>OY757024.1:31531303-31939208 GCA_963580285.1 Lucinisca nassula
CGGTAACCCGTCCTGTTTGTTAGGTAATAGTATGAGCATGCTGAGTTCTCCCCCTTTGTATGGTAGATCAAGTGCGCTACAATCCAGACTGTCAATCCGGCCATATTTGGTCTTTTTGAAATGTTTGAACATCATGTCGACTGTGACCTTCTTTGCTGGTGTAATATGGAAGGGCTGTTTTGTCGTCTTTGCGGCATCGAATTTATCCGCCCAGTCACCTTTGAAGTAGATCGCATTTACGACCACAAGTGCTGTTAGCGAAGTTATCACCCCTGGTGCCAACAAATCCTTTATCTTATTCTTAGTTTCTCCCTCCACCAATTTGTTAATTTCAAGGCGGCTGCCTTCGGGATTTGTTGTGTAGTCTAGCGACTTTGTTTCCGCCAGGAAATGCTTTGTAACTGTTTGTATATAACTGTCCAAAATTGTTTTGTCGGTGTGAGGGAACAGTCTATTCGCCATTGTCAAAGTAAAATTGCTGCTCTCTTTCTTCACTGACCTCACAAATTCTTCAAAGGCAGCGTGGATCCCTTTCTCTTCCAGCCTCTCCAGTTTCAGTGTTTTCTTCATCTGTGACTCCGTTTCACCGCGGGCACCAGCGTGAACCATCGTCATGACAACCATGATGCTGCTTGGCGACATGAAGAGGTTGTCGTTATCCTTGCCAGCGAGGTGTTTGTATACATCCAGTGTAAATTCGTTAAAACTTTCAGACAGCTTCTTGTCCATTGTCGACGCCATTTTAAATCTGTAGATATAAGTTAATAGGCATATAATTTTATGAAGTCGATCACAAAAAAGAGGCCCCTTGGGTCACTATGCTCACCAGAGCTCAGTGGGCACTGCCCAATGACAGCCATGTATTTTAATAAACCATCGAAGCCCTGAGCACAAGGACGCTACAGATAAAATTTGGACACAATCAGTCCGGTAGCTTCTGAGATCTGATGTCCCTGAGCAGTGGGCCAAAATCATATGGCAGATAGAAGATTGCTTAACAATATTTCTATGAATGATTTATCAAAACATCTGCAAAGACTTGTCAGTAAAAAAAAACTAAAGAGCCAAATTGCATAAAAAAACCTGTTGAGGAAGTGATGGTGAATATTTTCATCAAAGTCTCAGCCTCATAGAGCATATGGTGTCTGAGGAGATGATTTTTTTTAGTTTCAATGGAAACTAATAGGAATGAGCAGTAGGCCTAAAATCATATAGTAGATAGCAGATTGCTCAAGGAACATTTCTATGAAAGTTTTGTCAAAATACCTGCATAGGCTTGGCAAGTCCCATTAAAAGTTAATGGAAACTCTTAAATTTGCCATAGCAACCAAACTTAAGAGCCAAATTCCATAAACAAAAAAACTGTTGAAGTAAATGTGGTGAATATTTTCATAAAGTCTCGGCCTCAAAGAGCACATGGTTTCTGAGGAGATGATTTTTAAGTTTTTTTTTTGTTTTTTTTTTTCATTATGCCCCTAACTTTGAAAAAGTTGGAGGGGCATATTGGTTCTGGTTCGTTCGTCCGTTCGTCCGTCCGTTACGCTTTTGATGCATAGCATAACTAAAGAACCGTGTATGCTAGGGTTTTGAAATTTCATATATGGATTCCTCATGGAAAATTAGCTGACGCGTATTTTTTTTTTTCTCGTCCGGATTATCCCCCTTCAAGAGTTATTGCCCTTTGATTTTTTTTAATAAAATCTTGTCAGCAAGATATCTCAAAAACTATTGAGGCTAGAGCCTTGAAAGTTGGTGAATATATTGGTGGTGATGAGTAGATGAACTGATTAACTTTTGACAAAATTCCGAAAAATACTTTGTGAGTTATGGCCCTTTGTCATTTTGGTAATTTTTGCCCATTGCAATGTATGCTAAAAGTGATGCATAGCATAACTTAAGAACCGTGTATGCTAGGGTTTTGAAATTTCATATATGGATTCCTCATGGAAAATTAGCTGACGCGTTTTTTTTTTTCTTGTCCGGATTATGCCCCTTTTAAGAGTTATTGCCCTTTGAAATTTTTTTAATAAAATCTTGTCAGCAAGATATCACAAAAACAATTGGAGCTAGAGCCTTGAAAGTCGGTGAATAGATTGGTGGTGATGAGTATATGAACTGATTAACTTTTGACAAAATTCCGAAAAATACTTTGTGAGTTATGGCCCTTTGTCATTTTGGTAATTTGTGCCCATTGTAATGTATGCTAAAAGTGATGCATATCATAACTTTAGAACCGTGTATGCTAGGGTTTTGAAATTTCATATATGGATTCCTCATGGAAAATTAGCTGACGCGTATTTTTCTTTTCTCGTCCGGATTATGCCCCTTTTAAGAGTTATTGCCCTTTGAAATTTTTTAATAAAATCTTGTCAGCAAGATATCTCAAAAACTATTGGAGCTAGAGCCTTGAAAGTTGGTGAATAGATTGGTGGTGATGAGTATATGAACTGATTAACTTTTGACAAAATTCCGAAAAATACTTTGTGAGTTATGGCCCTTTGTCATTTTCGTAATTTGTGCCCATTGTAATGTATGCTAAAAGTGATGCATAGCATAACTTTAGAACTGTGTATGCTATGGTTATGAAATTTCATATATGGATTCCTCATGGAAAATAAGCTGACGCGTATTTTTTTCTCATCCGGATTATGCCTTTTTCAAGACTTATTGCCCTTTGATTTTTTTTTAATTATCCCCTCGCACAACATAGTTGTGAGGGGGGATATAGCATTTTTCCGTACGTACGTACGTACTTTTGTCATCGCTCTAGCGCCTACATTTCTTGACCGATTTTAATATCACTTCACACAAATGTTCCCTATAAAAAAATCTCGAGCGTGTTCGACTTTCAAGGTCTTGACCTCAAGGTCAAGGTCACTGTGGCTATTTTTAGAAAAACTTTGTCATCGCTCTAGCGCCTACATTTCTTCACCAATTTCAATATACCTTCACAAAAAATGTTCCTTATAAAAAATCGCGAGCGAGTTCGACTTTCAAGGTCATGACCTCAAGGTCAAGGTCACTGTGGCTATTTTTAGAAAAACTTTCTCATCGCTATAGCGCCTACATTTCTTCACCAATTTCAATATAACTTCACACAAATGTTCCTTATAAAAAAATCTCGAGCGAGTTCGACTTTCAAGGTCATGACCTCAAGGTCAAGGTAACTGTGGCTATTTTTAGAAAAACTTTGTCATCGCTCTAGCGCCTAAATTTCTTCACCAATTTCAATATAACTTCACACAAATGTTCCTTAAAAAAATCTCGAGCGAGTTTGACTTTCAAGGTCATGACCTCAAGGTCAAGGTCACTGTGGCTTTTATTAGAAAAACTTTGTAATCGCTTTAGCGCCTCCATTTCTTCACCAATTTCAATATAACTTCACACAAATGTTCCTTATAAAAATATCTCGAGCGAGTTCGACTTTCAAGGTGATTGCCTCAAGGTCAAGGTCACTGTGGCTATTTTTAGAAAAAAATTTGTCATCGCTCTAGCGCCTACATTTCTTCACTGATTTCAATATAACTTCACACAAATGTTTCTATTTTTAGAACAAAATTTGTCATCGCTCTAGCGCCTACATTTCTTCACTGATTTCAATATAACTTCAAACAAATGTTTCTCATGACAATATCTTGAGCGAGTTCGACTCTCAAGGTCATGACCTCAAGGTCAAGGTCACTGTGGCTATTTTCAGAAAAATTTTGTCATCGCTCTAGCGCCTACATTTCTTCACTGACTTCAATATAACTTCAAACAAATGTTTCTTATGACAATATCTCAGAGAATTCGACTTTCAAGGTCATGACCTCAAGGTCAAGGTCACTGTGGCTATTTTTTAGAAAAAAATTGTCATCGCTCTAGCGCCTACATTTCTTCACTGACTTCAATATAACTTCACACAAATGTTTCTTATGCCAATATCTCTAGCGAGTTCCACTTTCAAGGTCACGGTCACTGTGGCTATTTTTAGAAAACTTTGTCATCGCTCTAGCGCTTACATTTCTTCACCGATTTCAATACAACTTCACACAAATGTTCCTTATGACAATATCTCAAGCCATTTCGACTTTCAAGGTCAAGGTCACAATGGCTATTTTTAGAAAAACTTTGTCATCGCTCCAGCGCCTATTTTACCAATTTTAATATAACTTCACACAAATGATCCTTATGACAATACCTCGAAAGAGTTCGACTTTCAAGGTCAAGGTCACTGTGGCTATTTTTAGAAAAAACTTTTTCATTCCTCTAGCGCTTACACTTTTTCACCAATTTCAAAATCGATTCATACAAATGTTTGACAATATCTGTAGCGAGTTCCACTTTCAAGGTCAAGGTCACTGTGGCTATTTTTAGAAAATCTTTGTCATGGCTCTAGCGCTTACATTTCTTCACCAATTTCAATATAACTTCACACAAATGTTCCTTAAGACAATATCTCGAGCGATTTTTGGACTTTCAAGGTCAAGGTCACTGTGGCTATTTTTAGAAAAACTTTGTCATCGCCCTAGCGACTACATTTCTTCACTGATTTCAATATAACTTCACACAAATGTTCCTTATGACAATACCTCGAGTGAGTTTGACTTTCAAGGTCAAGGTCACTGTGGCTATTTTTAGAAAAACTTTGACATGGCTCTAGCGCTTACATTTCTTCACCGATTTCAGTATAACTTCACAAAAATGTTCCTTATGACAATATCTGGAGCTATTTCGACTTTCAAGGTCAAGGTCATTGTGGCTATTTTTAGAAAAACTTTGTCATCGCTCTAGTGCCTACATTTATTGATGGATGTTAATAAAACTTCAACACAAATGTTTCTTATGGTAATATTTCTAATTGCTTTGACTTTCAAGGTCATGACCTCAAGGTCAAGGTCACTAAGGCTATTTTTAGAAAAACTTTGTTATTGCTCTACCGCCTACATTTATGATTTTAATCTAACTTCACACAAAAGATGCTTATGATAATATCTTGAGCAAGATCTACTTCGCGGCCATGGCCTCAAGTCAAGGTCCCTATGACTATTCTTAGAGAAATATTGTCATCACTCTAGAGCCTACATTTATGGATGGATTTTTAAACAAACTTTTCACAAATGTTGCATATGATAATATCTCAAGCAAGTTGGACTTTTGCCATTTCAGTGTTTTCCACACACGAAGTTGTCTTGTGCGAGGGGATTTGTATCGCATGCGATGCCTTGTTTTTTTATTTAATAAAATCTTGTCAGCAAGTCCATATCTTGAGAACTATTAGAGCTTCATTAATCACTCTTGGTACAAACTTGCATCCAGGCATTGCAACTTCAACGCAAGCATCCATATCTGACCTTGACCTGTATTTCATGGTTCACTGACTTCGTGAATTAATGCGACAACCCTGACTTTCACCCTAATGTAAGAGTTCATTTCTCGAAAACTATTAAAGCTTTTTAAATTATAATTGGTACAAACTTGCATCTAGGAATTGCAACTGCAACGCAAGCATCCATATTTGACTTTGACCCATATTTCATGGTTCACTGACTGTGAATTATTGCGACCACCCTGACTTTCTATCTAATGTATGAGTCCATTTCTCAAGATCTATTAGAGCTTCATTAATTGTATTTGGTACAAGCTTGCATTTAGGAATTGAAACTTCAATGCAATTATCCATTTCTGACCTTGACCAACATTTTATGGTTCACTGACTTTGTAAAATAGTGTGACAACCCTAACTTTCACCCTGATGTAAGAGTTTGTTTTTAAGAGTTTCATTGATGAAACTGGTACATGCTTGCAACTAGGAGTGAAATTTTTATGCAGGCATTCATGTTTGACCTTGACTTAGATTTCATGGTTTGGTGACTTTGCGCCCCCATAGGCGCGACATAGCCTTCGGGGGAATTCTTGTTGTATGTTTTTGAGTCTTTAACAATATTTGTTGAATATTTTGCCATCTAGGGACAAGCAAAGGTTTGGGGCATTGTGTTTTACAAACACCATTTCTAGTTTTGGTTTCCACGGCAATCAATAAAAATGAGCAGTGGTCCCAAAATCATATGACAGATAGTAGATTGCTGATGGAGCATTTCTATGGAAGTTTTGTCAAAATATCTGCGAAGGCTTGGCAATTAATCCCATTTTTCAATTTTCCCCGTTATAAGTCAATGGAAAATCTAAGTTGTCATAGCAACCAAACTAAAGAGTCAAATTGCATAAAAAATAAAAAACCTGTTGAGGGAGTTATGGTGAATATTTTCAAAAAGCCTCAGCCTCATAGAGCATATGGTTTCTGAGGATACGATTTTTTAAGTATTTATTTATTTTGCATTTTGGTTTCCATGGCAACCAAACAAATGAGCAGTGCCCAAAATCACGTGGCAGATAGTAGACTGCTTATGGAACATTTCTATGAAACTTCTGTCAACATATCTGCAAACGCTTGGCAGTAAATGCCATTTTCCCCCCATTATAAGTCTATTGATAATGTCAGTTGCCATATCAACTAAACTAATGAGCCGAATTTCATTAAAAAAATTCAATCCCCTAGCCCAAGGATGCTACAGATAAAATTTGGGCCCAATCGGCCCAGTGGCTTCAGAAGAGATGTCGTTTGATAATGTTGACGTCACACGACGATGACGACGACGACGGCAACGACGCCGGACAACTGCCTATCCTATAAGCTCCCCCGGAGCCTTCGGCTCTGGTGAGCTAAAAACTGTCTTCGTGTAACTGTTTTGCGACGAGACAAAACACAAAGCGGCTCGCTCAGCGATACATTCCCAGTCAGCATCAAACAGCGGGCCACCGTCGGGCCGACAGCGATACGGCGTTACCAGGCCGTCGGCCACACGTTGACCCGGGAATCTTGCAATTTGGAGGTACTGTAACACTAATATTCATACATTTAGACCACCTTTGAGACCGTTCACAAGTGGTCCGAAGAAGGTCTCTTTCTATAGGACACTGGAAGTAGCAGAATACATACATATGCGTTTAAAGGCAGTAACAGTCTCAATTCTAGCTAACCTCAATGGGAATGGGAACACCTTCAGGGGAGACAACTCCTCCAAAAGTATTTTTGTCTCCCATGTCAATAGGGGTCAACTCTTTAAGGAAAGAATTTGCTCCTGAGGAGCAAATTCTTTCCTTTAAGAGTAGACCCCTTTTACCGTGTGACAAGGCCGATAGAAAAGCGAACAGGAAGTCCCGAAAGTTGTCTCCCTTTGAAAAATGGCGGAAAATCTGCCAGGTGTTCCCATTCCCCTTAATAGCGAGCTTCACTGCATTGTACTATCTAAATATCGAACCCAAAGGTGCTTATCAGACTGCGCAGATGCGCAGACTGGTTTTCTTATGAATTAGACTGCTACACAGACCATCTATTAATGAATATTTAAATATAAGTCTGTGTAGCAGTCTACTTATGAATTGGCTGATATAACATAGTTGGTCTACAAAGCTAAATGAACCGCATGCCCAGCGAAAATGAGATTTGTCCAGCGTTAAGAGATTTTGTGTCACGGATTATTTTTAAACGATTACTTTCGTCTCTCTCTCTCTCTCTCTCTCTCTCTCTCTCTCTCTCTCTCTCTCTCTCTCTCTCTCTCTCTCTCTTGATAAAGCGCGCCATAAATGTGCACCTGTAAGAAAACTAACATATCGTAGACTGTTAGATCGTATGTTAATATTAATTCGCCCTGCCCATCGGGGCTTGAAGAAATATATGGGCTGCATGATGCTTCCACGCAGAGCTGAAACCGACCCGCACACGAGAACTGGTTAACCGCTTAGAGGACCTAAGCCTGCCCAGACAAAGCGATGCGAGTCGGCCAGGCCCGTCATGCTTATAAACAGTATTGGTTTCATTGGGCGGCAGGGCTTGAGAAGTCATTTCATCTCAATGTCGGGTAAAAGTCCGACAAAATTGGAAGCAACTTCCCAAAATGACCTTTACATTGTTGACGGGGACTTTAAACCTCAAATCAAACAAACACATTACTGTCGAGACATTTCTTACGAAACTGACTGTTGTGCGGGGTTGTCAAAGGATCAGCCAGAAATGTATTACATTGCTCACCTACTTTTCTCAGTTAAATCTCCTATCTCTCTTTACTTTCCTCCTTCCGCTCACCTTTTAACCCTTCTCTTGCTGAATATTCATATAAGCCACACCCATTCCTGTCTATCAACCAATCAAATTACTTGATGTAATTTATTGCTACAAATTCATAAACTGAATGCCAAACAGTGTAGATCCTGATCAGATGGCTTCTTCAGAAGTCATCAGATCTGGATCTACACTGTTTCCAAAGATAGGGGTTGTCGTGAACAGCAAGATAAGGGTTAAAGAGCAAATATACGAGTTTATTGGAATTAATATCCGAGTTTATGGGCGCTGAGTATGATTTGAAACCACTTGAATAATGACTGATCAATAAACTGAGACGACACACGAGAAAAGAGCCCTTAGCAATGTCTGATTTATGTTTTTTCACTACGCATACGCCCCTTACTATGATACAGCTAGACGCACGGTTACTTCACATGTAAGTATTCCGAATTCATGTAGACGTCTACATTTCTGGGCTCAGCAAAGGCTCAGGCGAGACTGAGCTGGCCGTCTATGCAATAAGTTATCTTTTCTTATGAGGCGTGTCGATTTATTGTTTGTTTGAGTTTAGGTTTAACGTCCCCGTCAATACTATTTAAGTTATTTTGGAGACGTTGCTTCCAACTTTGTGGGACTTTTACCCGAACATCGAGATTGTATGAATGTCTACTAAGGTCCGCTTATAAAACTTCAGCAACTTCAGGTTTCGGGTCACGGGCAAAATGCATTTACTTCATTCAATACACGTATTTAACAAATTATCACTGATCAATAGGATGAATTCATACACTTTGAAGATTTCTTCCCCATTTACAGAGGATAAAACAGCCGCGACTTTTTGTTTATTTTCCTGTAGGCCCGCACTCTCCAGATAGGGGATCTGCTCTTAATGGAGAAAATATGTTCCTAATGACCAATCTTTTTGCATTTAAGAGAACTTCCCTTTTGAGAAAATTTCTTCTGAGAAGAAAACCAAATCAAGTTAATTAAGATTGCCTCTCATGAAATTGTTTTCCCAGTCTAATGATCCAAAGAACATTCAGAGCAAATACGAATCGCGGTATTCTCTCTCTCCTCTCTCTCTCTCTAGTATCATAACATCACTCATTTTGTGCGTTTTACTCACAGATACTTGGGGCCTGGACTCAGGTAAGTGATATTGGGCCGAACTGACCTCTTGAAGTTCGATTTTTGCAAGGTTTTTTTCCTGCCACTTTACGGTAAAGGGGCTATATCGCCATCACAACTACTTTCATTTATAAGCTTTCTTGACATGTGATAAAGCTTTTTGAACAGGTTAGGCTAGCCTACTCAGTCATGTTTCACTGTGGAAAAACTGTGCGAAAATCGAACTTCAAAAGGTCAATTCGGCCTATGATCACTCACCTGAGTCCAGGCCCCAAGTATCTGTGCGTAAAACGCACAAAATGAGTGATGTTATGATACTAGAGAGAGAGAGAGAGAGAGAGAGAGAGGGGGGGGGGGGGGGGTGGGGGGAGAGAGTATCTGTGTTTTTACGGTTTCACATGAAAGTCCTATAGTCCTAGTTGACAAAAAGCAGAATATTAAAAATCTAGTCACCCTTTCCTACCCCCCCCCCCCCCCCACTTCCCCAAACACACACCCCTAGTTTACCTCTGCACCTGCCACTGTTGTATACCACCTAAAGTGTCGTGGGTAAACAACATATAAGTGACCCTGGCAAACCCAAGCTAGTTCCGCCAGAGCAGAGGTGTTGTTGTTTTTCTTCGGATTTTGTGCAACTTTGATTTAAATTGATTACATCCTGCAAACCCACAGATTTAGTTGTCCTTAGCCAAATTTACATGAAGATCAAAATAAATGTCAGACTTACAAGAAAGAGTACAAGCGCCTACAAACTTTTAATACAGCCAGGTCACTGAAACTGACACTTCCGTGTTTACATACAACGACAACAAAGCTGGTTCCCGAATATTATGGGTAAAAACCATACCCATTTAGAATTCGGTTTATATTACTTAAAAGAATTATAAATTAACAGATTTCTGCTCTGCGTGGAAGCATCATGCAGCCCAATCCATTTCTCCAAGCCCCGATTGGCGGGGCCTTCATCGCTCTGGGTGACGAGGTATGTCGTGTTTACTTATTAAAATCGCCTCATCGAGGCGATTCTTATGAGTTCACACAGCATATAATTTCAGGAAGACAAGAAAATTCTCACCAGTTCCTCTATCGAAACTTTTTCACTCCAAGCGGGCACACAACTTGTATGCAACGTCGTATCAACGTCGATGCAACGCCATGCTTCGACGTTGATACGACGTTGCTGCCTGTTGGGTTGTTATATGGTTGTTATATGGCTAGACGCATGGCGTCTTGCGTGAAGCTGTCTCACGGTATTCTCTGTATGTATGCCAGGTGAGAATGCACAAATGTGCAGGCTGGTCTGAAGCGTTAATGGCCGCCTAGGCGATAAATACCATTTTATCATAAACTGGCTCACTTAATTTAAAGACCGCAAGCATCCCTCAAACCGATGGAAGAAATCAAATGTTCTTGGGTCGCTTGTTTGTCAGTCGACCTAAAGTTCCTAAGCACAGTAGCTTTACTGGTAAGAAATCCGGGTAACAGTTGTTTTGTTGTTGTTGTTTTTGTATTAGAGTGTAACGGCACAGTCAACACTATTTAGGTCATTTTTGCGCCGGTCAGTTTACCTATCCACACTTTTCCTGGACGGTTAACCAGAACAGTGCACATTATTTCGCCAGAAACTGACAACTGTCCTTCTTGAATCAGCGGAAGGGAGAGAATGACCGTACGCGTAGAAAAGATTTCATGATCCATCTCCACGAAAGAATGTTGCCTCGAACCCGCGTCCTCCTGATCACCAGTCAGACGCGCATCCGACTGAGCTAGCGAGGCCGGCCCAGGTAACAGGTGTGTTCATGCAGTTTATCTGACCAATTACATGATCCCGAACATGAGGTTTCTCACCATAAATGGATTTATCATATGACGTCGCGTTTGAGAGTGTAATAACGCCATGTAATATTTTCGATTATCCACTAGTGGATTAAATATGCAAATTAGCTAGATATGTCCCGTAACGTTACATGTACAACGTCCTTAACGACGTCGCGTTTACTTATGGCGGAATACTGATATTTTTGTAAACAGTCGTGAATAAAATGCGTTTTAAATGTCATATGATAAATAGAATCTTGCATTCGTGCTCATGTTTTATTGAATTTATTAAACTCGTTGAGGAAAAGGGATAAAATGCTCGGCAAAGCCTCGCATTTTATCCATTTTCCTCAACTCGTTTAATAAATTCAATAATAAATGAACACTCATGTAAGATCCTCTATATTCATGTGTGTTTGATTGTATTGGAGTTTAACGGCCCAGTAAACACTATTTAGGTCATTTTTGAGCCAGTCAGTTTACCTGTCAACACTTTTCCTGGGCAGGCTTATACGTAAGCGGCTAACCAGTACAGTGCACATTCTTTCGCCCGAAACTGACAACTGCTCTTTTTAAATCAGCGGAATGGAGAGGATGGCCGTAGAAACGATTTCATGATCAATATCAACGAAAGAATATTGCCGACCCCGGCAGGTATCGAACCCGCGTCCTCCTGAAAATGTGAACGTCCTGCAAACCAGTATCAATATTCAAATGATCACAAACTAATGTGTTCTCACCAGTGTTATTTTTTGTGTGTGTGCTAAGGTTTCTCACCGATATGAATATTCATAACTTGACCGAGCAAATGTTTCACCACACGTTCCACCAACGTTTTGACGCCTCCGTGGTGTAGTGCTAACGCTACTCGCCTTGTAAACTAGGGGTCGCAGGATCGATCCCGGGCTTCTCCAGACTTTCGGATGAGTCTTTAAACCGAGGTCCCGTCTCCGTATGACCTTAGCTGTTGGTGGGACGTAAATCTCAAACACTCACTCACTCCACCAACGTTTGCTTTCTCACCAGTGTGACCTATGTGATTACACAACATGTGCCGCAAACATGTGGCTTCTCACCAGTATGCACATGCATATGTTTATTTATATGACGAAAAAAAATCTTGTTTAAGAAGAAAACAATTGCACGCAGGTTTCCTATTGACATCCGACCAGCATCGTTGGCATCATAACGTCGCCTTGAAAAGAACCACTGTTTATTTCGACGCCAATGACGTCGCGTGGACGTCAATGACGTCGCTTGAGTCAATGTATTCATAGTGTGATCAACATTGCTTCCCAGGTGTTAACTACAGGGGTCTGAGAATGTAAATGTTTAACCCTTTTTGCACCAAATGAAAACTTCCTCCTTATATAAAGCTTGATCCCATTTCAAAATTTAGGGGTGTCGGGTTGCGTTTTCATCAAAATTGATTAGGAAAAAGACTGAACTTTTAGCAAACAATGGTTAGTTTGCTCTTAGAGAATCAATCGTATTGATTTTAAACCTAAAAATATTGGGAACCCAAGGCCATGTTTTCTATGATTTGTCAGAATGTTGAATCTTTCATCGATATTTGTGTTTTCTCTTCTATTTTTCATTTCTCTTTTTCTATTCTTGTTGCATTCTTTAACGTCAAGACCAATACATGCTGAGTCTGTGTGTTCCATACAGGGTACCCATGCCCAGTACCTCATTGATTCCTGCGAGCCATGGTGGCCATCTAAAAACATCATGTTGTACTTGCCTCTGCTCGTGTCCATATGAGCAAGGAATACTTTGAATCACCGTGTCTTGGTGGCTTCCATGGTATTGCAGTGGCGTGTCAGTTCTAAAATCGGAAATTATTAATTGATTATCCTATATTACACAAGGTCAACCAATATTCAAAAATCATAAATCATGCTTTTAATTGCGTCAATTAATAAATTGTCATTAATCAAGTAATTTCGTATGCCAATACGAAATTACTTGATTAATAACATTATAGTAGTAAACATTAAGAAAATCTTTATAATTTTGATACCATTGTTTACTCTTGGTTTACGCGTTAATGTTGACAATGTCACCTTACAATTTGGCATAAACCTGTCACTACAAAAGCATCTCGTTTATGCTAAGCAAATTCGTTTCCCATATGTTCGCGCAACTAGTTCTGCGTATCGGACGAACCAAAAGTTTGTTTTTATGATACTCTGGTACCTTTGCTTTATATCAGCGTTTTGGTTATGGAGACTGATTCTCATTGCAGGAGACATTGAGACTAACCCTGGTCCGGATATGGCTGATATGTCTTCATCATTTGAGTCCTCTGTCACTACCGATGTCTCGCTCTTACAAAATCATTTTTCTCTCGTCCATTACAACGTGCAAAGCTTGCGCAATAAAATCGACCAAATACAAACAGAATTTTCTCATTTTGATGTAATAGCACTGACCGAAACCTGGCTTTCTCCTGATATCAGTAATGATACTATTAAAATATTGAACTACAGTCAAACCTGTGTTATGCAAGCACCTCAGGGATGATCAAACTGTGCTTGCTTAAGACAGGTGCTTGCTTAATACAGGTGAATTTTAATGCATTTGCCTTTTTGGGAACTAAATGCCTGCTTGCTTAAGACAGGTTGCTTGCTTAATAGAGGTGGCCACTAAGACAGGTTTGACTGTATCTAGATCCATTTCGTAAAGACAGGCAAACGAACAACTATGGTGGAGTCCTAGTATATGTTCGAGAAAACATTCCTTGCAAGAGAAGACATGAACTGCAAATACCGGACCTCGAGTGTATCTGGTTAGAGTTCAAAGTCCAGTCTAGATCTGTATTGTTTGGTCTGTTTTATAGACCGCAAAACGCTGTTCATAACTTTTATGACAAAATAGAACAATCTATTGATCTAGCGTTTGATAGTAACGTTAACGATGTCATTATTACTGGCGATTTCAACCTAAATTACCTTGATACCGCGGGTAAGAACAAAATAAACCAAATTTTTACACAGTACTCCCTCGATCAAATAATAAATGAGCCAACACATTTCACCGAAACCTCTTCCACACTCATCGACTTGCTCTTTACAAACCAGATAACTAACGTACTGGTAAGTGGAGTGGGCGAACCCTTCCTTGACCAAAACGTTCGTTTTCATTGCCCCATTTATGCAGTTTTCAAATATGACAAACACAAACCTCAGTGTTACAGAAGAAAAATTTGGTCATATGAGCCCCGCCAAGCGAATTTGGGTCTTCGAACATTCCGTCATGACAAATTTTAACTGCGCATGCCCAGCCATTCAGAGGGGCCAGGGATATGGCTTTCTGTCTGAAGGTTCCTCTTGATTCACTGCTTGTATGAGCGAGCAGCGAAGGTTCTGGCGAGACTGCGCGGATGCGCAGGCTCGCCTGAACCTTCGCTGCTCGCATAGGCGATAAGTACCAAAATCGCTTGACGGGGCCCATATGATAAGGGCGATTACGAACTTCTTCGACGCTCCATAACCGAGTTTGACTGACAATCTATGAAAAGTTATAACATCAGCACGTATGTCGAAAATGTTACATCTAAAATTATTGACCTATGTGAAAAATCCATTCCGAACAAAATTATTACTGTACGACCTTCAGACCCTCCGTGGTTTAACAATTCCATCAGGAAATCAATTCGAAAACGAAAACGTGCACACAAAATTGCCAAGCGTTTAAACACTGCTGAAAGCTGGAAAAAATTCAGACAACTTCGCAATGAGGTCATCAATATTATTCGTACATCCAAAAAAGACTTCAAAGATAAAATAGCTGATAAACTCAAAAATGGTAGATTATCTGGCAAGGATTGGTGGAAACTCTTCAACATACCGAACTTATTTTAACGCAGTCTACAAGGGAACTAAATCCATAAAATAAGCATAATCCTGTATTGCAGTTATTTCCCCGATGACCGCTGACCATCGGGACAAGTGGTCTCGCTTACCTGTATTATTAGAAGCATTGTGATTTACCTGTATATTTCTGAACGAGAATCTCGCCGTTTTGTGAGATTTGAGTGTTTTTGTATTGAGAACAAATGTGTACTAGATTTTGAGTCATACACTTAGGATAACATATCAATGCGAAATCAGCCCCCGCCCATAGGGGCTTGAAGAAATATATGGGCTGCATGATGCTTCCACGCAGAGCTGAATCCGGCCCGCAAACTAGTACTGGTAAACCGCTTAGAGGACCTTAGCCTGTCTAGGAACCGCGGTGCGAGGCGGACCGTCCATGCTAATAAACCCTATTGGTTTCATTGAGCGACAGGGCTTGAGATGTCATTTCATCTCAATGTCGGGTAAAAGTCCCACAAAATTGGAAGCAACGTCTCCAAAATGACCATTACGAAACACGCCTATACAAATACATTGTAACCTTTATCGCCGAAAAATTGAAAATTTTAAGATGAAAAATTGTTTTATTTTTCTTATTTCTGCTTCGATGAGGCGGTTCTAACGAGTAACCACAATCTATATTTTAGAGCAGAAATAAGAAAAATAAGGTTTACCCCTTGCAAACCCCAGTTTTACTGTATAAAAATGGGGTTCAAGGGGGTCAATATTATATAGGCGTGTTTTCGTGATGTTTACATTGTTGACGGGGACGTTAAACCTCAAACCAAACAAACAAACAAAATTTATGCGAAATATTGCTATCTTTCATGGCTAAAGGCACAGCATTTATCAGATGCTAATTTGTTAAATATATTATATTGCTCAAAACGTAGATTGCGGATGCTCAATGAGGCGGTTCTAACGAGTACCCACAAACTTTATTTTTGAGCAGAAATATGAAGGAACAAAATTTATACCCCTGCAATTTATTTACATGACGATTTTATCTGGATAGTCCTGTGCTCGCTATCTAAAGATGAACGTTGTGCTCGATATTTGTGAAATATTCTTAAATTGGTAAGGTCACCAAGCTCAAAAATATCTTTTTAAACAATAAGAGGTCCTGGTGTATGAATGTCATTTGACGTGTCACCAGTAAAAATGCTGATTCTGATTTTGTTGAGAAAGGCAAGTATTCCTTACGGAGGAAGACAATGTAGTTTTTCTCCGGGCACTCCGGTTTTCGCCTACCTTTGATGAACGATCGGCTCTATGTATGAGAAATATTCTTCAAAAGCCGTAAAACCCAATTAAAAGAAATGAGTTTGTTTTTTGTTATTTAAAAAAATATCTTCAGTTCTGCTACAGTGGCAGGTATATCAAGCCTGAGAGAGAGAGACAGAGACAGAGACAGAGACAGAGACAGAGCAAAACGAATGCTGGATATGTATCTTTATTTCATAACATATGATATTCCATTCAAATACAAAATATGACATTTGAGCCGACTCATTAGAAAATAGTCCTTAGGATTATCCGTTTTATGATTGATTTATGCGCAGCCACTTAATAGGGCCAGAAGCATGGCTCTTTACCTAGCCCACATTACATGACTGCGAACAACAAAGGCTCTGACGAGACTGCGCGTATGCGCAGGCTAGCCTAAGCCTTTGTTTTTCACCTATGTGATAAGTACCCTTTTCTCATGGGCTGGCTCACTTTAATGACGACGGTTCTTAATATTTGCAGTGATAGAGTGATATTCATAAAGGTGTGAAATCAACATGAAATTGACGATCGACGTAATTATGTAATACACGCCTACGGAACGATAGAATGCGTAACCATTGGTTAAGAACGTGAAGCAATTAGAGCGACATCCGGTTAGGAATTAGATCGCTAAAAAAGGTAAAGAAACTGTGCAGTTTCTGTGTTTCATAAGTTATATAATTTTTACGAGGAAGTTATTTAAAAAACGGGGAATTACATTCAGGAGCCCATTGATATCGGCATCTTTGGAGTAAATACCAAATCCCGTACTTCACACATTTTGGCTAAATTTAGTTTCTCCTGCTGAAGGTGAACTCAAGCCTTAGAAAACGAGTGGTTTTTCGAGGTGTTTGTTGCCTTTTATTTATTACTGCGCTTTGCTACAAGTTCAGCGTATTAACATGCACACACAATAAACATATATGGTTAAATGAGTTGTGGATATTTTGCTTGTCAATGCAGCACTAGCGAGAAATCACCACGGAAAAGGTCGAAAATGGTTGATTACGCATTAGATCTATAGAAATGATAACAGAACTTGCAACTATAAAGCGGATCTGTTTTCATTTCCACGGCCCCAGATTTACCCGCACCTTGTTCTACGGAACCATTTTTAGCCAACCTGATAAGCAGTGCGCTATTGATTCGATAATGACATAGTATTTTATGGAAACATTTTCAGTCTCCAGAATCATAGTACCGAATGATTTTCACTGACTTTTACGCTGTGTTTGTTTTATCAATGGTCCGGTAATTGACTGAAATGAAATAAAACAGGTTTTGGAGTTTTAATTTCTGCGAAGAACTCCTCATCTACCAAAATTTGCTGGTTAAGCATTAGATCGTCTGGTTGAGCATTCGATAACCAGAGTAGACAATCAAACCAGTTGCTGCCTAAGTAAATGCCAGCAGCTTACTACAATAAAAGGTGGTCTACATATGATTTCTGAATTGTGTTAAAATCACCAGAGAAAGAAAGCTGTGATGAAAAATACTTTTCTGGACAAGACCATTAAATGTCTGGGTATCATGCTTATCTGACCGAATGACGCGCCGATTCATAAATAAGAGGTCATTACTTGCTTTTGTAGAAAACAAAATGGCCAGCTTACGCTTTGTAATGGCGATTAAATCTATATCCGGATGGGACGGCCATTAATGAACCATCTCATCCGAGAATCAAAGCTGTTCGCCATCCTGTAAATGAATTTGACTAAATCCCCTATTAACAAGAATTGCCCAAAATAAAAAAAAAATGGAGAGAACCCGTTTAAGAAACTCAGGCGTGAAAGGCTAAGGGTAAGATCGTTAACACTGCAGATACGAAAGCCTATTTGGCTTATGTAGGAGAAAATAAAATACCGTAAAGGCGTAGTAACGCGACACAAAAGACGTAATAACGCAACAAAGGCGTAGAAACGCAAAACAAAAGACGCAGTAACGCCAATCAGAAGGCGAAGCTACGCAAAAAAGGCGTAGTAACGCAAAAACAAGGCGTAGTAACGCGAAAAAGTGCATACTAATGCAAAAGAAAGACGTAGTAACGCAAAAGAAAGGCGCAGTGATGCGAATCAAAGGCGTTTTTACGAGAATCAAAAGGCGTAGTAATGCGAAACAAGAGGGCCATGATGGCCCTGGATCGCCCACCTGATCCATAGAGTAACAGGTGGACCCTGGGGAGGGCCATTATTGACCCCAGGGTTATAATGTGCATAATGTTGAGGGAGGTCTAAAAAGGTGAAGCTTCATACCAAATATCAAAGACATGGGCATTGCAGTTTCAGAGAAGAAGATTTTTAAAGATTTCCCTATATAAGTCTTGTTAAACATAGGGTCTCAGGGCGGGGGCATTTTTGGCCCCAGGGCTATAATTTGAACAATCTTGATAGAGGTCCACTAGATGAAATTTCACACCAAATATCAAAGACCTAGGCCTAGTGGTTTCACAGGAGAAGACTTTTAAAGATTATCCCAACATAAGTCTATGTAAAACCAAAGGGCCCCGGAGCGGGGGCATTCTTGGCCCCAGGGCTATAATTTGAATAATTCTGGTAGAGGTCCACAAGATGAAGCTTCACACCAAATATCAAAGACCTGGGCCTTGCGGTTTCAGAGAAGAAGAATTTTTAAAGATTTTCCTTATATAAGCCTATGTAAAACCAAAGGGTCCCAGGGCGGGGGCATTTTTGGCCCCAGCACTATAATTTGAACAATCTTGGTAGGGGTCCACTAGATGAGGCCTTATACCAAATAGCAAAGACCTGGGCCTTGCAGTTTCAGAGAAGAAAAGTTTTAAAGATTTCCGCTACATAAGCTTAGGTAAAACCAAAGGCCCCCTGGGCGGGGGCATTTTTGGCCAAATATCAAAGACCTGGGCCTTGTGGTTTCAGAGAAGATTTTTAAAGGTTTTCCTCATATAAGCCTATGAAAAACCAAAAGGGTCCCAGGGTGGGGGCATTTTCGGCCCCAGGGCTATAATTTGTACAATCTCGAAAGAGGTCAACTACATGAACTGCACACCAAATATCAAAGATCTGGGCCTTACGGTGTCGGAGAAGAAGATTTTTAAAGATTTTCCCTGTATAAGCCTATGTAAAACCAAAGGCCCCCGGGGCGGGGCATTTTTGGCCCCAAGGCTATAATCTGAACAATCTTAGTAGAGGTCCACCAGGTAAAGCTTCAAACCAATTATTAAAGACCTGGGCCTTGTGGTTTCAGAGAAGGAGATTTTTTAATGATTTTCCCTATATAAGCCTATGTAAAACCAAAGGCCTCCAGGCGGGGGCATTTTGGCCCCCAGGGCTATAATTTGAACAATCTTGGTAGAGGTCCACTAGATGAAGCTTCACACCAAATATCAAAGATCTGGGCCTTGCGGTGTCGGAGAAGAAGATTTTTAAAGATTTTCCCTGTATAAGCCTATGTAAACCAAAGGCCCCCGAGGGGGCATTGTTGGCCCCAAGGCTATAATTTGAACAATCTTAGTAGAGGTCCACCAGGTAAAGCTTCACACCAAATATTAAAGACCTGGGCCTTGTGGTTTCAGAGAAGAAGATTTTTTAATGATTTCCCTATTTAAGCCTATGTAAAACCAAAGGCCCCCGGGGCAGGGGCATTTTGGCCCCCAGGGCTTTAATTTGAACAATCTTGGTAGAGGTCCACTAGATGAAGCTTTACACCAAATATCAAAGGTCTAGGCTTTGCGGTTTCAGAGAAGAAGATTTTTAAAGATTTTCCCTATATAAGCCTATGTAAAACCAAAGCCCCCCCGGGCGGGGGCATTTTGGCCCCCAGGGCTATAATTTGAACAATCTTGGTAGAGGTCCACTAGATGAAGTTTCACACCAAATATCAAAGATCTGGGCCTTGCGGTTTCAGAGAAGAAGATTTTTAAAGATTTTCCCTGTATAAGCCTATGTAAAACCAAAGACCCTCAGGGCGCAGACATTTTTGACCCCAAGGCTATAATTTGAACAATCTTAGTAGAGGTCCACCAGGTAAAGCTTCACACCAAATAGTAAAGACCTGGGCCTTGTGGTTTCAGAGAAGAAGATTTTTTAATGATTTTCCCTATATAAGCCTATGTAAAACCAAAGGCCCCCGGGGCGGGGGCATTTTGGCCCCCAGGGCTGTAATTTGAACAATCTTGGTAGAGGTCCACTAGATGAAGCTTCACACCAAATATCAAAGATCTAGGCCTTGCGGTTTCAGAGAAGAAGATTTTTAAAGTTTTCGTTTAAAAAAATCTATTTTTAGCTCCTGTGACCTAGATGTGCAATGGATCGGAATCATTTGAACAACTTTGAAAGGGGACCACCTGAGGATCATTCCTGTGAAGTTTGGTCAAAATCCGATCAGTGGTTTAAGAGGAGATGTCATTTGAAGAAAAAGTTTACGCACACACGCACGCACACACGCACGCACGCACACACGCACGCACGACTGACGACGGACAAAAAGTGATCCCAAAAGCTCACCTCGTCACTACGTGACAGGTGAGCTAAAAAGGCATAGTAACGCAAAAGAAAGGCGTATTTGTTTTAGCTCGCCTCTGCAAAGCAAATAGGTATCCGGAATATCCTACTCCTGGGACTGCGCATGCCCCCAAAATATATGTCTGTATCATGATCGATAACCCAGATCGGAGATCCCGTGAGTTCTGTGCTAACTGTCAAAACGATAAGATAAAGATATTGTCTAAAACCAACTTCTTATTAATACAAACAGCGCAAGAATGACACACAATGTATTCTTAATCATGTTAATCAAGACGAACTAGAATCCATTTGTAAAATTTATAAATTTTGAGTAAACAGGAGGACAGGTGCGTTCATTAAATAAATTGAGAGAAGTAAGTAAGTAAGTCAGTCAGTCAGTCAGTAAGTAAGTAAGGACTTTATTTAGTGAGGGTAGCAACATTTAGCACATACAAAAATACATGTAATAGCTAATCTTCCACGAGGCCCTCAGCTAATCTTCCATGATCTAATCTTCCTTCTTAATAAAACATACACGCTATAACATTTTGTTTCATCTGCAGTGTCATTTTTAGATATGAGGAAAAAATATAGATATAATAAATTGATAGAACATACAAGTTATAATAATATTTTCTTCCATCTGCAGTATCATGTTTAGATATGAGGAACTTTTGAAACCGTTTTGAATATGGAGCAATATTTTCTTTCGGATGTATCTAGGCAGTGATTAGGCAGTTTACATTAAGCCAAAAGTCCAGTTTTTTGTTCACTATCGACCGACTATTGATAATATTGTATTTAGTACTAAAAAGGTTGTAGACATTTGTTTTCTCCACATCATTTTGTTTCTTTGAATAATCATTACGAAAACACGCCTATACAAATACAATGTAACCTTTATCGCCAAAAAAAAAACGAAAATTTTAAGATGAAAAATTGTGATATTTTTCTCATTTCTGCACAAAATATAATGTGATTTAAAAAAAAAAAAAAAAAAAAAGGACTGGTGGGTCTATTGCCTCCGAGTGTAGGTAGGAGAAATAGTCTTAAACTGTTTCATTAATCTCTTAAATTCTAGTGTCCAATCAAATAGTGTACATCTTCACCAGACGCCAGATTCTGCAGCGTCTGATCAGGGTCTTCACTCTTTGCCAAGCTCATCCTATGTTTCCAAGATAACCATCTTTAGTTTTTCACAACAGTCTGACCTCACTGCGACTATTTTCATTCTAATAGTTTTCCCGACAAGTCAGTGATATTCACGTGCACTTAAGCATAGAACAGCTTTTCTTCTGAGCACCTTTGGGTCGATTGACAAACAATTCCCAGTGGAATTCTTTTCACTGACTGTTACAAGGCGGTTCTTCTTTGGCGGTTTATTTATGTTATTGTTTGTCACTGATTGTATGTATCGCATTTTGGATAGCCAGCTGGTATTGATTTCTGATCATTGCTTTACTTCTATTTTTTATAAGCACCAAGTTTATAATCATGGGTGTCTTATGCTCAACCTGGCTCTCTAATGCTTGACCATAGAAACACGATATAGATTTAATCGCCATTAAAAAGCGTAAGCTGGCCATTTTGTTTTCTACAAAAGCAAGTAATGACCTCTTATTTATGAATCTGTGCGTCATTCGGTCAGATAAGCATGATACCCAGACATTTAATGGTCTTGTCCAGAAAAGTATTTTTCATCACGGCTTTCTTTCTCTGCTGATTTTAACATAATTTAGAAATCATATGTAGACCACCTTTTATTGTAGTAAGCTGCTGGCATTTACTTAGGCAGCAACTGGTGAGGTTTTCTCCTCTCTGGCTATCGAATGCTTAACCAGACGATCTAATGCTTAACCAGCAAATTTTAGCAGATGAGGAGTTCTTCGCAGAAATTAAAACTCCAAAACCTGTTTAATTTCATTTCAGGCAATTACCGGACCATTGATAAAACAAACACAGCGTAAAAGTCAGTGAAAATCATTCGGTACTATGATTCTGGAGACTGAAAATGTTTCCATAAAATACTATGTCATTATCGAATCAATAGCGCACTGCTTATCAGGTTGGCTAAAAATGGTTCCGTAGAACAAGGTGCGGGTGATTCTGTGGCCGTGGAGATGAAAACAGATCCGCTTTATAGATGCAAGTTTTGTTATCATTTCTATAGATCTAATGCGTAACCAACCATTTTCGACCTTTTCCGTGGTGATTTCTCGCTAGTGCTGCATTGACAAGCAAAATATCCACAACACATATAACCATATAGATTTATTGTGTGTGCATGTTAATACGCTGAACTTGTAGCAAAGCGCAGTAATAAATAAAAGGCAACAAACACCTCGAAAAACCACTCGTTTTCTGAGGCTTGAGTTCACCTTCAGCAGGAGAAACTAAATTTAGCCAAAATGTTTGAAGTACGGGATTTGGTATTTACTCCAAAGACGCTGATATCAATGGGCTCCTGAATGTAATTCCCCGTTTTTTAAATAACTTCCTCGTAATAATTATATAACTTATGAAACACAGAAACTGCACAGTTTCTTTACCTTTTTTAGCGATCTAATTCCTAACCGGATGTCGCTCTAATTGCTTCACGTTCTTAACCAATGGTTACGCATTCTATCGTTCCGTAGGCGTGTAATACAAGATACAGGCGCTGTCATTAAAACCATAAAATTCAACAAATATTAAGCCGGTGCACAGCAAAATCTTCATTTAGACATGTGCGTACAGCGAAGACTCACATCAGCCTACGCATCACCCGCAGTCTGGTCTGAGTCTTCTCTTTCCGCCTGGGACAACCTTTGGGTCCTTTGCTATCCCTCGATCGTCCAGTGAAGACTGATCAGACTGCGCGGATGTACATGGCTGATATTAATTTCGCTGTGATATACAGCATAGCCATATACCTTTGACTCGTGATCGTATAGTGTTTCCTTAATTATAAATATAACTAAAGTCATATTTCAGTTTTAACAGCTTCATTAGGCAGGCACCTCATACGAGTGCACAACTCCTAAACCAGACTAACGGGATGCAAGCAGATCAAGTAGACATCTGAAGTCTTGGTCAGAAACCCCAGTATTTATAATCACTACAAGAATCTAACGCAATATCCCTCTCTCATTGCATCATGCTTTTTATCACAACTATTGCCAAAATCTCTTCTAACAAAAAGCTATCTGTCATGATTTTGATGACTGCACTAATAATATGATCTTTAAAATGCAGTTTCATCAGGTTTCTAAAGTACTTCACATGAACACCTGCTTAAATAACCTTTAAAAGGAAATGTCATATGATATTACGAAATTAAGCTGGCTCAGAATCAAGTTGTGATTTGAATGGCTGCCAGGTTACATGTAGACAATTTTAAGTGCATCTCTGCATATTATACAAAGTTATATAATTGATGTTTCAGAGTTTTAAAATGAAGCTGTTTCATAATAAGAATTGAAGCTTAATATTTTCATAATAGTACTGAGACAGAAGCTTGCTGCCTTTTCAACACTCATTCAGTCATATCACCACTCTTACACACCTTCAACAATATTCCAGTCATCCACATGATAACATGCCTATGCCAAATATCATGTGCATAACATGACTATGTTATACTTGGAGAGGTCGCTGTTTGCTTGCTGGGTCTAATATAACCAAGTTCCAAGAAAATTGCTATTGTCTGATTCACCCATTTAACTAAGACTAGGGTCCCATAAAATGGATATTGGTAAACAGTGCAGGACCAGATCAGACGGTCCGGCCTTGCGGAGTCTGATCAGGACCTACACTGTTTACATGAAACATGGGTATTTCTGACAAAAATCAGACACCCCTAAAAGTGGAAATGGGCATCTTTAAAATATAGAGTAGAACAGTTGACTAGGCATAAATTGGTTAAAATGGTAGAGCGTTTAAAATTAGGCAAATCGAATCGTGATCTGACATCCGAAAAAATGTTTATCAAAGACAACCCCTCCCTACACTGGGATGCGCAATATCAGCGCTTAAGGTTGATTTTGATAAATATTTATTTTTTTTTCTCCGCGCGGTTTAGCTCCTGACAGTTTATATATTATGTTCCTGGCTTTGCATCTCATTTCTTACCAGATCTACGAGTCTATCGTAGTTCTTTATTCGGGTAGTCTTGCCAATCAAAGACATATTTTTCTACACGGCAGCCCCAGTACGAAAACTCACAGATGCTTGGGGTCAGGTCACTTTCTGATGTTTTTTCAAAGTTGTTTTTGCATTTTGCTATAATTGTGACACTTACCATCATCATAAAACATGTTTAGGAACTTCTAGACAAAGTTTTAAAAAACTTTCTTTTTACTATCAAGGCTCAAATAAATACTTATTTGAGCCTTGATAGTAAAAAGGACGTTTTTTAAAACTTTGTCTAGAAGTTCCTAAACATGTTTTATGATGATGGTAAGTGTTCCAATTATAGCAAAATGCAAAAATAACTTTGAAAAGACATCAGAAAGTGACCTGACCCCAAGCATCTGTGCGAAAACTCTCCTATTCAAACCTAGTGAAAATTTCGCACCAACAAATGAAAATTTTCCGAAAAAAAATCTATTTTGAAAATTTTCCGAATCTTTTTTTTTTTTCACAATTCGGCTTTAAACATTGATTCTGGGTACTCGTGAGAGCCGAAGAGTGTTGTAATATGGGGTTGGGCCTCGGCTTACCTGGTCATACTTAGTACAGGTAGGACATGGGTCATGCAAACATCCAAGAACCAAGCGTGACTTTGATGTCCTACTGCTCTTGTAATGACAGTTCAAAACACTTAGCTGTATCTATATTTGGGAAGCTGACCGCTGAATAACTCGTCGTTATCGTTACAATTACTGACCGGGATGTTTCATAAACATGGTTATGTGCCTGGCTAAGCTTGAACTCTGACGTGGGATGGCTAAAATATGCTCTGGTCCAATGAGAAGTCTCTATTTCTGAACTTTGGACCGGAGAAGCAAGAAAACAAGCCGCACGAGAAGAGTTCGACAGTCTCGGCTTGAGGGGCGATCGGGAAGGATCAACTTTTACTATTTTAACTTTGGTATAGCTGAGGCACTTTTAGGAACCCAAAAATACGGAAATACGAAATTGAAAATTAAAAGAAGTCAAAATGAATATTTTTGTTGTTTATAACTAAACGATCATAGGGTGACACTGTTTAATTTGGTTGCCTTAGTACCAGGATTTCTACAGTATGAAAATACTTTAGAATAAAGAACTTTGGTTAAAATACACAACGCGGAGAAAGGAACTTCAGGACTTGGACACAAAACGGGAAAAGGATTTTGTTGACGCTAGAACTATCGACGCTGTCAAATTTTGAAAATATCGTCAATCCGTCTGGTGGATTCAAGAACCATCTCGTTGTCAGGTAAGGTTGCAAATTTGTTTCTGGTAAAACTCTTGGGGTATAAAGAGTGACTTTCATATATCTTTGAGAACGCTCATTTGAAGATTTAAATTAAGCTATACATCTAAAATGTCTGAAACTGAGACAAACATTATTAACGAACTGAAACAAATGAATGCAGAATTAAAACAGAAAATAGAAGAAAGGAACAAACTAGCAGAAACACTTATAAAGGAAAAAGAAGCTTTGAGACAGGAACTCGCAAAGATGCAAACTGAAGAGAACCCTATTCCACCATTTGATGTAGACATGCTGGAAGTCGACCAGTCAGATTAAGAATTCTAAATTAGTAGGATTGTATGAGTGTGTGTTTATGTATTGTTTGATTTAGGTAGATTTATATAAGGTTTTGAATCATAGGTAATTAGTAGTGTTTAATTAATTTGGTGAAATAGAACTGGGAAGTAGTCATTGCTTGATAGGAAATGGCAGAGCAGAGACAAGATTTGTTGGGAAACGCATCACCCGAATTTTTGAAAGAGGTAGTTGATATATCCGAGGGTCTAACGCGGAACGGGTTTGACTGTCGTATCTTGAGGTATTTTCATGGTAGTTTACAAGACCTTCAAACATGTGTGCAAGAGTTATATGATTCCACAAACCATGTTGTTATGTTGATTTTAGATTCTGAAGGGAGATGCAAGTACGCCCTCGTTAAACAAAAAGAGAAGGTTATTGTTTAAGTTTAATTGTTTTAAGCATTTTAAGAGAGAGAAAATTGACTTGTATTTTATTGAAACTCGAACTACATAGGTTTTTATTATGGAGGATAAAAGGTTAGCCCTGAAATACTTAGGCATACCTATAAATGTGAACTTGGATCATAAGGAAACTGTGAATAAAGATGCGTCAGAACCTACCAGTTGTATGAGTGATTCATCGGCAGCAGACGCCTCGACTCAGTGCGTCACTCCAAAACTAGGTGTCGTTAGTTGTAAAAGCTTAGAGTCTTATACAGACGATTCTGATTCTGAAGATTTGTCTTTGAGGGATTTGGCTTATAGAATTGGGTGCAAGAGAGTTTTCTTGAATGACTTTGACTCGGATGAAGATATACCTTTATTGTATTTGGAAAATAGACCTAAAAGACAATGCTTCAAATGTTAGACTTTTGTAACATATTAGTTGATAAATTATATGAGTGGGTTTTGCGCTTCGCATTTTTATTTGGCTTTGGTTGCGCATTGTAGCCATAACTGCACAGGTAATTCATAAAATTTTAAATAAGCATTTGTGCAGTGTCATTTAAATAAAGTTAAGGTGTACATATTAACTTTAATGTAACAAGCTGTAAGGTCAAACAGGACGTTTATGGGTCAATTTAAATATCCAGTCAATGAAATGCTTTGAACATAAGTGTCTACTTGAAGTATACTAGTAAATGAATAATATATTGGATGTGTAAGGATTATTTGACTAAGTCAATGATGTTATAAATTTTGTTCATCATAGTTAGGAATCAACATGGATAGTTTAAACTTCTAGAGATTATTATTTGTTATTTGCAGTAAGTAATTAGGTGATGAGTGTTAGTTTGAGGAAAATGTAAGGAGGTTTGTTATATATTTGTAATTGGTAAATACATTGAGTTTATGACAGGCAGACAAACTGGGCATAAGTTCAATGATGTCTAGAGGTCGAATAGTTTGTTAATCACATACATTAGATAGTTTGTTTATTGGTTTTGTACAAATTAAGCGAAAGTTTCTATTTATCGAAAGACAATATTAATATGACCTCTACCTAAGGTAATGTTGAGAAATTCGACTTATGGAATGTTAAAGGATAATGATAATGGAAAATGGTTTCAGTGATGACATTAATTTATAAATGACAGGTTTTGTCATGAATATACAAGCCTCGTTGAGAAAGGCTGATAAGTCTCTTGAAAAATAAAGAGATGTTTTGAAGTACCCGCTTTTGTTTCATCCTTATGTCAGTTAAGATTTTGAGCCGTAGGAAAGTTTAATATTACGGTATGCATAGTATCATGCGTAGATAGAAGGAAAGTGCCGATAGCAGTAGTTGTAGCAGTGGTAGTGGTAACAATATGGGTAGTGATAGGCATATGTTCTATAGGCACTTGAGTGATTTTGTTTCCGGTAAGGATTGTTGGTATGAGACAGTCTTAGGAAATGGCTACAGTTCGGGAACAAAGGTGTGGGCAGTCTGATTTGTAAATAGTATTGAATTAGTGTTTGCCTTGTTTAGTTAAGTGAGTCCAGTTGATTTCAGATAGGATGACGGTAGGTCAAGACTTGTACAAGGTGCAAATGAGTGGCAGCCTTGTGTTTTATTAAGAGTACTCTGTTTAGGCTTTCAGTTTGTCATAATGGCAAGTGTTGCGACTAGCGACATTCATGAGGATTTATCTTGAGCTGATGGTACAGGCCTTGGGATTAGTTGATTAAAGTCTTGAAGAAGCTTTCAGTTTGTTATGCTAATAACAAGTGTTGCGACTAGCGACATTCATGAGGATTTATCATGTACTGATGGTAGGCTTCGGTTTCTTATGTTAAGACGGTGATACGTTAATAGAACGTGCGTTGATATGTACGACGTTTGGAATGCAGTTTACCCTGCGGGGAATTGAATTTCCTTGTCACGTTAGTCTTGTGTTGTAATGTTTTATTCCTGATCTGTCATGGCTGATAAGTTGTAGGATTGTGGCATATAAAGATAATTTAGTGAAATTAATATATCTAAACAATCTAAGCTGGCTATAAGTTAATGATAAAAGTAATATTTAATGTTTTATCATGATTAATAATTTAAATTTTGGTGTAGTTAAACAAAATGTTAATTTAAAACCATATTAAGAACTATGGGCGTTTTCACTGGTATTATGATAAGTGGTTTTGACTGTGATCCCTTCCTGTGAGTTCAGAAGTGGTTACAAACAAAATCTATGCATTAAGAGAAGAGCCAGAATACATGAACAAGCAACCGCAATGCCTGACAACATCAAGGACCATGATGATGAGTTATGAAGCGACCAACGTTACAACGGTTTAATACGTCATCGCTATTGAACAACAACGACAAACAAGATTTGGACTTGAACTCCAGGACGCTGGAGTGCGCAAGAAGTTCCCTGTGTTGGATTCGCAGGTGCCCTTTTCCGCGATCCACAAAGAGAAGGCAAATGTTGTATGAACACTATGAACCAACGTATGACATGTATGTGTATATAAACATTGGTCAACGCGTATAATTATGTTGACACTGGATGTTGTTATTGTAGAAGATTGTGTGTAACTTACTTTGCATACAATTGACATTATTGATGTTGTCCTGGGAGAAGCTACATTTTCACTCGACGGACCAATTTACTGGGCATAACGTAGGCTTAACTACTTCGAATGCACTGATCAAACTGGGTGATCAGACTGCAACAACGCTTGGTCAACCTGGCGGCCAAAATTCTACATTGACCAACAGGGTGGTCACATGCGTGCTGCCGGCAAACGCAGCATCCGAGATTCGAACACTTCGCATCTGGTCAACTTGGCGATCAGCAACCTCTGGTGTCCTTGGTCAACCTGATGACCAACAACCTATGGTACTGCGGTCATCTGGCGACCGCCAACCTATGACATTGTTGGGTCCATGGGTCATCAGACGACGCTGCAGTTGTTTAGAAGAATTCCGTTGAGGGACAAGCTGTTCCAGTGATTTGTGAATATAGTGGTTCATGGTCAACCATTTATTAATTCAATTTCTTGTTTCATTTGTGTATGTTAATTATGAAGTTAATATTTCAAGAAAGCAGTGTCCATGAATGAACACTATTTTTGACATTTAAAGTTTGTGTTTTTAAATTAATAATTTTAAGTAGATGATAATATGAATTAAGAAATGTCGCCAATGCATGTAGCATGAGCAACATTTCTATTTAAGTATGGGGGGTATGTTGTAATATGGGGTTGGGCCTCGGCTTACCTGGTCATACTTAGTACAGGTAGGACATGGGTCATGCAAACATCCAAGAACCAAGCGTGACTTTGATGTCCTACTGCTCTTGTAATGACAGTTCAAAACACTTAGCTGTATCTGTATTTGGGAAGCTGACCGCTGAATAACTCGTCGTTACAATTACTGACCGGGATGTTTCATAAACATGGTCATGTGCCTGGCTAAGCTTGAACTCTGACGTGGGATGGCTAAAATATGCTCTGGTCCAATGAGAAGTCTCTATTTCTGAACTTTGGACCGGAGAAGCAAGAAAACAAGCCGCACGAGAAGAGTTCGGCAGTCTCGGCTTGAGGGGCGATCGGGAAGGATCAACTTTTACTATTTTAACTTTGTTATAGCTGAGGCACTTTTAGGAACCCAAAAATACGGAAATACGAAATTGAAAATTAAAAGAAGTCAAAATGAATATTTTTGTTGTTTATAACTAAACGATCATAGGGTGACAAGAGGTTCTAAGTGGATCTATGTTTTTGAGCAGAAATAAAAAACAATATGCATCCCAGCAGGCACACGTCGCTAGGACAACGTCAAATCAACGTCGGTGCAACGTCATGACGTTGCACCGACGTTGATGTGACGTTGTATTAACGTCATGACGTTGTACCGACGTCGATGTGACGTCACTATTACGTCATGTGCCTGCTGGGATGCCCCTGCAAACTTCAGTGTTACTCTTTGAGTTGGGTGGGGGTTCTTGCAGATAATTAAAAAAAAAATAATAATAATAATAAAACCAAAGTAGTCCCCATAATTTGGTGGACGCGATCATCTAGGTGATGAGATGCTTGATCAGACACTATTACTTAAAACATTTCTTTTATTTTGTCTTTTGTTCATCCCCATAAAATTGGGAAGGATATGCCTTTACAAACAGTGAACAAACAGTGAAGACCCATTTCAGACTTGTTGACGTCTGGCCATGGTCTACGTTATTTGCCACTAATCTAGGAGTATTTTTATTTTTTAACACACCAACGTGCAGTAAAAAAGCCCGTTTAGAACGGTGTGTCTCAAAACTTGCGCCAAGGTGATAAAACATTTTGGTGCCCAATTCATATAAGCATGAATTTTGTCCTGCGCACAACTTGTAAAATAATGTGCACCCCTGCTCAGAACTTTTAACAATAAAAAATGGCACACTAATAATTTAGGCTGAAAAATGGCTGATGGCTGTGTAATTTAAATTTTTTAATTGTGCTCTATTGTTTTGTTACCTCGGACCCTTTTTAGGACACGTCTACATAAATTAAATGTCTCATTGTATATCTATTAGCCTGCGCCGGGAAAGTGTGAACAGATAAAGTGACAGGTTCAAAATGTCCAAAATAGTGTTGACCGAGTCATTACACTGCTGATCGCAGAAGCTTAACGCTTAAACCTTCCAACCCTATAGACCGGTTCAAGGTATATACCTATGCAAACAGTGTAGTCCAGATGAGGCTCAAAATCTACCGTCTCATTAGGATCAACACTGTTTGCAAGTAAGCGAATTATACTCGGACCAAATACAAAGAAGGATATTTGAAATCATTATTTTAGAAAATGATCAATTCCCAATCAGAAGGCGAAAGAATGTACTTCAAAAAATCGGAGGTGAAAGGGTTATTTACCTATCCCTTGGGCTGTATAGAGCAATAAACAGTTTGGCTGACTTATAAAAATCATAAATTTACTTAAACCTTAAAATGCCAATCACAACAATTCTCGTTTGCTTTGGTGTCAGCTGTGTTGTTGCAAAACATTGTAAACCCAGAGCAGACTGCTACCTGGGGAGCAGTCTGATCGGGATCTACACTGATTGCATGCATGCCAAATGTTTTCGAAAGTTTGCAAGTATGAAGCAGACGATATAAAATGACAATATTTTCAGATACAGTTTTTCTTGGCATCTTAAGGGTCAAAGGGGTTCTTTCACAAAACATATGAGCCTGTGCATGACAAAACCTACAATAAGATTAGTACAACCAGCAAAGACTCAGATCAACCTGTATATACATTTAGTCTGGCCAGTCTTCCCGTGTTGCTCTCTGGCTAATTCGGTTGCCTTAAAAGACTCATTCGAACAGCAAAGACTCTGATCAGACTGCGCAGGCTGTTCTGGGGTTAGCTGGTCGCAACGGTTCTATTGTTTTTGTCATGCGCAGGCCCAATTATATCAAGCAAACAGTTCAGAGCAGATCTAGATCAGATCTAGGTTCTGTAAAAAAAACAACAATATAACCCATATGATACTGACGTTCCTTTTGTTGATATACGCAAACAGTCCAGATCCAGAGCATGTACTTAATCTGATCTGGGACTTTACTGGTCAATCAATTATATGCAAACATTATGTCGTGCAAAAGAAAACCTGTTAATGCCGTACATTACGAAAACATGTTTATTCGTATATATATATCTTTAGATAAAAAAATGTCTGATATTTTTCATAATTCTGCTAAAAAAAAAAACAGATTGTGGGAACTCATTAGAACCGCCTCGGCAAGTAACGTGTACCCAACATGTATGACTCAGAGCAGAAAGAAGGAAAACAGTGTACACCCTTATAAACCCCAGTTCTATTACATAGATATTTTTTCATATTCTATTATTTACTGAATATAAAAAGACAAAAAAGCGGCATAATACTACAAACAATAATAATAATAATAATACATTGTCGACTAATTACTTTAAAACGAATGGTAGGGTGACAATGGGCCAAAAAGTCCACTATTTCTGGTAGTAACCCATACCCCCCCGTATAACAAAACATGTCATATACCAAAATGTTCGTCAGCATCTGTAGTATCTGAAACTGCCGGCATAAATTGGCATAAATGATGGCGAGCTGAGAAATCCAAGATGGCGTCCAAGATGGCCGCCATAGCTGTAAATTCCAGTTTTTCGTAAAATATGAATATAAATACCACAAATCATCTTACAAACTTATTTTAATTTATTTTTCTGGTGTAGAAAGAAGATTTGTGCTAGAATATAGATCAACTTTTTAGGTTTGACTTGAAAACTGGTGAAAAAAATGATATTTTATTGTTTTTGTGTCTAGTTTCATAGGTGGTACATAAAAGAAATTCTGATGTTTCAAAATTTAAACAGTTTTTACATATCTATTGTTTTATTATAACTAAGACACTATTCTAAAATACATTTAACACTATTCTAAAATACATGTATGGTTGGTTATGACTTTTTTACCATCAATTTAGCCCCAGGATTACCCCACCCACTCATTTTACCAGTAAAATTCATTCACACAATATTGCCACAAATCATCTTACAAACTTATTTTTATTTATTTTTCTGGTATAGAAAGACGCTTTGTGCTAGAATATTGATCAACATTTTAGGTTTGACTTGAAAACCGGTGAAATAAAAGACATTTCATCGTTGTTGTGTCAAGTTTCATAGGTGGTACATAAAGGCAATGCTGATGTTTCAAAATTTTAAACAACTTCTATTTATCTATTGTTTTATTTTAACTGAGACACTATTCTAAAATACATTTAACACTATTTCCAAGTACATTTATGATTTGTTATGACTGTTTTACCATAAATTTAGCCCCAGGATTACCCCACCCACTCAGTTTACCAGTACAATTCATTCACATAATACTCACACTCAAGGGATTTGCAGGCGAGGATTTCATTTTACACAACAAGTAGAAGGGGGCATTGAAACTAATGCTTAGTTCTGTTTTCATACTATATTAAATGATCAGCCATTAGGAAACACCACCTCTTTATAACACTGTTTTCGGGATCTGAGCATTGACCGTCTTAATTAAGCAGTGCTATATCCAAACAAAATAGCAAAATAGTGTTTATCAAATTGATCCAAAATGACTTTCATTGTCATTTTTGCTGTGTAACTGGCTAGATTTTTGGGATTATAAAGTGTTATATCCAAAACTGTGTTATAAAAACGTGTTATAAAGTGGATATGCTATGCAATTAGGTTATATTTTGTTTGATTTGAGGTACAACGTCCCCCCCGTCAACACTGTATCAGTCATTTTGCATTTTGGAGACATTGCTTCCAATTTTTTGTGGGATCTTCCCCGACATTGAGATGAAATGACATCTCAAGCCCCGCCACACATTTAAACCAAAAAGTTTTATATGCAAGGATGGTCCAACTCGCACCACATTTCCTGGGCATGCTTAGAATCTCTAAGCGGTTTACTCTGTATACCCTAGGTCTACTGGGCTAGGCAAATTAATCTTAGATTTTGAAGCTCCCCATCAAATCGGTAGCTGATATGCACACATGTGCACTAAAAAGAAATTGCTACTGCTTTAAGTAGCCCTGAGACGTTTGACTCAGTCCCAAGATCTGAAATCTTTTGAAGCCGGAAGTCTGGTTTAGGCAGAACATGAATTGCCTTCTTCTTGCCTGTATTATGTAAAGAAGAGCAGGTATCACAACCCATAAGGCAATACAGACAGCATAATTGCCCTCTTATCTGGCTCTAGCTTCCTGAAAACAGTGTGAACTGGAATATACCTGGTGCAGTCAGCATGAATACCTTTTCTGCCTGTCATCAGCATAAAGTAGGTTAAAGTGATGCACAAGTAGAAAGAAAACATCGGTATCAGAACTGACAACTAGAGAACCTGCAACGGCTAGTTGCAAATCATTCTACCATAAGCTTCTTCACGGTTGGAATAAAGTTCATGCTGAACAGGAACAACATGATAATAATAATAATAATAATAATCGACCTTATTTATAGAGGATAACACATTTAGTACTAGTACTAATCTTCCATGTGGCCCTCTTTTCCTGGACAGGAACCAGTACTAGGCAATGTGGATAAAGTTCCTTGCTCAAGGAAACAACACATGGCGCTTGCGGGGATCGAACCGGCTACCTCTCGATCTCAAATCCGATGCTTTACCACTGCACCACAGCGCTCCATCAGCGGAAACTTCAGAGCCTTGTTCTCAAGTCAACCTGCACCAACAACAGTAACATTCTTCTTAAGAAGCTCATGACAATTTTCAGTAAGGTATCTAGTGTAAAGTTCTTGCTTTTACTGTTTGAAAGTATCTATCAATCATCAGTTACTATATTTTTCCTCGTAGACACAGGCACGTGTGAAGAAACATTCTTTCCACACTTTTGTTGGGTCTGTGATTTGAGACTGTTTTCCTCATTCCTGTCAAAACCGACGTGAATGGTAGTTACCAATATAATGGTAAAAAGACTGTAAGACCAAACCATAGCAGCCATCTGTTGATATGTCAGTTTGAGACATGATGAATGCTGCAACATTTTAAGTACAGACATCCCGTCAAATACTATACAACCAGCAAGTCTTTCTAGTTTTTCAAGGAAATCCGACTTATTGGTAGACATCATACATTCTTCATCTGTAAACAAACTCGCGTGATCACAAGCATTTTTGAAAGACAAGACCTTGAATGAATGAATTGATGTATAGAGAGCATATATCTCTTCACCAGTGGCAGTCAGTTCCTCAGACTGGTTTCCCCAGACACCTGTGCCATTGACCTGATATCACTCATAGTCTGGAGTTTTGACCCAGGCAAAGGCTCATAAGACTGTTCTTTGGACTGCCTAACTAGCTATGGGTATGAGCCTTTCCTGCATGAATGACTCAAATGGCTTTTGACCCATTTTATGGCAACTTATCAAACGTCTTATCATATCTCTTATCTCTTGAGGAACTTCATATCAAGTAGCTATATTGTCGAAATGTCTTTGCCCCCCACCCCCTCCCCCCACCCACCGCCCATCAGGTGCATGATGCTTCCACGCAGAGCTGAAACCGACCACACATGGGTATTGGTAAACCCCTTAGAGGATCTAAGCCTGTCCAGGCAAAGCTGTGCAAGTCAGACCGTCCATGCTTATAAGCTGTATTGGTTTCAGTTTCAGGTATTCCAGTTCACACTGTTTTCAGGAAGCTAGAGCCAGATGAAAGGGCAATTATGCTGTCTGTATTGCCTTACAGGATGTGATACCTGCTCTTCTTTACATAGTATAGGCAAGAAGAATGCCTAAATCAGACTTCAAGCTTCAAGAGATTTCAGATCTTGGTATTGAGTCAAATGTCTCAGGGCCAGTTAAGGCAGCAGCATTTTTTCTGTAGGTTTGCTGTTCAGCCAAGCACATTAGACAACAATGGTGCTCCAAAACTCAGGAGTTAGACCTAGTCATCCTGCTCCATTTGTACAGGTGTACATATCAGCTACTGATTTGATGGGAGCTATAAAATCTAAGATTAATTTGCCTAGCCCTATAGACCTAGGGCATATGGTTGATCCTGAAACTGGGTTATTCATTCCACAGCTCATAACACATATGCAAGCAGCCTCTCTCTTTTAACTAATATGGTTGTAAATAGTATAGTGATGACTGCATTTGCTCATAGAAAGTACAACCATGTACTCAAGCTTGCAAGTAGTAAAGCATGTTTGAATAGGTCTTACATTTGTTAGCGCCTAAATGGTGATCAGGAGGACGCGGGTTCGATACCTGCTGGGGTCGGCAACATTCTTTCATGGAGATTAATCATGAAATCCCTTAAACGATCATTCTCTCCTTTCCGCTGATTCAAGAAGGGCAGTTTCAGTTTCTGGCGAAAGAATGTGCACTGTTCTGGTTAATCACTTACGTATAAGCCTGCACAGGAAAAGTGTGGATAAGTAAACTGACAAGCTCAAAAATGACCTAAATAGTGTTGACTGGGCCGTTAAACCCCAATACAAACAAGCAAACTAAAATCTGTAAGTCGCCCCCGCCCATCGGGGCATGTAGAAATAGATTGGGCTGCATGGTGCTTCCACGAAGAGCTGAATCTGACCACACACGAGTACTGGTAAACCGCTTTTAAGAAGGACTAAGCCTGCCCAGGCAAAGCGGTGTGTGTCAGATCGTCCAATGCATATAAGCCTTCTGGTTTCATTGGGCGGTAGGGCTTGAGATGTCATTCCATCTCAATGTCGGATAAAAGTTCCACAAAATTGGAAGCAACGTCTCCAAAATGACTTTAATAATGTCGACGGGGACGTTAAACCCCATTCAAACAAACAAACAAAAATTAACATTTGTAAGAACTTGTTTACAATACTAGCTCATGTTTATACCGAGGACTATGACAGTTTTAAATCATGTACTTGGAGTCTGATATGGCCTATTAGTACAGCACAATTGTTTTATAACACATTTTTATATAACACTGTTCAAAGCCAAAACCCCTAACTATTTGCATGGAAAAAAATGACAAAAAACATGTAAAGAACTTCTTTTACACTATTCTACCTTTTTCTTGGATATAACACTGTTTAACTAAGAGGTTTATGCTTGGATTCAGAAAACAGTATTATAAAGAGGTGGTGTTTCAAATGGCTAAATACATAAAATTACGAAAACACGCATAATTCAAATCCATTGGAAGATTTTACTACCACCCCCTCACCCCCCCCCCCCCCCAAAAAAAAAATCTATAATAATGATATTTTTCTTATTTCTGTTCAAAACATAGATAGGGGACTCTTAAAAACCCTCTCAATGTGGCGATGCTGTCAAACACCACAAGCTATGTCCTTAAGCATAAATTCGAAAAATAATGCTTACCCCTGAAAACCCTAGTTTTCTATAAAACAAAGTGAGGTTCAAGGGGGTCAAAACCATATGGGCATGTTTTTGAGACGATATGAAAACAGAACTAAGCATTATTGTGAATGTTCTCTACTACTTAATTGTCTAAAATGAAGCACACACCTACAAATCCCTTGTTTGTGAGCATTTATGTGAATGAACTTTACTGGTAAACTGAGTGGGTGGGGTAATCCTGGGGCTAAATTGATGGTAAAAAAGTCATAACAAACCATAAATGTATATTAGAATAGTGTTAAATGTATTTTAGAATAGTGTCTTAGTTAAAATAAAACAATAGATATGTAAAAACTGTTTAAATTTTGAAACATCAGAATTTCTTTTATGTACCACCTTTGAAACTAGACACAAAAACAATAAAATATCATTTTTTTCACCGGTTTTCAAGTCAAACCTAAAAATTTGATCTATTTTCTAGCACAAATCTTCTTTCTACACCAGAAAAATAAATTAAAATAAGTTTGAAAGATGATTTGTGGTATTTATATTCATATTTTACGAAAAACTGGAATTTACAGCTATGGCGGCCATCTTGGACGCCATCTTGGATTTCTCAGCTCGCCATCATTTATGCCAATTTATGCCGGTAGTTTCAGATACTATGGATCCTGACGAACATTTTGGTATATGACTTGTCTTGTTATACGGGGGGGTATGGGTTCCCATTTTTTTGGTCCAGATTGTCACCCTACCAGAATATTTCCAAGAAATACCAAACGCCAATTTTCTGTCAGTAAATGATCAGTTATTTGTTTAAACATTAATTTCAAGCTATTGTGAATAGTAACTGTGTGGACTTAGGCAATTTTCGACCGAAAAGTTCAATAGTGCAACTCGGTTTTAGCGCAATTTTACTAATACGGGAAAGCAAAAAGATAAAATGTCAGAATAGTCTGACTTATATCTTTGTATAGTTTGGAAAATTCACTATCTGGATCCAACAGAATTTAAAACTTTACAAAATTAATGTAAGAATTAATCAGTCAAAAATCGGTAAGATACATGATTTCGCTATTTTTAATGACACCATTAAGGGAAATACAGGGCTGTAACTAAATACAATAGGGAAGCAAGAAGATCTTTTCCAAATCAATAGAAAACTCTTGGAATTTTCTACAAAAATATAACAAAACTTCAATTCTACATTAAATGTAATAATGTTATAAAGGTTTAAATGAAGTTTTCCCTATAAAGCTAATGCAAACCGGTTATCATTTCATACAGGTAGCATGACTGTCAGCATGTGTCACGGAAAACCAATAATTAGCGGCAATCTCCGGTGCATGTTACATAAAGTCTCATATGAAACGTTGACAGGCAAGGCTAAAACTGACCCCATTCCTCCACTGAACCATCAAGGTGAATTAATTGCAGACCCAACTGAAAAAGCAAACATATTTAATGTATATTTTCAATCACAATCTAATATAGATGAAGACAATAAAACGACCCCTAATCTAGCCCAATCAATCAACACTATATCACCAGTTACTGTCCAGCAAGATGAGGTTTGTTCAGTTCTGAAATCACTACTAACTGGAAAAGCATGCGGGCCAGACCAAATCAATAACAAAATTCTCAAAGAATGTGCACAACAATGAGCTAGTCCCCTGACTGACCTATTCAACTTCTCTTTGTCTAGCTCATCAATGCCTGACGCATGGAAAAGGACCAACGTTACCCCAATCCATAAGAAGGACGACAAATCCCTTGTTGAAAACCATAGGCCTATCTCTCTCCTGAGTTCTATTGGTAAATCACTTGAAAAAAATAGTACACAAACACTTGCACAACTTTTTACTGGAAAATACCATTATCACTCCATTTCAGTCAGGTTTCACTCAAGGTGACTCTAGAGTAAACCAGCTCGTGGATCTATACAATACCTTTCACCGGGCCCGGGACGAAGGCAGAGAAGTCCGTGTTGTATTTTGTGAAATCAGCAAAGCCTTCGACAGGGTCTGGCATAGAGGATTGCTAACAAAGCTAAAACATTATGGAATCTCTGGTCGCCTTCTGAATTGGTTTGAAAGCTATTTATCGAACAGGTATCAGCGAGTAGTGTTACCCGGAGGTAGATCTGAATGGCTACAAATCAGGGCCGGAGTCCCCCAGGGTTCTATTCTTGGTCCGCTTCTCTTCATCATATACATTAATGACATTGTGCAGGAGATACATTCAAATATTCGATTGTTTGCGGATGACACAAGCCTTTACATAATAGTAGACTTTCCAGACTCGGCAGCTCAAATACTAAATGTAGATCTTTTCAGAATAGGCAACTGGGCTGATAGATGGTTAGTGAACTATAACCCAAATAAAACCGAATCATTGCTCCTGAGCCGTAAGATTAACAGGATAAATCATCCAGCACTTTTCTTAAACGAGGTCCAAATAAATGAAGTAACTTCACACAAGCATCTAGGTCTGATCTTTTCCCAGCGCTGTGACTGGCAAAACCATATTGACTATATTCAAGTAAGCGCTTGGTCTCGAATGAATCTCCTAAGAAGTCTGAAATTCACGCTTGACATATAATCTCTTCAAAAAATTATTTTTCTTTCATTTGCTCTCTCTTAGAATATGCAGACGTTGTTTGGGACCACTGTACTCAGCAACAATGCACATCTCTTGAGAAAATACAACTCGAAGCTGGTAGAATTGTCTCTGGTACGACTAAGCTAGTAGAGATAGACTAACTATATGCAGAACTTGGCTGGCTCAAGCTATCAGAGCGACGAAATTTGCATAAACTATACCTATTCTTCAAGATTGAAAACAATCTAACGCCTCTGTATCTCACGGATTTAATTCCTCCGCGTGTAGGCGATGTCTCTGCCTATCCCCTTCGAAACTCTGATCATTACTCGTCTATCAACGCTAATACTAGCGCCTATGCTAACTCGTTTCTTCCCTCAACTATCCGGTCATGGAATAACCTTCCAATTTCAACTAAGAACGCCACTTCGCTGTCTTCGTTTAAACGATTGCTTGTACACAATGCCAACAATCCCTGAGTATTATTACTGCGGAGATACTTTAGCCCAGATTCTCCACACTCGCTTAATAACTAAATGCAGTGCATTAAACCAGCACCTATTCAGAAGAAGTCTCATACCAAGTCCGAATTGTACATGTGGCGAGGTAGAAAGCAATGACCATTTACTATTGGCTTGTCCACGATTTAATATAATTCGTATGGAAATGATAACCAAAATACGCCAGTATATACCGCTTGACATTATCGTCACAACAAGATTGCTTTTGCAAGGAGACACCAATATTTCTGTCGAAAATAACACTAGTATCTTCAAGGACGTACAGGCCTATATTTTAAAGACCATTCGCTTTGTTCTCTGATTAGTGCGCGGGACAATTGGCATCACATCCTTTTCCATTAAAACTCATCATTTTTTTTTTAAAAAAACAAAATGCCCATAGACACGAGTTACACTTGGCAGACACTGCATGTATATTGGTGTTGACGTATCTTCCAACATTTTTTTCCGTCTTATTCTTGTTGCACTGTTACATTCCTTCTTTGGACATTTTCAATTTCTTATTTCTTTTCTATCACTATTCTTTTCTACTCCCTTTATCACTTTCTTTTATTTTATCTTTTGACCGATTGGTCTTTTTCCTTCATAAGTATAACTATATGAAAAAAGTACTTTATTGTTTGAATTTATACAGCATGCCATTCACAAAAACTTATTCTTAACAGGAGATGAGTAGTATCAAGCGTTTCGCTTGTTTTCAAATCCTGTCATCAGTGTAAATTGTAAATGTACTGTTCGAATTGACTTGTCACATGAAATGAATAAATATTGTTTAAACCAAACAGTGGCGGCCCTGATCAGACGCCGCGTTCTGCGGCGTCTGATCTGGGCCTGCACTGTTTGCTAGGGTACCCGTTTTGTGGTTTCTGGTACTAAATGGGTTAAGAAATTAATTATTTATTTTTTCTGCTGTTCATGGAGGTATGAACGCAGTGGGTCGCGTGCTAAGTAAATGAACCACGAAGGGGTTCAAGTAAACTTTGCCAGCGACCCACTGTCGTTCATACTTTCATGAAAAGCAGAAAAATTAAGTTTATTTTTTATATTTACATTCTTTGCCCCGCCCCTCATCACTGGGCGAAAAAATGCTTATAGGGCAAATTTTTAAAATTGAAAAAACATTTACACGCTGTTTTTTTGTTGTTGTTGTTGTTGTTTTTGTTTTTTTCACAAAGAGTGGAATAGCGTTGACGTCACCAACGCCCGTAGAGAACCATGGTTTAGACTGACGTCACTGAAAATCACGTGACTCGTCGCGTTCATGGAAGTATGAATTACATTGTTTTCTATAGGTTTACATTAGACTGTACACTAAAAATGTAAATATTGTTGTGTAAAGAGGTGTGTGTGTGTGTGTGTGTGTGTGTGTGTGTGTGTGTGTGTGTGTGTGTGTGTGTGTGTGTGTGTGTGTGTGTGTGTGTGTGTGTGTGTGTGTGAATTCGGGTTTAATGTCGCTTTCAACAATTTTTCAGTCATATCACGACGGTGTCTGGTTGCGACAGGGAGCTCAATGCTCACTTTTATAGTGCTGCCTCACTGAAGTATCATGTCCAAGACACATTACATGATACCACACCCAGTCACATTATCCTGACACTGGGTAGACAAGTCCTAGCTCTACCCCGTAAATCTGAGTGCAAATCGAGGAGCAGCTAGTACCATTTTTTAACGACTTTGGTATGTCGCGGCCCGGGATCGAACCCGTGACCTCCCGTTCCCCGGAGCGGACTTGTGTAAAGAGGGTCTGGGCTGGATTCATGTGTTGGGCTTGGCAAACAGTATACAGACCTGTTTGCTTGACCCATATATGCATGGCGGCGGTTTTCTGGGGATGTTTGCGAAACAGTGCATACCCAGATCAGACGCCGCAGAACGCGGCGTCTGATCTGGGTCTACACTGTTTGCACAAATAATATACATTTTTGTACAACTTACATCAAACAAAACATGCCTGAAAACCCTTTAACTGGAAATGGACCATTCCAAACTTATAAGGTGGAAGATTCCATTGTCATATATGGGTTAAAGTGCTGGAGTTTTACGTCCCAATCAACACTATTCATGCCATGTCGAGGCAGTAAGTTTATTAACCACACTTTTCCTGTGCATGCTTCCGGGCTTCTCCAGACTTTCGGATGAGTCTTTAAACCGAGGTCCCGTCTCCGTATGACCTTAGCTGTTGGTGGAACGTAAAACTCAAACACTCACTCACTCACTCTCCTGTGCATGCTTATACATAAGCGGTTAATCAGTACAGTGCAGATTCGTTCGCTAGGAACTGACAACTATATACCCATCTTGAATTAGCGGAAGGGAGAGAGATTTCTATGATCAATGTCCATGAAGACTAATTGCCAATCCGGTGCGGGGATGATCCCGCAACCTCCTGATCACCAGTCAGACTCTCATCCAGCGGAGCCAGCGAAGCCGGCTTCATTACGAGAACACGACTATACAAATACATTCAAATCCATATCGCCGAAACTATGAAAATTTTAAGATGAAAAATTGTGATTTTCTTTCTTATTTCTGCTCTAAAATATAGATTGTTGGTACTCGTAAGAACCGCCTCCATGATTTTTTTCTTATTTCGTTAGACGGTTCTAACGAGTACACACAATCTATATTTTAGAACAGAAATAAGAAAATAAGTTTAAACCCCTGAAAAACCCCAGTTTTACTGTATAAAAATGAGGATCAAGGGGTCCAAATTATATAGGCATGTTTCAGTCATATTTTGGAGTATTATTATAGTGTTATCAGCCAAGTAATTTCGTATTGGCCCTGTTACAGGTCCTTGGTCCTTCGGCCTCGGTCCAATACGGTAGACCAAGGACCTATAACATGGTCATTGGCCCTGTAACCGGTCCGAGGTCTGCTGTATTGGACCAAGGCCGAAGGCCTCGACCTAATACAGCAGACCAAGGACCTATAACAGAGTCATTGGCCCTGTTACCGGTCCGAGGTCTGCTGTACTGGACAAAGGCCGAAGGCCTCGACCTAATACAGCAGACCAAGCACCTTTAACAGGGTCATTGGCCCTGTTACCGGTCCGAGGTTTGCTGTACTGGACAAAGGCCGAAGGCCTCGACCTAATACAGCAGACCAAGCACCTTTAACAGGGTCATTGGCCCTGTTACCGGTCCGAGGTCTGCTGTATTGGACAAAGGCCGAAGGCCTCGGCCTAATACAGCAGACCAAGGACCTATAACAGAGTCATTGGCCCTGCTACCGCTCCGATGTCTGCTGTATTGAACTAAGGCCGAAGGCCTCGGCCTAATACAGCAGACCAAGGACCTATAACAGGATCATTGGTCCTGTTACCGGTCCGAGGTCTGCTGTATTGGACTAAGGCGAAGCCCTCGGCATAATACAGCAAACCAAGGACCTATAACAGGGTCATTACGTAATTACGTAGCAAATGAGAATTTATTAATTTACTTTTATAAAGTCATACTGGCCCCGTTTTTTTTTTTTTTGTTGTTTTCTTTTGTTTTGTTTTTCTTTCGTATTGGCTCTCCTTTTATCGTATTGGCCCTCTTTTCTCTGTATTGGCCCTCTTTTTCCGTATAAACTTTGTTTGCCATCTATTACATGCCGTTTTGGCTACATTAATGCTATATTAACTCATTGTATGCGGGGAAACCCCTAAAGGGGTACCATGTCAAACAATGCAGGCCCAGATCAGACGCCACAGAAAGCGTCTAATCAGGGCCTGCACTATTTGCGAAAGATTAGGCCTGACACCCTTATATGACAAATGGACTTGTCTAACATATAGCAATGGAAGAGTCCACTAGTATACAATGGGTTAATAATAAAGCAACATAATGTGTTTCCTTATAGTTTAACCATACAGTCGAACTTCGATGGTTCGAACCCCTTTGGGACCATGAAAATGTATTCGAGACAGCGGTAGTTCGAGCCACTGAGAGTTACTGCCAAGAGGCATAACGACATACTTTTGAATATCTTTTCGATGTTCTATAATGAAAAAGTATGCTGTGTGTACTCATTAGAGTCGCCTCATCGAGGCGATTCTAATGAGTACACACAACATACGTTTGCAAGATAAAAGACCAAAATCTCCTTAATTATCCCGCAATATTTCTTATGCAGAGGAATTCCCTAGGGACTCAAGAACGGGTTCGACTCAGCCATGGTAAACGAGCCATCGGTGTTCGAGCCATTGAAGTTCTACTGTATTTTATTGCAACCACAAAGCAAATGGGTCGGGCCACAAGTTCTCACAACATTAGTCACGGCCCTCCCCATAGAAAGTTGACACTAATACATGTAGGCCATATGAACATGGCTATTTGGGCCCCGTCAAGCGATTTTGGTACTTATCGCCTATGCGTGCAGCGAAGGTTCAGGCGAGCCTGCGCATCCGCGCAGTCTCGCCAGAACCTTCGCTGCTCGCTCATACAAGCAGTGCATCAAGAGGAACCTTCAGACAGAAAGCCATATCCCTGGCCCCTCTGAATGGCTGAGCATGCGCAGTTGAAATTTGTCATGACGGAATGCTCGAAGACCCAAATTCGCTTGGCGGGGCTCACTTGATGAACAAGTAGGACACCATAAAACGCAGAATTATATGCGATAGATAAATCAACAGCTACCATTATCTTGAGCTGATAATGTATCATCACCTAACAGAGCCTTGTTTAAATTGAGCGGATGAAATGTCCGTGTCGACTGAACGAAAGTAATCCGTTCTCTTTATAATCCCCCTTTCGCCTGTATTTGTTTGTTTGTTTGATTTGAGGTTTAACGTCCCCGTCAACACTGTAAAGGTCATTTTGGAGACGTTGCTTCCAATTTTGTGGGACATTTACCCGACATTGAGATGAAATGACATCTCAAGCCCTGTCGCCCAATGAAACCAATAGGGTTTATTAGCATGGACGGTCCGCCTCGCACCGCGGTTCCTGGACAGACTTAGATCCTCTAAGCGGTTTACCAGTACTAGTGTGCGGGCCGGATTCAGCTCTGCGTGGAAGCATCGTGCAGCCCATATATTTCTTCAAGCCCCTATGGGCGGGGGCGGCCTTTCGCCTGTATCAAGCGCGGTTTTCCATGGTGATCATTTCATTTCATGAACTTATCGTGCCAAAAGACAGATGGTCTGAAATAGTGTCTAAGGAAAGGCAGTGGCAAATCAATACGAAAACACGCCTATATAAATGCATTGTAAAATTTAACGCCGAAAAAAAAACACGAAAATTTTCAGATGAAAAGTTGTGATATTTTTCTTCTTTCTGCTCAAAATATAGATTGTGGGTACTTGTTAGAACCGCCCGAAAATAAGAAAAATACTGTATAAAATAGTCCTTGTAAACCCCAGTTTTACTATATAAAGGTTGGGTTCAAGGGGGTCAAAATTATATAGGCGTGTTTTCTATAGTTGGTAAATGTTAACCAATCATGTCCGGCAAAATGTTACAATGACACCTAGATATGACCATGGCTTGCAGTGGTGCAGCAAGAAGAAGAAAAATGTGTATGCAAATCAAAAGTAACTTCTGGAAACATCGCTCCAGTGTATCTCCTACCAAACAGAGTGCAAATTGATTCCTTTAAAACAATATTTAGAGTGATCCATATCATGAAGGGAGAAACATATGTTATGTGACCTGCCTTTAATGCTTATATGCGTAATGAGATCCACGTGCCGCATATTTTGTGACTTCATCACCATCAGCTTCTTCTTCTTCTTCTTCTTCGTGCTTCTTCTTCGTTTCATATACATGTGTACGCAACTGTGTTTTTCCGTTAAGAGTGATTAAGCCTCTGGCTTGTTAATGGCAACAATTAACACGATAATTAATGCATTTTATTCATTTATAATTTTACATGTATAATTTAATGGACAACCTGTAAAAATAAAACAAAAATTGTGGATAATAAAACTCAAGGCCCAGTTCTTCAAAACTAACGATGACATACGTAACTTCGGCAAAAAATCTTAGTAGGTGTAATACCGTATAACCTCGTTCCCAGAGTAAGCAGTGCCCTTAAAAACACAGGCCATGCACGGCATAACGAAAACATGCCTATATGAGCCCCGCCAAGCGAATTTGTGTCTTCGAGCATTCCGTCATGACAAATTTTAACTGCGCATACCCAGCCATTCAGAGGGGCCAGGGATATGGCTTTTTGTCTGTAGGTTCCTCTTGATTCACTGCTTGTATGAGCGAGCAGCGAAGGTTCTGGCGAGACTGCGCGGATGCGCAGGCTCACCTGAACCTTCGCTGCTCGCATAGGCGTTAAGTACCAAAATCGCTTGACGGGGCCCATATAATTTTGATCCCCTTGATCCCCACTTGTATATAGTAAAACTGGAGTTTACAGTGGTAAATCTTATTTTTCTTATAGATTGTGGGTACTCGTTAGAACCGCCTCGGTGAGGCGGTTCTAACGAGTACCCACAATCTGTATTTTGAGCAGAAATAGGGAATATATCACCATTTTTCAGCTTAAAATTTTCCTTTTTTCGGCGGTCAAGTTTACAACGTATTTGTATAGGCGTGTTTTCGTGGACTACACAGTTGTCGTGTTGAGTTGAGATGGGTGCTTGCCACTATTGACAAAACTGCCTCTTAGAACGATATCTCACCAAAAGGAGATTTCTGTATTAAATATTTCCTGTCGTTTCGTCTGTCTACCTTTCCTTCAAGCCGACTAGTCCTGGTTCAAGTGGTGAGACGGGTTACCGTTGTTGCTTATTTCTGTGCGGGATATCACTTCGAGGCAGACCTGGGAGAGAGCCGAACTTCTGCGTTTTATATGCGTTTTAAGAATGGGTATGTATGTGAATTCGAGTTTAACGTCGCTTTCAACAATTTTTCAGTCATATCACGACGGTGTCTGGTTGCGACAGGGAGCTCAATGCGACAGGGAGCTCAATGCTCACTTTTATAGTGCTGCCTCACTGAAGCATCATGTCCCAGACACACTGCATAATACCACACCCAGTCACATTATCCTGACACTGGGTCGACCAGTCCTAGCTCTACCCCGTAAATCTGAGTGCCAAGCGAGGAGCAGCTAGTGCCATTCTTAACGACTTTGGTATGTCGCGGCCCGGGATCGAACCCGTGACCTCCCGTTCCCCGGAGCGGACACCCTACCAACTGAGCTATCGGGGCCGGTTAAGAATGGGTATAGTAGTCGCAGATAAGATTGACTAGGCGGAGCTATTCAGGTGTTGTCAATATATGTCAAAGCCGCCGAGTCCACAAGAAGATTCGGTAGAGTGCCTTTCGCACGCTTTCTACAAGCAGACGAAATGGTCATATAGGCCACAGCTATGCTTGTGTTACATTTGAATCCATACAATCGGGTGACTTTGTTAATGGAATATTCCTAGGGCAGGTACAAACGATTGCTCCGCCTAGTCAATCTTATCTGCGACAACTATAACTATTAGAAACGTCGCGCTATAGATATGTATGTCCTACAAAAGGTAATCATTTGGAAGTAAGGAGTACACCATAGAACCTGAAAGTGCTTTTGTTTGGTTTGATTTGAGGTTTAACGTCCCCGTCATGACTGTATATGTCATTTTGGAGACGATGCTTCCAATTTTGTGGGACTTTTACCCGACATTGAAATGAAATGACATCTCAAGCCCTGTCGCCCAATTAAACCCAAATGGTTTATAAGCATGGGACGGTCCGACTCGCACCGCTTTGCCTGGGCAGGCTTAGATCCTCTAAGCGGGTAACCAGTACAGTGTGGTCGGTTTCAGCTCTGCGTGGAAGCATCGTGCAGCCCATCTATTTCATCAAGCCCCGATGGGCGAGAGCTGCCCGGAAATTGCGGGTCGTTCCAACTTTGACCATAAAATTTAGCAAATAGACTATAACATTTTTGCTGGAAAAAAAAAGAGTAGCTTTTGTTACAAATGCAAGAGCTTCCTATATCCAGCAAAAAAGAAACCAAAACACTGTTTTAGTATTGTATTTGCTAGAACAGTTAACGAATGAGTTCGTTGACCTATTGCATGCGAGAAACCCCTAGAGGTAGGGGTACCTTGGCAAACAGTGCAGGCCCAGATCAGACGCCGCAGAACGCGGCGTCTGATCAGGGCCTGCACGTTTTGCTAACAGAATTTTCCGTCAAAAAAGAATACAAACGAAAAATAGGCCTGACAGCCCTTGTATGACAAATGGACTTGTCCAATATATAGCAATGGGAGAGTCCACTAGTACATATAGGGTTAAGCTAATAATGCTATGAAGAACTGGGTCCTGACGTTTATTCGTGACCATCACCAAAAGTTAGGCCCGGTTAAGACCTTCATCACCAGAATGAAAATACGAGTAAATGCGAGAACATAACATTAAAAGACAATAATTATTAAAATTATGGAAAAGTTGAAGCTTTGACATGTATATAAAAATAAAAGCTCTTTTATGGCACTTATGAAAGTTTTTGTAGAGGAATTCCCTATGGACTCAAAAACGTGTTCGACTCAGCCATGGTATACGAGCCATCGGTGTCCGAACCATCGAAGTTCTACTGTAGACATACATTGAAACATTCAATGACTCGAACACCGATGGTTCGTTTACCATGGATCATTCGAACTGGTTCCTGGTTCACAGGGAATTCTCCTAGACTGGAATCAGTCCAAAAGTTTAACCAATATCTTCTCCTTTGTATTAGCAATGCATTTATTTCTCCTCTCTAATACTTTCTGATCTCCAAAACTTTTGGGACTGGACTAATGCGATTTCCAGCCGTTCAGTGAGATGGACGGTCAACAGGTAAAGGTGATTCACTATATGGTCAGTGTCTGGTCAAAGTTCATAACCCCATTAACTGTCTGTAACATGTTAGGAATTACAGTTTCAGCCTTAATCAGAACTTTATTATCTATTATTCAGTTATCTCATTTCCATAAATGCATTCTGTTCATTAGTAGCATAAATTGTGTGCATGTATATCACTATTACATATCTTTTGCTGGGAAATAGGATGTATTTTGTTTGTTTGTTTGTTTGATTTGAGGTTTAACGCCCCCTTCAACACTGTAAAGGTCATTTTGGAGACGTTGCTTCCAATTTTGTGGGACTTTTACCCGACATTGAGATGAAATGACATCTCAATGGCCGCTCACACCGCTTTGCCAAGGCAGGCTTAGATCCTCTAAGCGGTTTACCAGTAGTCATGTGCGGGTCGGTTTCAGCTCTGGGTGGAAGCATCACGCAGCCCATATATTTCTTCAAGCCCTGATGGGCGGGGGCCGATACAAATATATTGAAAATTTTACCACCCAAAAAATAAAATTTTCAGATAAAAATTCTGATATTTCATCTCCCAAATGACCTGTACAGTGTTGACGGGGACGTTAAACCTCAAATCAAACAAAACAAATTAATATTTCTGCACAAAAACATAGATTGTGGGTACTCGCTAGAACCGCCTCAGTGGGTACTCATTAGAACTGCCTCGGTGAAGCGGTTCTAACGAGTACCCACAATCTATGTTTTGAGCAGAAATAAGAAAAATAATGTTTACCCCCTTAAATCCCAGTTTTACTTTATAAAAGTGGGGTTTAGGGTGGGGGTGCAAAATTTTATAGGCGTGTTTTCGTGATGAAAACTTTTTCATTTTACTTCATAGGAAAACCGGCCCCGATAGCTCAGTTGGTAGAGTGTCCGCTCCGGGGAACGGGAGGTCACGGGTTCGATCCCGGGCCGCGACATACCAAAGTCGTTAAGAATGGTACTAGCTGCTCCTCGCTTGGCACTCAGATTTACGGGGTAGAGCTAGGACTGGTCGACCCAGTGTCAGGATAATGTGACTGGGTGTGATATCATGTAATGGGTCTGGGACCTGATACTTCAGTGAGGCAGCACTATAAAAGTGAGCATTGAGCTCCCTGTCACAACCAGACTCCGTCGTGATATGACTGAAAAAAAAGTTGAAAGCGACGTTAAACCCGAATTCACACACACACACTTCATAGGAAAAGCTGTCACCTATCACATGGAGATAACAAGCTAAAAGAACATTTATCATATGATTTCTGATGCTTTTTTAGCCCCCCCCCCCCCCCCCCCCACCCCCTTAGATTTTTTTTAATGTTTAAGACTCAGGTAAAGGAATTTGTACCAGGTAGAACTTGCTCATATTTTCCAAAGCATGTGACGGATTTGGTTTATATTTAATATGATGATAGATATAGGTTCAAAGTTTTATTCAGCCATACCCCTTCCATAACCATGACCTCAAGGCCAAGGTCACGGACTTAGACATTTTCAATGTTTAAGACTTAGGTTAAGGTATTTGTACCAGGTAGAACTTGAACTTTTATGATTCATTTGGTTTGATGACAGATACAGGTCCAAAGTTTTATTCAGTAATACCCCCACCCATGCCAATGACTTCAAGGTCAAGGTCACAGACTTAGAATTTTTTAACTTTTTTTTTTAAGAGTTCATATTTTGAAAATCATATGATGGGTTGGGTTTTTATTTGGTATGATAATAGATGCAGGTGCAACGTGACATACAGCAGTACCCCACCTATACACATGACTTCAAGATCAAGGCAACAGACATAGAAATTTTTAAATTTAAAGTACGTTAAGAGCTCATATTTTCCAAACCATATGATGGATTTGCTTCATAATATGTATGATGATAGTTACAGGTCCAAAGTTGTATTCAGTCATACCACCACCCCTGATGTGAAGGTCAATGTCACAGACTTGGAATTTTTTATGTTAAAGATTTTAGAGCTCATTGTCCGAACCGCACGATGGATTTGCTTCATATGTGGAATGGTGATAGATAGTTAGTCAAAGATTTCATTCAGCCACTGTGCCACCCTTTCCCAGGGACCTCAAGATCAAAATTTTAATGTTAAAGTTTAAAGAGCTCGCTCATATTTTCCAAACAATTTGATTGTTAGGATATATATGTAGTATGATGATAATCATTTTTTTCAAAGGCTGAATCGGCAATACCCCAAACTATGCCATTGACCTCAAAGACACTGTTCCAGGTGAGTTATGCTCTCCACTGACAGCTGTTGTTGCAACCTGATTTTTTCGGGGTGAGGTGGGCCCCTGGCGGGTGCATATGTGTTCTATTGACACATTTCTAGTTCTTATTTCTACCGCAAAGCATTTATTTTGTTTACTAGTCAGAACCATTGAGGTGGTTTGACAATGTTTACTAGTATGAGGCGGTTAGTATAGATTCTGGTTAGTAGTCAGAACCATCGGAGGTGGTTAGCGTTGTCAGAACCTTCTCATTGAGTCGGTTAGTATAGATTATGGTTACAAGTCAGAACCACCTCACTGAGGCGGTTAGGACTATGGTGACCAGTCAGCACTACCTCATTGAGGGAGTAAGCATAGATCATGTTTACTAGTCAGAACCACGTCAATGAGACAGTTAGCATAGATTATGAGAAGCCTCTGTGGTGTAGTGGTTATGCTACTCTCCTTGTAAACCAGGGGTCGCAGGATCGATCCCGGGCTTCTTCAGACTTTCGGGTGAGTCTTTAAACCGAGGTCCGTCTTCGTATGACCTTAGCTGTTGGTGGGACGTAAAACTCGAACACTCACTCACTCAGTACAGATTATGGATACTAGTCAGCACCACATTACGAAAACAGGCCTATTCAAATACATTGTAAATTTTACCGGAAAAAAAAAAAAACAGAAAATTTTAAATGAAAAAATGTGATATTTTTCTTATTTCTTCTCAAAATATAGATTGTGGGTACACTTTAGAACCGCCACATCGAGGCGGTTCTAATGAGTACCCACAATCTATATTCTAGAGCAGAAATAAGAAAAGCTAGAGCTGTCAGTGAAACTGACTAGGGCCCCGGCAGTGCCATCAGAGGAGTTGGATTTTTTTCAAAGGGCCATAACTCTCAGAGTAAAAAACATGACAAATGTTGATGGAAAGACGGTCAGATGGACAGAAGGACAGACAGATGGATGGGCAGACAGACAAGGCATTACTATAGGTGAGCTGTCAATAACTAAAGGAAGTTTCATTTGAATATCTATAGCGGTTTTGAAATAAAGATGAAAAAAAGACGGAAAAGACTGAATTTTTGTTATTCCAAGGGCCATAGCTCTGAGAGTATTGAAACTACAGTTACTTAACTTGCCATGAAATTGTGTAATGACAATGTGACCGTATATTTTAAGTTCGAAGTTGATAGGTTTGTCGGTTTGTAAGTTATTAAGAAAAAAAAAACATGAAAAATGTGGACATTTTTAAGTTTTTCAAAGGGTCACAACTCTAAGAGTATTGTAGCTAGAGTTCTGGCCCAGAAAAAGAAATGTACATTTCATATTTTTCAGTTCTGTGGTGTTTTCCTTGCTTTCAAAAGATAAACCTTTTAACCTCACTACAGTCATTGTATTTGATTTCTTTTTATGCTGCAGTGAGTACAGATCTACAGTACAGTAATGATCCTAATTATTGGGACAGATAGGCGTTAGCAAACAGTGCAGTGCTCCTGAAGGAGCATCTGATCAGGGTCTACACTGTTTGCCATTCTGTATGCACCTTAAGATGCCTTGCTGGATTGTAAAACAGATTTGCTAAAATTTTAGGAGAATTACAGCAAGCCATCAAAGGTGTCCGAATATTTAGGTGCACTGTATTACAGAAACTAACATGGAATTCTACAACTGCATGTTTTCATATTCTAAAGACCAACTGCAAAATCATATCTGCTTTGCATAATACACAGGAATGACCAAATTGTCTAGAATGCACCTTATCTTGATAAATCTATTCACACGCCATTAGCAGCAGCCTTGGAGAAGGGTTATCAAAACATTATCAGCTGGACTGTCTGTTACCTTGAAGGGGTCAACAAACCATTACATCATGGACCATCGCATTAGTCCAGTCCATTCATTTGGTGCTATGGGATGGAAGTCATTGCTTTTGAGCTGGGTTAAAATTAATAAGATTATTCTTATAAGTGAAATGATTAAATGAATGGACTGTTTCCAGTCTAGGAATTCTCCCAATAGCTGAATACAACAAAAATTTAGGCCGGCTAATACAGTAAAATTCCTATATTAAGACCACCTTTGTGACTGTTCAAAAGTGGTCTTTAAGACCAGTTTTGAAAGTCACAAAAGTTGTCGCTGACCAGAGGACACTGTATGCAGAAAACAGAAAGAACAACTGCAAATTACTAAACTAGAGCTATCACTAAAGGTGATGAATACCCCCACAAAAACTGCCTTGATAGTACAACAGCGGCATTTTGCAATTTTTTCACTTGAAAGGGGCCATAACTATGTCGAAAATTGACGAATTGTAGTGGAAATCGAACTTGACCTGTATTTTATGATGTTACATCAGTGTACCAAAAATTATAAAAATCGGTGGAGCGCTTTTTGAGTTATCGTCTGGAAACCAAGTCAACAGACCGACCGACCGACCGACAAGCTCACTCCTGTATACCCCCCCCCCCCCCCCAAATTTCATTTGTGGGGGTATAATAAGCTTTTTAAAGCAGAAATGGTCTTAATTTTAGGTGGTCTTAATAGCGGAAGTTCAGTGTATAACATTTTCTAATTTTATCAAGGAAATGTATGTTCTGTTTTATATTTTAGAATCGCTCCGATTTTGCGATTCTTATGTGTACACATAACAAACCATTATTTAAAAAACAAACAAACAAAAAAAAAACAAACAAACAAAGAGTTGGTTCGACTATGCTTCTGGGCCTGGCAATAACCCTCAGTGGCTCGAACCGCCCCTATCTCGAACAAACGTAGCGGACACACACGTTGCATCGACGTTGATGTCACATCAACGTCGATGCAACGTGTGTGTCCGCTATGTATTGCTTAGACGCTATGTGTCCGCTGGGTCGAACTATCCCAATATCCCAATCACGAACACAGTTTCATGGTCCCAAGGGTGTTCGAGCCATTCAAGTTCAACTTGTCCAGCAAAACAACTGCCTTTTGACACGCCATTCAATATATGGAATCACTCACGTTGTGTTTCATAAGTCACCATGTTATTGTCTCTGCTGTTGGGTCTCTTCATCTCCGGATGGTTCTACAACCCGGCCTATAAACAAAGGAACCCCGATTCTGTTATCTTGGATGATAAACAAGAAAGGATGGTCCGCTTTAAACTTGTGGACAATTGGCATACAGTTTAACGAAATCACGGCCGCTGTCGCAGCAGCCGCTTCCGTACCCTCCTCGTTAACGTCAACGTAGGCTTTGTGAACGACGTGAGAAACAAACACATCTTTGGTGCTCATTCCGGACAGGTCCGCCTTGTTCGGGTCAAAAACATCCGTCATTCCAAGCTCTGTTAAGCAGTCGCTTAGTGCAAACGTCGAATCTAGCTTGAATTTTGGTAGAGACACGTCTACGTCACCTGGAAATAGCCACGGTCCAATATTCATCAATTCTTCTGCGCTCAGTTTTTCCTCGAGTGTGGTTAATCCGTCTATCTTGTTTGGAAGCAGTATCAACATGCTGAGTTCTCTCCCTTTATATGGCAATTCCAGCACGTTGCAATCCAGATTATCTGTGAAACCAAACTTAACCTTCTTAAAATGTTTAAACATCATGTCAACCTGGGTTGTTTTCGATTTGCTTACATGGAACGGCTGTTTAGATGTCATATCCGCATCAAATTTGTCAGCCCAATCCCCTTTGAAGTAAATCGCATTGACAACGACAAGAGCTGTCAGAGGGGTAATCACTTCTGGAGCCAGCAGATCTTTTATCTTCTCCTTTGTTTCTTCTTCAACCCAATTGTTGATTTCAAGACGACTGCCCTCCGCATTCGCTGTGAAGTCTAAAGGCTTAATCTCGGCCAAGAAATGTTTCTTAACAACATCCAGATAAGCATCCAATATAGATTTGTCAACGTGTGGGTACAGCTTATTAGCCATCGTCAATGTAAAATTGTTGTTTTCCTTCTTCAAAGAACGAACAAAATTTTCGAAGGCAGCATAAATCCCCTTTTCTTCCAGTCTTTTTAGTCGTAATGCTTTTGTCATTTGTGCTTCCGTATCGCCGCGGGCACCAGCGTGTACCATCGTCATGACAACCATAACGCTGCTAGGTGACATGAAGAGATTTCCATTGTCCTTGTTTGCGAGGTTTTTGTAAACATCCAGTGTAAATTCACTGAAAGTTTCCGATATTTCCTTGTCCGGAGCAGATGCCATTTTGGTACCTATAAAGATATACAATAAAGAAAACTTATAATACGATACCCCAACGCTAAAGCTCGTGTTTATTGAATGATGAAAATTAATGGAGTTCGCTATTAATACTAAGGCTGACACGATTAATCGTATAATCGATTAATCAATCGATAAATTCCACAAAAATGATTATCATTTCTGATTTGCTTTTAATCGACTACTTCATAGGTACAATTTACTACCCAAAGTTATGCCTAAAATAGAGGGATGAGTGGCAAACAGTGCAGACCCTGATGAGACGCCGCATTCTGCGGCGTCTCATCTGGGTCGACACTGTTTGCTCAGGCCTGTCTGTGTCTGTTCAAATATACATATGGTAATGGGCAACATATGGTAAGAGTCATGCTCAGACAGAATGCCAGACAGGTAAAATTAATTATGACAAAAACCTTAGCGATTACTAATCGATTATCGATCGCAATGCCATGACTGATAATCGATGATCTTTTCAGCTCCGATTAGCCAGCCTTAATTAATACGCACTGACCTTGTATAATGTTCTGTTTTGTTGTGGATTTACTGCCACATTCAGTTTTAAGGCTAAGGCCATGACGGTCCGGTCAGTTACCTTCATTGTTCTTGAACAGGTTTAATCCCCCCATCCCTGACAGTAACTGACAAAAGCTGGTGATACGAAAACACGCCTATCAAAATACATTGTAAATTTTATCGCCGAAAAAAAGAAAATGAAAATTTTCGGATAAAAATGTGATATTTTTCTTATTTCTGCTCAAAATATAGATTGAAGGTACACGTTAGAACCGCCCCATCGAGGCGGTTCTAGCGAGTACCCACGAAATATATTTTAGAGCAGAAATAAGAAAAAATAAGTTTTACCCCTGTAAACCCCAGTTTTACTATATAAAAGTGGAGTTCAAGGGGGTCAAAATTATATAGGCGCGTTTTCGTGATGCGGTCAACGACCGAGTCCTCAAGCAACCGTCCATCTCAGGCCGTCTCCCAAGAGATGGGGCATTAAAAAAGCAAATATAGGATAGAATAAAAAAATAGCTCCCCTGCAGCAAGTACCACAGGCCATTGCCCTACTGAAGCCAAAAAACAGTAAAGCGTCTCGACACTGAAAGCTACACAGCCCTTCACACCGACCCAAACTCCTCATTTCGAAAACACGCCTATTCAAATACATTGTAAATTTTACTGCCGAAAAAAATGAAAATTTTCCGATAAAAGTTGTGATATTTTCCTTAAAATCTGCTCAAAATATAGATTGAGGGTACTCCTTAGAACCGCCTCGATGCGGCGGTACTAACGAGTACCGACAATCTATATTTTACAGCTGAAATAAGAAAAATAAGGTTTACCTCTGTAAACCCCATTTTAATTACATGAATGTGGGGTTCAAGGGGTCAAAATTGCATAGGCGTGTTTCCGCCATGTACATAATTATATTAACCCTTTTGTGCTGAATGGAATCTTCCACCTTATACATGTAGGTACATCGTGTCCATTTCGCTGCATGATGCTTCCACGCAGAGCTGAATCTGGCCCGCACACTTGTACTGGTTAACCGCTTAGGGGATCTAAGCCTGTCCAGGAACCACGGTGCGAGGCGGGCCGTCCATGGTAATAAACCCTTTTGGTTTCATTGGGCGACAGGGCTTGAGATGTCATTTCATCTTAATGTCGGGTAAAAGTCCCACAAAACTGGAAGCAACGTCTCCAAAATGACCTTTACAGTGTTGACGGGGACGTTAAACCTCAAATCAACCAACCAATCGTGTCCATTTCGAAATGCCGGCAAGTTTGTGAGGTTGAGTTATTTGTAGATATCACTGGCAGGGTTTGTCAATTGATTAGTATTGTTTTTGTTTAATCAGTTTTAATTAAATTCGTGACAATGAAAATATAAAATAACAAAGACTTAAGAAGTATATCAGTTCTCCCTATCGGTACTCAACATTGAACCAACGTTGAAACAGACGTTTGAATTGTCCCAGAGATGGTCTTAATATGGGAGTTTTACATAACAATAGCGCTCAAGCAGTTCAATTATGAGTCGTATGTAATTATTTACGTAGTGCTACCGAATTACGGGAGTTATAATCAAAGGCTTGAGAAGCCTCAAAGTCTGTGAATTACAGGGTATCTGGTCTGGATCTACACTATTTGCCAGTGCCCAACATTTGTATGTGAAGAAACACCACTATAGCACTTAACACAAAACATTTGAAATTTTTATCTGATTTTCGTCTGAGATGTCTCTCTGACAAAAAATTCTGTACTGTTACATGTATTTCTGCTTCTAACATGCATGTACATCGTAGACGCATTCTTTTAAAGCTCAAACACTGAAGTTTTCCTGGTTATGGTTTTATATCTGCTTCAAACATCGATTGTAAGTGCTCATTAGAATTGCTTCATTGAAGAGGTTCTAACGAGTACCCACAATCCTTGTTTAAGAAGAGATATAAGAAGAATAAAGTTTTCCCTGCAGACCCTTTTTTCTCTGAAAAAGGTGGGTATATGGGGTTTCACATTAATTACATAGGTTTGTTGACCTTGTTTGCTCTTTAAATTGGGATCTTGTAAACCACAAGAATGATGCTGGATTACATGTTCATAAAGCAATTATGAGCTGCAACATTTAATGAGATTACCGGGTCATTCATACTAGGATTGTACTTTCTCATTCAGCATACATAACACAGCTGTGTTGATAACAAAATGATTATACTATTTATCAATGGTTTCATGACCTACAATCTTAACCCTTCTCTTGCTGAATATTCAGTTTAGCCACACCCATTTCTGACTGTGAACCAATCAGATAACTTGATGTAATTTATTCCTAAAAATTCAGAAATTGAATGTCAAACAGTGTATATCCTGATCAGATGGCTTCTTCAGAAGCCATCTGATCTGGATCTACACTGTTCCCAAAGATATGGGTTGACGTGAATAGCATGATAAGAGTTAAAGGCATTTATTCTGTAACAGTAAAACACACCGTGTGTCCATAATTGTTTTATTGCCCCCTGTGATATACTGACTATAGCAGATCAAAGGCGGCCCTTAATAGGGTGATTAGTAGCTCTTGTTGAATCCCCTGACTGAGACACTTAAGGGGAAAATCAATAATGTACACCAGTCAATAGTAAGTAATTTATTGATTTTCCCCAAGGCGGCCCCTTACCTGTTGAAGACAGAGGACTTCTCTCCAGTGAGCACTGAGGGCTACATAATATTATGTAATGAAATGATAGTCCTCAATAATCAAGAATAAATGCCTTTAATTAGGCAGGAACTACATTTTGTACGGAGGATTTGCAGTAGTCCTGAGGCATATCCAAAAACGATAGCTACTATGCTTCTAAAAACCCACTCAATAGATGGTGGATGAGAAGGGTCATCGAGCGACGACTACAGTCTGTGAATTCACAGACTAAAAATCATTACATTTGTAACATTTCAGTCAAATATCAAATGCCCATGTAGAAAAATCTGTACTTTTAAAGTACCTCTGATAGAATACAACCACTGTATACGTGCCTATTCTACTTTAGCTCATATGTCTTAATTCAAGAGCGACATGCAGTGTCATATACACACCTTAAGAAAACACGCCTATTCAAATACATGTACATTATAAATTTTTCCGCAGGAAAAACGAAAATTTTTCGGATGAAACATTTTGACAGTTTTATTATTTCTGCTCAAAATATTGATTGAGGGCACGCATCGAGGCGGTTCTAACGAGTACCCACAATCTACATTTTAAAGCAGAAATAAGAAAAATAAGGTTACCCCTGTAAACCCCAGTTTTACTATATAAAAGTGGGATTCAAGGGGGTTATAATTATATAGGCGTGTTTTCGTGATGCATGCCAATTGATTTACTATGTTACTTAAAGGCATTTATTCTGTAACAGTAAAACACACCGTGTGTCCATAATTGTTTTATTGCCCCCTGTGATATACTGACTATAGCAGATCAAAGGCGGCCCTTAATAGGGTGATTAGTAGCTCTTGTTGAATCCCCTGACTGAGACACTTAAGGGGAAAATCAATAATGTACACCAGTCAATAGTAAGTAATTTATTGATTTTCCCCAAGGCGGCCCCTTACCTGTTGAAGACAGAGGACTTCTCTCCAGTGAGCACTGAGGGCTACATAATATTATGTAATGAAATGATAGTCCTCAATAATCAAGAATAAATGCCTTTAAAACTACTAGATCAGTTTGCAAAGTATGGTACCACTGATGTTGTATTCAGTCTTCATAATAGAGCGACTTCGGTTGGAACTAAGGTAGCTACCTTAGTTACCAGAGTTACAGCCCAACATCCAAGGTAGCTACCAAAGTGACGTCATCGGTCTATCATAGTTCAACCCACCTCTGGGGTAGAGTTGCTAAGGTACTGAACAGTATTCAAGCTTGCGGTTGTGGCTGAAACGCAAGACCTGCGAATGTACAAGTTACAGATGTCTCGTAATGAGAAACATGATTCTTTTTTATGTTTTGGAAGGCTGCAAAATGCTTCTGTCGATCAATATGTGATAATTTTGTTTCAACGAAGGCCCTGTGACCTATGTAGCGTCATATGTTGTCATGACAATAAACTTAAGTAGCAATCATAGGTGTTTCTCTGATATAGCTTATGCGCATGCCATTGGTACTACTATGGTACATACTTTAGATCCAGTCGAAGTCGGCCATTAAGAATAGATTGTAGAAACACCAACCCTCCGACGATTGATTTATTTAAGAAATGAATTTTATTTTTCTGGTGTTCATGAAAGTATGAACGGAGTGGGTCGCGCGCAAAGTAAATGAACCCCGAAGTAAATGACTCGCTGTCGTTCATATTTTCATAAATGAAAAGCATGAAAAGCAGAAAAAAATTTAAAAAAGTTTATTTTTATATTTACATTCTTTGTCTCTCATCACTGGGCGAAAAAAAAACTTATGGGGCAAACTTTCAAAGCTGGAAAACATTTACACACTGTTTTTTTTTTTTTTTTTTTTTTTCGGAACAGCATTGACGCCACCAACGCCCGAAGAGAACCATGATTTAGAATGACGTCAATTGACGTGACTGAAAATCATGTGATTCGATGCGTTCATGGAACTATGAACTACGTTGTTTTCTATTGGTTTACATTAGACTTTTACACTGGGAATGTAAATAGGGCCTATTTTTATATGCATGTCACTGCTTTTGATGTATATCACTTTGACAAGTCCGTCTAACAGGGTACTAAGTTCACTACCTTCCTACGCGTAAGGAACATTCTGGGCCCATTACCTAGATTGGTTTCCCTCCGTTGTTATATGCCCTTCAGTTCGCACATATGTTATGTTGTAGCAACCTAGCGGAAACATTCCAACGACAAGGGAACCAATCTACTCAGTACCCTTAACGTAGTGGGCTCAGTACATGCTCCGTCTAATGGACACCATTGTAACCCCCTCTTTGTAAACCCTATTTTCCCTATCTTTGCTCAAAAACATAAACTGTGTTCCATGACATTGTCTTTCATTTTTATCAGTTACCCCTAATATTAATTGCATTGTTACAAATGGACCTGAAAAAGATATGCTATCTCAGGACAAGTTAGCTTTATCAAATCAACATGACATTGCACTTTTATGAATGAACCAAACTACTGGAAAATGGCAAAAAATATTATTATTAGTGGAAAAATTTGAAAAAATAAAAAAATAAAATAAAAAATATAAAAGGAACAAACTACGGTCGGCTGATATTAAATATATCGACCGATTATTGTGCGCCGTAATGTTGGGACACACGGGTGATCGTGAAGTGTACAGGGGTTTAAACTGATAAATAAAATACAAGATTCGTGGCATTTGATATTAAGTTTAGCATGCTCGGCTTCGAGAATGTGTGTAGAATCGCGAGGCTAGCCGAGCGATTCTACACGCGTTCTCGAAGCCTTGCCAGATTAACTTAATATCAAGGCATTCTCTACATCTAAAGATGACATTCCGTCATGAAAAACAAATGTGATAGTTTCATTATTCCTGCTTTAACCCATTCAGTACCGGAAACCCCAAAACGGGTAGTTGGCAAACAGTGCAGGCCCAGATCAGACGCCACAGAACGCGGCGTCTGATCAGGGCCTACACTGTTTGCAAAAAGTTAAGCCATTTTCCAAATCAGTTTTGAAGAAAACGCAACCTGAAACCCCTAAATTTTGAAATGGACATGTGGTATTCACCTGTTTTGCATTATCTGCTGGTTCCTAGTCTGAAGGTCAGGGGGTCTGGTTATCTGTTTTTCCAATATTTACAATGTGCAAGCTGGGGGCCAGCAAATAATACAAATATGGTTAATATATAAGGAGGAAGATTCCATTTGGTACAACATAGATTGTTAGCGCTCGTGAGAATCGCCTCATTGATGTGGCTCTAACAAGCATCAACACTTAACAGGTAGAGGAAAGTCGTTTTATTTAAAGACTGTCTTTAAATTTAAAGACTGTCTTTAAATTTAAAGACTTTTTAGTCTGTAAATTTAAAGACTAACACTGAGTAACACAAAGAAAAATCATGAAAATGATGTAACACGAAAAAATCGCATTCTCATACGCAGCCTCAGTGTTCATCTCATTAATAAAACGTGCGTTGCTAAAGACTGCATGTATTTTATTATCTTATAATATCGTTTTAATGATAGAAATAATTAAGAAATAAAACAACACAGTTCCTTCCCTTAGACCACAAATGCCGTGAAAGTTCGCGGTAAGGGAGGAAATATCTGTCAAAGGTCGAACATAAGATGAGTTTCGTACTGACGTCAATTCGATTTCGGACATTTTACTGTTGTAGTCCCTCTGAAACTTTCATCAATTTTAGTTGTCAGAAAAACTGTCTGTCGAAGCGAATTGTCGGTATATTGACAAAATGATAAAATCGTTATACACACTCATTTCTGAGTTCATTTTACCAATGAATCTTATTACAAAACCTGTTTTTCTGAGAACTCTTCAATTATGGTGGAAGGAATTTAATGAAATAGAGACAACTATATAATTTGCAGTTACACATAATTTAATATTCCATAGATAACGGCCAAATTACTATAAACAGCAAAGTGCGATTTTTCCGTTTTACACCATTTTCATTATTTTATTTGTGTTAGTCTTTAAATTTACAGACTAAAAAGTCTTTAAATTTAAAGACAGTCTTTAAATTTAAAGACAGTCTTTAAATAAAACGACTTTCCTCTACCTGCTTAATGTCCTGCGTCAAGAATATAAAAAATAATACAATGGTCTGCCTCTAGTAAACCCCATTTTCCTATGTAAAGTGGGGATTACAGATGTCTTGAATATACGGACGTAACAAGATTGCATACCCTCGATTCATTTTCAAGCCCATTTTTAAAACTACTAGTTCTGCCACGCTTAATACACGATGCATCATAATCAGGTAGAGGAAAGTCGTTTTATTTAAAGACTGTCTTTAGATTTAAAGACTGTCTTTAAATTTAAAGACTTTTTAGTCTGTAAATTTAAAGACTAACACAAATAAAATAATGAAAATGGTGTAAAACGGAAAAATCGCACTTTGCTGTTTATAGTGTTTTGGCCGTTATCTATGGAATATTAAATTATGTGTAACTGCAAATTATATAGTTGTCTCTATTTGATTAAATTCCTTCCACCATAATTGAAGAGTTCTCAGAGAAACAGGTTTTGTAATAAGATTCATTGGTAAAATGAACTCAGAAATGAGTGTGTATAACGATTTTATCATTTTGTCAATATACCGACAATTCGTTTCGACAGACAGTTTTTCTGACAACTAAAATTGATGAAAGTTTCAGACGGACTACAACAGTAAAATGTCCGAAATCGAATTGACGTCAGTACGAAACTCATCTTATGTTCGACCTTTGACAGATATTTCCTCCCTTACTGCGAACTTTCACGGCATTTGTGGTCTAAGGGAAGGAACTGTGTTGTTTTATTTCTTAATTACTTCTATCATTAAAACGATATTATAAGATAATAAAATACATGCAGTCTTTAGCAACGCACGTTTTATTAATGAGATGAACACTGAGGCTGCGTATGAGGATGCGATTTTTTCGTGTTACATCATTTTCATGATTTTCCTTTGTGTTACTCAGTGTTAGTCTTTAAATTTACAGACTACAAAGTCTTTAAATTTAAAGACAGTCTTTAAATTTAAAGACAGTCTTTAAATAAAACGACTTTCCTCTACCTGATAATTATAAATAATATCATCATATGAATTACATCGGTTATCAAAAATAATAATATATTAGCATTCAGAACTATACGCTGTTCTTTATTCACTTGTCATACAAAAGATGAGTGCTATGTAACGCGAAAATAAAAACTAAACAAAATAAATAAATAAAAAATCAAAACATAAAAGGTCTATATACTTACTTCCGTATTTTCATTCGCCGAGCTTAAGCGAAGTAAACGTCCGGATCGAAGGCTAAATGACGGTATCAACTATCGGAATAAGTTTGTATGGGCTTAAATACTATATACAGCAATAGTTGTCTACTCTGATGTTCCTAGAAAGTTGTCTCCCTCTGGTATCTATAGTATAGTCTAAAACTTGCATTATTCTTTTTTTTTTCTCTCTCTCTCTTTATTCACTTTTCCTTCAATACTAAAACACGCCTATACAAATATGTTGTAAATTTTACCGCCGTAAAAACGAAAAATTTAAAATGAAAAATTGTAATATTTTTCTTATTTCTGCTCTAAATATAGATTGTGGGTACTCGTTAGAACCGCCTCATCGATGCGGTTTTAATGAAGACCTACAATGTATATTTTAGAGCAGAAATAAGAAAAATAAGGTTTACCCCTGTAAACACCAGTTTTACTTTATAAAAGTGGGATTCAAGGGGGTCAACATTATATAGGCATGTTTTCGTGACGTTTTGTTCTGCTTCATTTGTGAAACTTTCTGTTTTGATGAATAAACTTGTAAACTTGTATAAAATTCCTGTAATTCAAGCAATTCAAGCAAATAGTTTAGACGCTGATAAGATGTCGGAAATTCAGTGTTCACATATATTTTGTTTTTCATTGCAAGTTTCAAACCTACACATGACTGCTTACCCTATGTTAGATCAATTTCACACCCCAAGGCACAAAACACATATTTAATAAAAAATAATGCTCAGTTCAGATACTCAGTCATATTATAACAAAATACACGAGGCAGTATCATGAGGGGTGGGGTTGGATGGCGGGGGTTGGGGGGGGGGGGGCACTAAAAGTATCCATATGTTTTGAAGGAAAATATAAACGCCTATAACCCCACAATCTATTCCATGGATACGGGTGTACTAAGTTAAAATTCTGGTAAGGGTATAGTTTAGGTGTGCTAAATGCTGGACTGATTTTTGGGGTAAAAAGGCCCGGAAAACATTTATAATATGACGTCGCGTCTGAGAATGTAATAACACCATGTATTAATTTCGGTAATCCACTATAGTGGTGTAAATATGCAAATTAGTTAGATACGTCCCGTAACGTTGCACATACGAGTACTTAGCGACGTCCGGCTTTATAATGGTGAAATATTGACATTTTTGTACAAAAATCGTGAATTAAATGCGTTTTGAATGTCATATGATAAAAAGAATCTTGCATTCGTGCTCATGGACTATTGAATTTATTAAACTCAATCAACTCGTTTAATAAATTCGGTATTACATGGACACTCATGTAAGATCCTCTAGGTAAGCTCCATACTTTTCAGTTCTATGATGTACTCCTTGCTTCCAAAGGAAAACCCTTTTTATCATATGACGTCGCGTCTGAGAGTGTAATAATGCCATGTAATATTTTCGATAATCCACTAGTGGATTAAATATGCAAATTAGCTAGATACGCCCCGTAACGTTACATGTACGACGTCTTAAACGACGTCGCGTTTACTAACGGCGGAATATTGACATTTTTGTAAACAATCGTGAATAAAATGCGTTTAAAATGTCATATGATAAATAGAATCTTGCATTCGTGCTCATGTATTATTAAATTTATTAAACTCGTTGAGGAAAAGAGATAAAATCCTCGGCGAAGCCTCGCATTTTATCCCTTTTCCTCAACTCGTTTAATAAATTTAATAATACATGAGCACTCATGTAAGATCCTCTATATAGAACATAATTAGATAGGGTTACTGGTGTATAGGAATACTCATGAATATGAAGCGGGTTAACGACTTTAGCTATTTACATACTTGATTCGATCATTTCCTCTGCTGAAGGTGCAAAGGATAAAATTGCCAAGTTGACTTCTTTGGCGAGAACTGACTTCCAGTTTCACAGGTCCTGGTGAATGTATGTCTTGGGTATCCTGACAAGGAACAGTTGCGAATCTCAGCTGACCATGGTAATAAGTGACTGGGTAAAAATCTTGGACAAAGGTGGACAGGTGCATGCATTTATTCTAGATTTCCGGCAAGCTTTTGACCCCCCACCCCTCATGAATAAATTAAAAGCAAATTATTTAGTTATGGCATTGGCGGGAAGACTCTTAAATGGATAGGATCCATTCTTTGATACAGAGAAGGAGTTGTTGTAAACGTGCTTGATCCATTGTTGTTCTCTTTGCACATTAATGATAGTTCCACTGATCCTGACTCCAAATAAGACTTTCGCAGATAACTGTGTTTGCTATTGTGAAATTAGAGAGGCAGATGACTCATTGAAACTTCAGAGGTATATACATGTATATAGATAAGGGTCAAGAAAATGGGGTGCATAACGAAAATACGCCTATATAATTTTGAACCCTTGAACCACACTTTTATATAGTAAAACTGGGGCCTTATTTTTCTTATTTCTTCTCTAAAATATAGTTTGTGGGTAGTCGTTAGAACCGCCTTGATTATGCGGTTCTAACGAGTGCCAAGAATCTATATTTTGAGCAGAAATAAGGAAAATATCACTATTTTTCATCTTAAAATTTTCGATTTTTCGGCGGTAAAGTTTACAATGAATTTGTATAGGCATATTTTCGTAATGATGGGATTTCAGCCTGTTAAATACAATATTATGCAAATAGCCAGGAAAAGAACAAACAAAATCGAGTCTTATTTCACTTTAGAGGAAGCGGTCCTCGAAAATATGGATTCATTAAATACCTTGGCGTGACCATCACACATGCCTTGTGATGGAATACTCGTATTAGCAACATGTGGACAAAGGTCAATAGAACACATGGCTTCTCGAGGCGAAATCTTTATCAGTGTCCTATGGATGTAAACGAAACAGCATATAAAGGACTTGTTCGCCCGATCTTGGAATAGGATAATTGTGTCTGAGACCCTTACCTGACTTGTGCTCCTTGTAAATTACTTGAACATATAGCCTGCTCAAACATCATGACCCACTTGGATAAACACAAACTTTTGTCAGACAGACAACGTGCATTTAGGAAAAGACACAGTTGTGAAACTCAGTTGAGCACGGATATAGATGACTGGGCAAAAAACTGGGACAAAGGGGGACAGGTGGACACATTTATGCTGGACTTCGAGAAGGCTTTTGACGCCCCACCTCATGAACTACTGAAATCCAAATTATTTGACAACGGCATTGGGTGGAAGACGCTCAATTAGACAGATTCATTCCTTTGCTACAGAAAACAGTGAGTTGTCTCTAATGGTGAATCTTATGAGTGGGCTCCAGTTTTGTTTGGGGTCCCACAAGAGACTGCTCTCTGTTGACTGATATTCTCCCTGTACAGCAATGATATTTCCACTGACATTGATTTAGAAATAAGACTGTTCTCAGACGCCTGTGTTTGCTGTTTAATTAGAGATACAGAGGACTTGCTCAAACATCAGAACGATATACATTGTAGAGAGACTAGGATGCTGGGCAGGAAAATGGGGCATGAAATTTTAGCCCATTAAATGCAATATTATGCAGATAACTAGGATGAGAAAAAAAATAAATTTGAGGCTTCTAGCTAACACCTTAGAGGGAATAGTTCTCGAGAATGTAAATTCCATTAAATACAATCACACACGATTTGGGATGGTTGGTTGGTTGATTTATGGTTTAACGTCCCCGTCAACACTGTAAAGATCATTTTGGAGACGTTGTTTCCTATTTTGTGGGACTTTTACCCGACATTGAGATGAAATGACATCTCAAGCCCTGTCGCCCAATGAAACCAATAGGGTTTATTAGCATGGACGGTCCGCCTCGCACCGCGGTTCCCGGACAGGCTTAGATCCTCTAAGCGGTCTACCAGTCCTAGTGTGCGGGCCGGATTCAGCTCTGCGTGGAAGCATCATGCAGCCCATATATTTCTTCAAGCCCCTATGGGCGGGGGCAATTCTGGGATGGAATACACACATTAGCAACATGTGTACTAAGGTAAATAGAACGCTTGGTTTCCTGAGACGAAATCTTCATCAGTTTCCTCGGGATGTAAAAAGACAGCAAATAAAGGACTTGTCTGCCCAATCTTGGAATAGTTGTATCTGGGACCCCAATGGAGTGGTCCTTAATGAAGAAATTGAAAACGTTCAGAATAGAGTTGCTAGATATGCAACAAACAAATGTAATAGTACGGCCATAATAAATATGTATATAGGTATATAGAGTGCATAACAGACCAGTCCAACTGGTCCGGGCCTTTTAGCCTAGGGGTTGGGTCGCTCGCTTTGTAACCCAAGGATCGTGGGTTCAATCCCCTGTCGGGGTACTCGACTGGATTTTTCTTACAGATTTTTCTCCTCCTACGACAGTGGTGCCTGGTGCGACCAGGATGGTTACCGTTGGAGCCCAAGAGCGAAGCAAATGCTGCTGAGTCAAGAAGAACCTGGAAATGTGATATGATTCTATGGATAATTCCTAAACATTTTAAACAAATGTCTCTTTCTAGGATGGAGGAATGTAGTGGTACGGCCATAATAAATATGTATATAGGTATATAGAGTGCATAACTGACCTGGCTCACTGGTCCGGCCTTTTAGCCTGGTGGTTGTGTCGCTCCCTTTGTAACCCAAAGGTCGTGGGTTCAATCCCCGTTCGGGGCACTCGACTGGATGTTTCTTTACAGATTCTTCTCCTCCTACTACACAATAATTGCATTGAAACTGAGAGTATGGCTTGAGTACTAGGAAAATTAAGACGGGCGTCTCTCAAGAACAGGATAAGAGATTGTAGGTTCATACTATTATACAAAGGTCTAAAGGGTGCTTCCAACATTCCAAAAGATGTAGGTGCTGAGGATTGTGTAGCTTAGTATATGAATGGCATTTGGTGATACACCAGTAAAAATTCTGATTCTGGAAGAAATTGAAAAAGTTCAGAATAGAGCTACTAGATTTGTATCAAGCAATTACTGCTTTGAAACTAGGAGTATGACTGGAATGCTATGAAAATTAAGATGAGAGTCTCTTAATAAAAGGGGAAGAGAGAGTTGGCTAATGCTATTATAAAAAGGTCTAAAGGGTGCTGCCAGCATCCAACATATGACCTTGTTCCCCCAGCTATAGACGCTGTAGAAATCACCGTTCATTGGCGTTTCAGACCCCTACTGCAAGAACTGACGTTTGCAAAGATTCTCTCTTCCCTCGGACCATTACAGATTGGAATACCCTTCCCGATTCGATCATCTCCAAAGCTGTATGTACTGAGGATATTGTAGCTATGTTTGGTGCTGTAGGGACTAACTTCCCATATCACAGGTCCTGGTGTATAAATGTCGTTTGACGTGTCACCAGTAACATTTCTGATTCTGATTCACAGCTCCTGTTGATTGTGTGTCATTTGACGTACCACCAGATTCTGATTATTGTGGTATCTTGCGGCGGTAGGTATAAAACACAAAATCAACTTGATTTCGCGAAATCAGCCGCATTACGCGAAACCAAGTTATAAAACACACATTTTTAAAAACAGGCAAAAAATTATTCTTGCATAATATCTAGAATGTTATTATACATTTATGAGCCAAGTTTTATAACAAAATTTTAATATTTCGTATGTTTTTGACAGGAAAATCTATTCTGCCACTTGATTTCGCTGACAATCGCATGTGGGAAATCACGTCATTTTAGCGAAATCAATGTATAAAATAACTTTTTCCCAAAACTGGCTAAAACGTATTTGTGCATATTATTAAGAATGTTGTTAAACATTTATGAGCCAAGTTTCAGGACAAAATTTGAATATTTAGTATATATTTGAGAGGAGAGTCTATTCTGTCTCATGATTTCGCTTGCAGTCACATGTGCGAAATCAATTCCTTTTAGCGAAATCAATGTATAAAATAACTTTTTGTTCCTGAAAACCGACAAAATCGTTTTTATACATGTGTATTAAGAATGTTGTTGTACATTTAAGAGCCACGTTTTATGAGAAAATATTGATGTCTGAGGAAACTCTATTGCGCTACTCTTTTCCTTTTTTGGATGGTGATGTTCCTCGTGCGCCATCCTATGGCGTTTATATTTCGCAATTAATTCTTTTTGCTAGAGTTAGTAGTCATGTAACTGACTTCAACATTCGTAATAAATTATTAACGGCTAAATTTCTTAATCAGGGTTATCGGTACCATAAACTACGCAAAGCCTTTTTAAAATTTTATAGACGCCATTCTGATTTAATTTCAAAATTAAATATCGGACTTAAATCTCTTCTGCAACAAGATCTATCGGAACCCGAATTTTATAGTGACTTAAATAAATTCAGAAAAATATATAACCGCAATGACTTTAGCACCCAATTTCGTAAAATCATTCTTCGATATAAAAAGATTGGGTACAACATGGATATTATACGACAGACTGCATGCATGGTAGTTAACCCAATCACGGTTGGCAACTTTGCTTCCCTCTTTAATTGCACGTCGGTGGGTCAGGCCTCAGATTCTATGACGGTACCAACGTAAAGGCTTATTGAGAATTAGAGAGATCTAATTCAAGGTAATGTTGGTTGGTGCCTGATGCTCTGTCTCTGGTCGGGCCCATCGGAGTCTAACTGTTGGTTTTCTTTTGCTCCAGCATTTCAGTGGTTTCTTGCTGTCGAGTCCTCACCGTTGTCTCACCTCTGTGGTTCTTTGATTATTTGTGTTCACGGAGATGTTGCACTGATGTAACTCATCAGTGCAACATCTTCATGCGGACTGAACAAATTATTTGTCTAAATCGCGGCGGAAGTAAGGGCGAGGATTGTGGCCACGTAAAATCGATTTAAGCCCCCCCAGTGGAAATCTTTCCACTGACCGTTCCAAGGCGGTTCTTCTGTGGCGATTTATTTATGTTGTTGTTTGTTACTTACTGTGTGTATCACCTGTGTCTTTTAATTTTGGATGGCCATATGGCCTTCCTTTGTTTAGGTTTCCATTATGGTCTGGTCGCTTAATGTTTGTATTTCTTTCCCTTTGGTGTCTTTGATGGGTGGAGTAAGTTAATTGTATCGATTCCTGATCTTTGTTTTACTTCTACTTTGATTTCGCTGAAGCAGAAATTCACACCCATTTTAGCAAAATCAACGTTGTAAAATAAATATTTTCCAAATCTAATATAAAACATAATCTTACCAATTATTAAGAATGCTGTTATATATTTATGAGCCAAGTTTCATGAGAAAATATTGACATTAATTTTGTTTATGAGGCGTGCAACTTTTGAATGGAAAATATACTAATCTACCCGCGAAATAATTTTCATTTGCGAAATCAAGTCATTGGGTATCCCTGAAACTGGTAAGAAGCGATGACTATTCCCCATAACGTCGGACCAAATATATATGTGTATATTGGGCCCGAGCCAAAACAGAGATTTTAGGAACCCACGTGGCGGTTATAACGAGTACCCACTATCTATGTAAGAAGCAGAGTTCAGTCCCCACCCATCGGGGCTTGAAGAAGCAGATAGGGCTGCATAATGCTTCCGCGCGGAGCTGAAACCAACCGCGCATAAGAACTTGTAAACCGCCTGGCAAAAGGTGCAACTTGGACGGTCCATGCATATAAACCCTATTGGATTCATTGTGCGGCAGGGCTTGAGGTGTCATTTCATCTCAATGTCGGGTAAAAGTCTCACAAAATTGGAAGCAACGTCTCCAAAATGACCTATATATTGTTGACGGGGACGTTAAACTTCAAACAAACAAAGAAACAAACAAAAAGCAGAGTTAAAGGAAAATATCATAAGAAAGACAGGGCGACATCACCAAAACGCGCCTATATAATTTTATCCCCTCAAACCCCCTTTTTATATCGAAAAACTGGGGTTTACAGGGGTGTGAATTCTTTTCCTAATTTCTACTCAAAACAATGATTGTGGCTACTCGTGTTTTAAGGAGTACCCACAATCTATGTTTAAGAGTAGAAATATGAAAAAATATCGGAATTTTTCGTCTGAAAATTTTCAGTTGAAGGTGGCAATTGAATCGGCGTATTTCCGAAATGTTTTTCATGGATGCGTCATCAAACTGATTATTTTATGATTTCTGATCAATAAAAACGACATGCATTAAATAAGCACTTATTTCACAGAATTAGACCGACGGGGTGGATCGACGGACAGACGGACGAACGGACTGACGAATGGACGGACGGCTAGATAGATAGATAGGATAGATAGATAGATAGATAGATAGATAGATAGATAGATAGATAGATAGATAGATAGATAGATAGATAGATAGATAGATAGATAGATAGATAGATAGATAGATAGGAGTGAATAAACAGTGTGTTTGTTATTCACACATTCACAGGTACTATAATAACGTGTGAAAGTCAGTAAATTGCAGTTTGATTAAATTACTGGGCGAGTGTTCGTTAATCTCTTTACCAGCGGTGTGAAGTAAAAATGAAGTTAAGCAAACAATGTATACCCTGATAATTTTTATAATAATTTTCAGCGATAAATTGCCTTGGAAATTTTAAACCAAATAGGGATGAATATTCATTTTTATTTTATTTTTAGGTTTTAGTATTACGGCCAGTGGTTTTACGGCCCTTTCAAGATTTTTTTTATCTTGTTTTAGGTCTGACGGCCCTTTCAAGATTATTTTCATATTCACTATTAACCCATATAAGCCTAGCAGTCAATTCATGAGATATTGGCAAAAGTGCATCTGGTTTTAAGGCCCTTTCAATATTTTTTTTCTTGATTTTGGTTTTACGGCCTTTTCAATAGCGCTGCGTCTGATCAGGGTCTACACTGTTGGGTTAAATGACATGCATTTTTGTAAAAACTTATCACAAACCTGATACCACTAAATTTGAACCACTCCAACTTATCAGGTGGACACATTACGCAAACACGCCTATACAAATACATTGCCACCTTTATCGCCGAAAAAATGAAAAATTTAAGATGAAAAATTGTGATATTTTTCTTATTTCTGCTCATCGAGGCGGTTCTAACGAGTACCCACAATCTATATTTTAGAACAGAAATAAGAAAAATAAGGTATACCCCCGGAAACCCCAGTTTTACTATATAAAAGTGGGGTTCAAGGGGGTCAAAATTATATAGGTGTGTTTTCGTGATGATTTTTCCATAGCTCTCAAACTCATGTATGTAAACGGTTCTAACGGGTAAGTGCCCACAATATAATTTACGACCTTTTCAAGAACGCTGCGTCTGATCAGGGTCTACACTGTTTGCTTAAAGAACGTACATTCTAACGGGTACGTACCCACCATACAATTTTATGTTTTTATTTAATTTATTATTTGTATTTTATTTTTGAATGTTTTGATTTATGTTGGTTTTACGGCCCTTCCATGAATTTTTCACCTATATCGAGCTCCTGTTTGCTAACAAGACATGCATTCTAACGAGTATGTACCCACAATACAAATTTATGTTTTTAGTTAATTTTTTATTGAATAATTTATTTATGTTGGCTATACAGCTCTTCCATGCATGTTTCACCTATATCGAGCTCCTGTTTGCTAACAGGACATGCAATCAGAATCAGAATTGTTACTGGTGACACGTCATATGACATTCATACACCAGGACCTGTGACGTGGGAAGTTAGTCCCTAGCTCTAACCAAAGAGGTAATTTAGCTGCACAATCATCAGCACCTCCAGCTGTCGAAATAATCGAATTGGGAAGGGCATTCCAATCTCTAATGGTTCTGGGGAAGAACGACTATTTATAAATTCAGTTCTTGCAGTAAGGGTCTGAAACGCCAGAAAGGGTCTAACGGGTATGTACCCACAATACAATTTTATGCTTTTAATTATTTTATTATTGAATGATTCCTTTTATTTATGTTGGTTTTACTGTCTTTCCATGAATGTTTCCATGATCCCTGTATCCAAGAAGCCCGTAACCCTTTTTGTACCAAATGGAATCTTCCTCCTTATATATAGCAGAAGTCATTTTCAAAATTTAGGGGTGTCAGGTTGTGTTTTCTTCAAAATTTATTTGGGAAATGGCCAAACTTTTTTGCAAACAGATTAGGCCCTGATCAGACGCCACGTTCTGTGGCGTCTGATCTGGGCCTGCACTGTTTGTCACTTACCCCTTTTGGGGTTTCCGGTACCAAGTGAGTTAATGTTGACCTAAGGGCTTGGGCAGGTTGAACCAATCTACAAATCTACCAGATTTTACTGTAAAATCTTGCACTTGCGAAGGAGTGTTTAACATTCTTATGCTCTGAAAGGGTGTTCTACGTTTGTTTTGAATTTAATGTTGCAATCCCACTGAGTCTTGATGGGTCTGAGCACTGGGCAAATGACATTTTATTAAGCAACGCCGTATATCGTTGCAATGTCAAATTCAATGCATCGCTTTGAAGTTGGTTTGATGTAGACGCGACGTTGTTGACACGCTACATGTCGGTTGACGTAGCGTCATTTAACGACAAACTGTAATTTACATTTGCCTGCGCTCGCTAATTGTTGGTGCGCTGAGAGAGAGAGAGAGAGAGAGAGAGAGAGAGAGAGAGAGAGAGAGATTGTATGTACAATATATTATTTTCGTAATGCGAAATTTCACATCTGCCAGCATATCAGTGTTTCTCCCATTATCTTACATTAGAATTCACCAAAAGTTTAAAAGAAATCCACTGTTTACGCTGTAATTAACATTTTATCTGTCCCACTGCCTTTGAAGCAATACGACAGATGACGGCCAGGGCTTTTCCCGTTCTAATTTTAGAACCGGAAGTACGTCACGAAAAAAGCTCCGATATCGAGCTCCTGTTTGATTGATTTCGCTAAAAAGAGTTGATTTCGCACATGCGTTTTTTCAGCGAAATCAAGTGAGGGAATAGATTTTCCTATTATTCTTTTATATTTTCTCATTAAATTTGGACCATAAATGTATATCAAAATTCTTAATTATATGCAAAATAAAAATGTTTTAGACAGTTTTGGGAAATATTTATGTTATACATTGGTTTCGCTAATATGAGTTGATTGAATAGTGGAGCGTGATAGCTCAGTGGTTAGTGCAATTGCCTCTGATGCTAGAGGTCCCAGGTTCGATCCCCGGCAGCGACGATAAAATTTCGGTGTCCGAACACGCTCCATTGGCATCATTTGCAGGGATGAATGTCATAAAGTGCACCGTCCTTCGGATCGGGACGTTAACTGGAGGACCTCTGTGCAGGGAGAACCATCCCCTGTACAGGTTAAAGATCCCTACCGTAATTACATGATTACTGTGTAGGCTGTCATCCTGCAAACCTGGAGTGTATGTAATGTATTGGCAAGTCTTGCGGTAACTAGACCGAGTTCGGGCAAAATCGTCGCAGAGCATCGGCTTTTATTTCAATCCGAACCTCCCAAACAAGTGCGCGCCAAAATCTCAGTACCGAGGAAATCCGAACAACTGAACACCGGCCAAAGCGTTATTCAGCAAAACGAAAAAAGTCGCATAGTACAGAATTTTGACCTAATATGAAGATGAACATAACATCTGCTGGTAAAATAACCTTCCTATTTAAACAAGTTAAAAGTTTCTCCATGATTATTTCAATTAAAGCTAGTGAAACAACTCGAGAATTTTGTAGTCATGTTGCGAGATGGGTACCCCACCCACCGTTTTCATTTACTACTATTGGTCATATTTGACCGTTACTCACAGTCATACGTCACACACGCACACTACAGATTTATGAAAGCCTCCAGCCTGTGTAGGCTGGAGGAGCGTTATAGCTCTGGTTAGTGTACTTGGCTCCAGTAAGGCCCCTCTGTTCGATCCCCGGAGGTGGTGATTATTTCGGTATCCGAACATAAGTTTCTCCATGATTATTTCATTTAAAGCTAGTCCTGTACAACAAGACCCTACTAACGTTCAGTCACTCAGTAGGGTCTTGTGTCCTTCCATACAAAAACTGGAAATTCTGAAAATCACAACAATATTCAATATTGGTGGCATGTTCAATAAAAAGGATATGATGATTAAAATACAAATCTTACGTTTGGCAAAGCAGCTTTCTTGTTTTTAACTTGTAAGTGCATGTAAACGTTAACTTTTTACAAAACGCGACTCTGTACAGGGTCGCTGATGTAAACAATATGGCCGTTCATTTCCGTAATTTGTCCTGTGATGATCGTAAATGCAAAGATAAAACCCAGTACTTGATTCTCCGTACCATGTATGAGAATAGAATAGAATTGTTTATTTCACCAATTATGGACCCTCGCGGGTACATAAAAAACTACATGCAATGAGAATTTATTGTCTGTCTGCTTGGAATACTCGGAGGGGGCAATAATAAATGTGTTTGACCTTGTTGCTGCGAATCTGCAGTTTCTAGAACTGAAAATGGAGTAATTTACTGATATGAACTTAGGCACAGCCTTAATGCTGTAGTGGTAGGATAGGGAAGGGTAGGATAGGAGTAAGGGTAAGGTAGCAGTAGGGGCAGGAGTGGGGTAGAGGTAGGATAGGGTATTGTAGGGGTAGGGGTAGGGTAGAGGTACTGTAAGTGTAAGGTTGGGGGTAGGTTGGGGTATGGTAGCGGAAGAGGTAGGTGCGAGGGAAAGGGGATGGGTATTGGATTGGATAGGGTTGGGGTAGGGGTATGATTAGGGGTGTAACGATGCATCGATAGATCGATGCATCGCGATAGGGACTGCCTCGATAGCAATGCATCGATAGTACTTTGGACTATCGATAGCTATCGCCGATAGTTCACTTAACTATCGATAGTTTCGATTGTTTTTGTATTTTTCTTGAATATACTTTGAAAATATACCTGTACTGTTGTGTAATTACGCAAGTATTTTTGCTTAGGAAATCCATTCAGCTGTAATCAGGACAGACTGATAAGCCTTCACATATGTGCATGATGATCTGAGTCTTCGCTGGTCGCACATGTGTATCATAGTTTTTTGCCGTGTGGTGAATTTCTCGCGGTGATGAATTTCCCGCCGTCATTTTTGCACGTGCAGTTGAGGCAGTCAGAAATTTTCCCGCGTTTTTCAATAACAAAACGTCAATGATAGTTTGATCACGCGTTTGTTGCATGCAACTTTTTGAAAACATGACAGTGAAACCTGTGCGACATGTGAAGGCTCAGATCAGCCTGCGCAGTCATATATAAATGTTTGCTGTTTGTACTATCCTTGCGTAGTATAACTTCTGGGACAAACGCCATTTCCCTGTTCAGTTTCGAAGACATTTGCAAGATGCACAAGCTGATCTTTTGTATGAAGAAATATTTGTTTTTGCTGTGTGCTGACTTATTCATATAGGTAAATAAATGCGTAATAAATGACGGTATAATGCAGTTTAACTTGTTGTATATGTGACTCTTTTTGCGCATAAGGACCAGACTATTAAACCGCACTTTTGTGGTCTCATTAGAAATGCATTTCTCGAAAAATGCACAGAATGTGCATGCGAGTACATGATAGACTCAGATAAGTCGGCAAGTATGCACAAATGCATCAATGATGATGTCATCAGTCGGCTGGCCTGACCGATTGGGATTGAATTCTTGGGGGAATATTTAAGCAGACAAAGTTTTGTTTTCCTGTCGTCATCCTGTAGGGGGGAAAAACGTGCAGCGCGAGGCCTTAGGTCTCCGTCTATCAAGTACTTTCTTAAGGTGATTCTGGACGTTTTGATGGTGGACACTGGACAACCTGGGACAAAATGGCGTTTTTATTTTTCGTGGGTCATTCTGATTCTATTTTTGGTTGTCTTTGTATTATAAAAGAGGGATATTCCAGAAAAAAATAACATGTCGAAACGGCCAAATTTCATTACATGAAAACTTTGTTTTATTATTGCTGCTTGTCTTAGCTGTCTTTTGTGCAAGGACTAATGTCCACAGAGTCAAAGAGCCTAGGTCAAGCCCTGTACATATTGCTAAATGAAAAAACCGACTTGATAATTGCTTTACTTCTATTTTGATAGTCTAGCTTTTGATGCTAACTTCAAATAAAAAATATGTAAGTTCAAGTTTTAATGCAGTTTGTTAGATTCATGTCGCCCTTAAAGAGGTGCTAAAATAGCGTGCTGTGATTACGTAATACTATGTAATAATCGGGTTACCTAATTAAATGAATCCATAGGCGGCAAACATCAAAGAATCGAAGAACGATCAGCATGTGTCAGTTTTCACAAGCAGAAAATCTCAAACACTGCAAAGGTATTAAAGCTATGATAACCATCACTTACAGGCATATATACTGGAAGCCGCAAACTATTTTTAGGTGGTGGTGGGGATATATATAAAGAGCCGTCTCCCCATGATGTTTTTTCTGGAATAGCCCGAGGGAATGAATGCTGATATTGAAACACACAATAAACATACAATTTTAGGCCATTGGAATTTTCCTAACTCGTTCTGTCACTCTTAGCCATTTTATGTGAGTGATATAACATCTATGAATCATTTATAAGTGTTCCCGATAGTATCACGATAGTATCGTGATAGTATGTCACGATAGTGATAGTATCGTGATAGTAGTTTCCACGATAGCAATACTATCACGATAGTCAAAATTGGCATCGATAGTCAGCCCTAGGTATGATAGGGGAAGGGGGTACGGGTAAGGGGTAGGGTTTATATGCATGGACCGTCCGACTCGCACCACTTTGACTGGACAGGCTTAGATTTCTAAGAGGTTTACCAGTACTCGTGTGCGGTCAGCATGATGCTCCCAAACTATTTTTCAAAGCACCCATGGGCGAGGGCGGACTGTAGGGTGGGGTAGGTGGTCTGGTAGTGGTAAGGGGTAGTGTAGTGGTAAGGGGTAGGATAGGGTAGTGTAAGGTTAAGGGGTAGGAATGGGTTAGGGTTTAGGGCAGGGGTATGATAGAGGTAAGAGGTAGGGTTGGGTAAGTGGTAGGGGCTGGCATATGGGAAAGGGTATGGATATTGGGTAGGAAGGTAGGGTAAGGGGTAGGGGAATGTGGTAGGATAGGTGTAAGGGGCTGGTAGGGGGTTGGGTATGGGGTATGGTTCGGGTAGGCAAGGGTATTGCAACGGAAGGGGTAGGGGTAAGAGGTAGGAGCTGGGGTATGGGATGGGGGTAGGGTAGGGGTGGGTATGGTAAATGTAGGGGTATGGGGCGTGGAGGGGTAGTGGTAAAAGGTTGGGGGTGGGGTATGGTAAGTGTAGGGGTAGGGGGCGTGGTAGGCTATGGGTAGCGGAAGGGGTAGGGGCTGTGGTATGGGGTGGGGTAGGGTAGGGGTATGGGGCATGGAAGGGGAAGTGATAGGGTATGGGTAAGAGGTAGTGGCTATGGTATGGTAGCGGGTGGGTAGGTAGGGGTAAGGGGTATGGTTGGGGTATGGTAGCGGAAGGGGTAGGTGCGAGGGAAAGGGGATGGGTATGGGGTAGGGTATGGGAATGGATAGGGTTGGGGTAGGGTATGATAGGGGTAAGGGCTGGGGTATGGTAAGGGATATGGGTAGGGATGAGGTAGGTGTAGGATTAGTGGGATGGTGTATGGTAGGGGTATTGTAGGGGTAGGGGATAGGGTAGGGTAGGAGAAGGGGTATGATAGGGGTGGGTAGAGGCTAGGGGGTGGTATGAGGAGGGTGTGTATAGAGTAGGGTAGAATTTGATAGGGTGTCCCCTTGCTTGATTCTTTCCTTGAAGAAATTGCCTTTCCTTTTACAACTACGCAGACAAAGCAAATACATGTGATATAGTCCAAACCACTACAGTTTCTAATTTCAAGTGAGTGACAGAATGCTTAAACCCTCTGTTTCTCTTAAAAAAATCCCTGGCAACACGCAACGCAAATAACGGCTATGTTTGATGTTGTTCTATTCAGATCAGTTTTTCCGCGAACAGTGACGTCACTGGTTTCGGCAGGAATCGAAACATCCCGAAGTGAAATCCAATATGGTGGACGGATAAAAAACAGTACCTAACGCTTCATGGATGTTTTTAGGATAATATTGAATATTTTGGGGCTTAGTTTGAACAGAGAACAACATAGAACAATACAGTTCTGTGACTTATATCGGATGACATTATAAAACCAGTGATTTTCCCGTTTATTAACGGAATTTCCAGTTTTTCGCGGTTGGGACTCATGACCTTACAGGAAAGCAGCGTAGCGTAATGTATGGAAGGTCATGAGTCCAGGACTAATTTAAAGCTAGTGAAACAACTCGAGAATTTTGTAGTCATGTTGCGAGATGGGTACCCCACCCACCGTTTTCATTTACTACTATTGGTCATATTATATTTTCTCATAAATTTGGACCATAAATGTATATCAAAATTCTTAATAATATGCAAAATAAAAATGTTTTAGACAGTTTTGGGAAATATTTATGTTAAACATTGGTTTCGCTAATATGAGTTGATTTCGCATATAATTCCCAGCGAAATCAAGTGGCAAGTCTTGTGGTAACTAGACCGAGTTCGGGCAAAATCGTCGCAGAGCATCGGCTTTTATTTCAATCCGAACCTCCCAAACAAGTGCGCGCCAAAATCTCAGTACCGAAGAAATCCGAACAACTGAACACCGGCCAAAGCGTTATTCAGCAAAACGAAAAAAGTCGCATAATACAGAATTTTGACCTAATATGAAGATGAACATAACATCTGCTGGTAAAATAACCTTCCTATTTATACAAGTTAAAAGTTTCTCCATGATTATTTCATTTAAAGCTAGTGAAATAACTCGAGAATTTTGTAGTCATGTTGCGAGATGGGTACCCCACCCACCGTTTTCATTTACTACTATTGGTCATATTTGACCGTTACTCACAGTCATACGTCACACACGCACACTACAGATTTATGAAAGCCTCCAGCCTACACAACAAGTAGGCTGGAGGAGCGTTATAGCTCTGGTTAGTGTACTTGGCTCCAGTAAGGCCCCTCTGTTCGATCCCCGAAGGTGGTGATTATTTCGGTATCCGAACATAAGTTTCTCCATGATTATTTCATTTAAAGCAAGTGAAACAACTCTAGAATTTTGTAGTCATGTTGCAAGATGGGTACCCCACCCACCGTTTTCATTTACTACTATTGGTCATATTTGACCGTTACTCACAGTCATACGTCACACACGCACACTACAGATTTATGAAAGCCTCCAGCCTACACAACAAGCAGGCTGGAGGAGCGTTATAGCTCTGGTTAGTGTACTTGGCTCCAGTAAGGCCCCTCTGTTCGGTCCCCGGAGGCGGTGATTATTTCGGTATCCGAACATGTCCATTGGCATCATTTGCAGGGATAAATTTTTAAAATGTCCACCGTCCTTAGGATAGGGATGTTGACTGGAGGCCCACTGTACAGGAAGAGTTCCCTCCTGTGCAGGTTATAGACCCCTACCATAATTACTGTGTATTCGAATCGGAGTCGTTTTGCCCCCAAACCATATCCTCCCCTAGTTGTTTTGCCCCCAAGACATTTCCTCCCTGATTGTTTTTCCCCTAGTCGTTTCGCCTTCGTCCACCTAGTCGTTTCGCCTTCGTCCACCTAGTCGTTTCGCCCCCTTTCCAAGGTAGAACTGTAAAACTTTTATTCATCTTTAACAGGACAGAGTTGAGGAGATACAAATATTTAAGTAGCATTATATAGCCCTGTCACGTCAGCCTAAGGATAACGGATGTCAGAGGATTCACCACTTTGCATGTTCGCCACCAGAGGGTTCGCCACCTTTGTGAGAGGGTTCACCACTTTTTCGATTTTTGTCTTTGGATGATTCGTCACCTTTTTATTTATGTTGCTTAAACTATCTTATTTTTAGCAGGGTTTAAGAAAAGAAATAAATAAAGACTGTTTATAGTTTTAAACGCCGTTTGTCTGATGTCACGGAGAACGAAGAAGGATTACTTTGAGGTGTTTCAAAGGGTGCTGACACTTCTGATTCCAGGACATTTTGCCCCCCCCCCCCCCCCCCCCATGAAAAAGTGTATTGACGGACGTGCCCCCAGGTGAAAATACAACCTGGAGATATTAGCCCCCAGTGCTTATTTCAGAAAGGGACAAATCCCCCGATTCACCCTGGCAATAACCCAAGAAGAAAAAATCAGTTTATTCATTTATACTTATTAGAAAAGAAAATGTTACCATGCAGCTATGTATAAGCACATGTACTATCGTACTGTAATGTATTTTGACGCCCGTCTAATTTGGTGCACCTACAAGTGGGGGGGCATGATGCAGTATCAGTAGATAGATTGATAGATTTTCGGTGGCGAAAGATCTTGGTGGCGAAACCTCCGATGGCGAACTTGTTTGGTGGCGAAACCTCTGTAAACCAGGATAACTTATCCTTCGTTACCGGCCGGCACCGTGCCTCACAAATGGCCACTCGGAGAGCTGTAACTGGGACATGTTACACTAAAATTATTGAGGTTGTTTTCTTCAAACAATTTACATCATTGTAAAAAAAATCACATTATATTGCATAGAAATGTTAACGTAAGGAAGTGTTATGACAATAACATTTAAATTAAGGAAAACTGGTCTCCTTCTCATCTATTGCATGATTCATTGTTTTATTCAATTACGGGGGTTCATTATTTCTTATTTACATTCAAAGACATATAAAGCACTCATTAGAACCGCCTCAATATGGCAGCTGTAATGAGCACCCACAACCTATATTTGCTATGTAAAGCTTCAAGGGTAATTTGTCTGGAAACAATTAACAAAAAAAAACCAAAATGGAAAGCACCAACATAAATCAGTACTGGTAATAAATAGATAAATAAATAAATAAGTAAGTAATCAAGAAAGTCTATCCTAATGGGTAATTTGTGTGATCAGAAAACATTAAATGCCTAAAACGCTGTACAGTGAACAAAACAAAATATAAATAAATAAATTTATATGTGAAAAAGATATAAAAAAGTTAAAAGACAATGAATTTTTCATAGAGCACACATTTTCATCCTCTGACAACATTAATCGTTGCCCGTCGACACTGTTAACGAATCAACCGACCACTTTAAAACAAAACTGATTAACCTTTCTCCTGCTGAATATTCAATTAAGCAACACCCATTTCTGACTTTGAACCAATCAGATTACTTGATGTAATTTATTCTTACAAATCCATAAACTGTATGTCACTGTTTCCAAAGATAGGGGTTGTCGTGAACAGCATGATAAGAGTTAAGGTGCTGAAGAGATCATTAAAAATGTTTTACTTTGCAAAGAGCATGTTTTCACACCTCATCATGAATCACATTAACTGCGTGATAAATGAGTCAAACCAAATAAAAAATGTGATTGATGGTATTGATCAAGTAAAAATTATCATCAATCCTAATTGACATTTCCAGTCAAACGGCATCCTCTCTATCCCTGAGTTCATTAATCTTTTATACAAGACAACAGGGGAAATGATTTGGGGGTGCGAAACGACTATGGGCAAAAAATGGGGACGAAACGACTAGGGGCCAAAAAGGGGGTGAAACGACCAGGGAGGAAACATCTTGTTACCGTGTATAAGTGGTCGGAATCGGAAGAATTTTCATGATCGATCATCGGAAGATGTAAGTGACCAATGATCGATCATTAATCGATCAAATATAAAATTATCAGGCGGAATGAATGTGATAAATGGTATCGGTAGTCGGCTTTTCCTTTCTCTATGTCTCTAAATCTTTCAGGTTAGCGAAAAAGAAAGATAAACTGATTTTAGTATTTACCCTAAATATTTAGACACTTTTGAATGAAATTATCTTGTCCAAAAGAGAGAGAGAAAGCTCATAACAAGGCCCTATTATTACTATTTCTCTCTTTTTCATTTATTTTTAGAGGCATGTGATTGTATTTTCAAAAGCAAGTCGCTGATGATTTTCATGATATTTTTGACGATTTACCTACCATTGAAGGCATATGATTTTGAGCAGTGACGGCAAATGGCTCTGCTCATGTCCAGTGTTGCTTTGGACACTGGACCGTCGCTCTTTTTGTGGAAGCCGAAGTGTTTTCACGCTATAGATCTACTTTTTCCACCCTGAAAATCGAAAAGCGTCGTTTTGGCAGCCATTTTCCGGAAGCAGTTGCAGTAATAAAACCGAAACGACCGAAACAAACCGCAGCGTCCAAATCCCGTTGAAAGCCGGAACCGAGTAATCGAGTACGGAAAAAAGTACCGATCATCAACTCGGAAGTCAGAAAACGAGCAATGCTCGACGAACTCGATTAATCGGCCGACCACTACCGTGTATTCAATCCTGCAACCTGGAGTGTATGTAATATACACCTGCGAGTAATGGTCAAATGTGACCGATTGCAGTATAAGTAGAAAGAAAGAGAGAAAGCGAGTTTAAGTAAGAATTTTCTACCTATTGATTGAAATAGGCCTTTGATAAGGTACCACACGGTCACGATTTGATACGTCCATGAGTCATTTCGCCCGTGGGTCGTTCCGCCCTAATTTGGTGGTATATTTTTATTTAGTCCCTATGGATTGTGTTAATGTATGTTTTGGTTTATAAATGAGTCGCGGGAGATATGTGTGTTCTGGCCTGTTTTTTATGCCTCGGCCATTTGAAGAATGGTGGAAGGGCATACAGCTTGCCCCTGTCAATCCGTTCATTCATCCGAAAGTTAAATGCAGACAATTAATTTCTTATTTCTGGGTGGATTTTGAAATTACTTTGTAGAAATGTTAACCATCATGAGACGATGTGTCACGTGCAAAACCCAGGTCCGTACCTCCAGGGTCAAGGTCATGCAGTACTTAGAGGTCAAAGGTCAAAAAGGGTCTAAAACTTAAAGGAGACAATTACTTTCTTATTTCTGGATGGATTTTGAAATTACTTGGTAGAAATGTTAACCATTATGAAACAATTTGTCACATGCAAAATCCAGGTCCGTACATATACCTCCAAGGTCATACTTAGAGGTCGAAGGTAAAAAAAAAGGGTCTGAAACTTAAACGCAAGCAATAACTTTCTTATTTCTTGATGGATTTTGAAATTATTTAGCAGAAATGTTGGCCATCATGAGACAGTCTGCCTCACACAAAACCAAGGTCATACTTAGAGGTCAAATGTGCACAGACTGGTCTAAGCACAACATGCCGTCTTACAATGAAATCTTTGTTTATCATGTTCTGACTAGCAATGCATGTATACATGTAACCAAGACTTTTATACAAGATTATATTTATTTCTCCTGTTCTTTTGAGTCCCAATTAGCAGGGTTAAACTGTTATACTTCGGTTATTACTCAATCTGAGGTGGCCTGCATGCAGTGCATGCTTAATTATTGCTATTCATCTCAAGTAGCCGATACAATTAACAACCTATCGAGCTACTTAGGTGTCATGTAGGCGTCTTTGAAGATAAAAGTAGCATGACTGGCAGTGCATTATAAAAGCTCCTTTGCGTCCTGTGGACACAGATGGTATTTGTTTTTATGTTGGCTATTGAGGTCGCGTCTCGGATGCATTTTTTTTATTTGCGCTAATGCAAACGCTGCCAATTTTGTCCAGGGGTCTTTTCCCAAATTACATGAATAAAGCCCTGCACTCTGGAATAGTGTCTCTGGATAAAGATAAATACTTGACCCCTGTGACAGCTTCAACTCAAACAAGGACATCAAAAGTAAGTAACACACAATATCGTACATACCTGGCCTATAGTGATGCCCTAAAGCATTCTTTTTTTCCCAGAACTATTCCTCAGTGGAAAAGTCTTCCCTTGTCTGCGGTAGAGAAGCCTCTGTGGTGTACTGGTTATGCTACTCGCCTTGTAAACCAGGGGTTGCAAGATCTATCCCAGGCATCTCAAGACTTTCGAATGAGTCTTTAAAGCGAGGTCCCGTCTCTGTGTGACCTTAGTTGTTGGTGAGACCTAAAACTCAAACACTCACTCAAATACCTCTGTTAATCATCATTTATATACCAATCATCAACGGATTTTTTATTAACATGCAGGTATAGGGGCAAAGTCCACATAAGTGAGCCCCTTCCAGGTAGCTGGCTTGCTGCACGCATGGCAGATCTTACACCAGATCGCCAGGCTTGTCTATCATGAGGATCGATAGCAGAGAGCTTCCATTCTCTGCAATCTCTTTCTGTCAACTGCTTCCAGGTCATCTTGGGCCTTTCAGGTCCCCACTTTCCATCTGTTTGTCACAGGCAGTCTTGACTGCACCGTTCCACATGTCCATATCAGCGGAGTCTTCTTTCTTTCAGGATGAGGTCCAGATCCTCAATGCCAAGACGCTCAGGTAGCTCACTGGACCTGACGGTGACAGCATCCTGTGGCTTGGCATTGCAGATCTGTCTGATTATTGCCCTGTTAATCAGATTGTAAATAATTTTAAGGACTCATCCAGTGTCCCCCACTTTTTTTAAGCTAAATGCTAAATTTAGCCACCCACCAAACTGAGGTAATGGCCAACATAGAAACTGTGATTGGTCACATTTGCAGTTTTTGTTTGTTTGATTTGAGGTTTAACGTACCCGTCAACATTGTAAAGGTCATTTTGGAGACGTTGCTTCCAATTTTGTGGGACTTTTACCGGACATTGAGATGAAATGACATCTCAAGCCCTGTCACCCAAATGAAACCAATAGAGTTTATAAGCATGGACGGTCTGACTCGTGCGCATAGCTTTGCCTGGGCAGGCTTAGATTCTCTAAGCGGTTTAAAGCACCCAGCTCGGGGAACAAGGTTCTCAAAGTCCAGAATAAATTTTACTATACATGCATATGTGAAACATTATAATTGAATGGGTTGTTAATCATACACATCTGTCACCAAAAGAAAGGACCGTAATGATCCAAAGTATTGGGACTGATAGGCCTGGGCAAACAGTGCAGACCCAGATCAGACTGCTCCTTCAGGAGCAGTCTGATCAGGGTCTACACTGTTCACCATTCTGTCTGCACCTTTTGGACTCCTTGCTAGATCATGAAACAAATTTTTTAAAAATTTAGGAGAATTACAGCAAGTCCTCAAGGGGTCAGAATTTTTAGGATTTTTTTGGGTACCAAAATTGTCTCCATTGTAAAACATGATAGAAACCATTGTCAGTGTCTAGTTGATCAAAACTAACAGTACTGTGGTGGTTATGCTACTGGCCTTGTAAAACAGGGGTCGCAGGTTGAGGATCGATCCCAGGCTTCTCCAGACTTTCGGTTGAGTCTTTAAACCGATGTCCCGTCTCCATATGACCTTAGCTGTTGGTGAGATGCAAAACTCAATCACTCTTACAGTGCCGTTAGTTGACATATCATTTAAGCTTTGATCATTTAATTTGCTGACCGAGTTCTCACTAGGATTTAGAAAATTGGAGTAAAAATGCTGTCCTCCAGAAAAAGTTGAGTTTTACCATACTTTTCTATTGAGACTTTCCAAAAAGTTGGAGTCAGGAGTAAATTACTCCAAAAATGGAGTTAACGAGAACTCTGATTGATATAAAAAGCCTTAACATTAATTTTGTTTTAGGCAAAAAATAAGTCTTGTTTCTGGAAGCCCTACCCACCCTACCCTTTTTGGGTCAACTCAAACCTTAAGACAACTCAAAATTTTCACCTGTTTTTAGGCCATTTGTAAAAGATTTTACGCATTTTGTATTTACAAAAAAAGTAAGAAAGAAAAAAAAATGCCAACTATTGACCCTAAAAGTTTTTAGTCTGTCAGTTTACCTAGTATCCACTCTTTTCCTGGACAGGCTTATATGTAAGCGGTTAACCAGTACAGTGCACATTCTTTTGCCAGAAACTGATAACTGCCGTTCTTGAATCAGCGGAAGGGAGAGAATGACCGTAGAAAAGATGAACATTTGGGTCTAAATGTACATGTACCTTTCTCCTTGATAGCCGCAGATAATTGGGGATATTCATGTATTATTTTCTTATTTCAGCACAAAAACATTTGTTATTGGGCACTCATTAGAAGCGCAACTAAGGCTGACACGATTGATCGCAAAATCGATTAATCAATCGATAAATTCCACATAAATGATTATCATTTCTGATTTGCTTTTAATCGATTACTTGATAGGTACAATTTACTACCCATCGTTATTCCTAAAATAGAGGGATGAGTGGCAAACTGTGCAGACCCTGATGAGACGCCGCATTCTGCGGCGTCTCATCTTGGTCTACACTTTTTGCTCAGGCCTGTTTGTTCACATATACATAAGGTAAAGTGCACCATATGGTAAGAGTCATGCTCAGACAGAAAGCCAGACAGGTAAATTTATGACAAAACCTTAGCGATTACTAATCGATTATCGATCGCAATGACATGACTGATAATCGATTATCTTTTCAGCTCCGATTAGCCAGCCCTAAGCGCAACCCTCAACATCATGTTTTTTCTTGCAGAAATTAGAAAAAAAATAGCACTTTTCGGATCACAAAAGTGCCTTGTCTGGAGTTGTATCCCTTGATAAACTGTTTGTTTGTTTGTTTTGGAGTTTAACAGCCCAGTCAACACTATTTAGGTCATTTTTGAGCCGGTCAGTTTACCTATCAACACTTTCCTGGGCAGACTTATACGTAAGCGGTTAACCAGTACAGTGCACATTCTTTTGTCAGAAACTGACAACAGCCCTTCTTGAATCAGCAGAAGGGAGAGAATGACCGTAGAAAAGATGAACATCTGGGTCTAAATGTACATGTACCTTTCTCCTTGATAGCCACAGATAATTGGGGGCATCCATGTATTATTTTCTCATTTCTGCACAGAAACATTTGTTTTGGGCACTCATTAGAAGGGCTTCTTATGTGTTCCCTCAACATCATGTTTTTCTTGCAAAAATTAGAAAAAAATAGCACTTTTCGGATGGCAAAAATGCCTTGTCTGGAGTTGTATCTAGGGTTGGCTAATCAGATCATCGTTTCTATCATTGCGATCGATAATCGAATAGTAATCACAGAAGAATTGGTCATAATTTCACCTGTCTGGCTTTCTGTCTGAGCATGACTCCTACCATATGTTGTTCTTTGCCATATGTTTTTGAACAGACAGGACAGAGCAAACAGTGTAGATCCAGATGAGACGCCGCAGAACGCGGCGTCTCATCTGGGTCTGCACTGTTTGCCACTCATTCAGCTATTTTAGGCACAACTTTGGGTAGTAAATTGTACTCACCAAATAATTGATTGCAATCAGAACAGTAATGATAATCATTTTTGTGGAATTTATGGATTGAATAATCGATTATCCGATTAATCGTGCCAGCCTGAGTTGTATCCCTTGATAAACTGGTTTCTTGTTCTATTTCAGCTGGGGTACTTTCCCTTTTAGATGAAACAGAGCCTCAGCTAAAGGTAATTGACATTTTAGAGCATCCTTTAACCCTTGTTCTGCTGAATATTTAAATATGCCACACCCACCACTGATTAAAAACCAATCAGATTACTTGATGCAAATTATTGCAACAAATTCACAATCTGAATGACAAACAATGAAGTTCAAGATCAGATGGCTTCTTCAGAAGCCATCTGATCTGGATCTTCATTGTTTGAAAATAAGGCATATCCGGGCTCAGCAGGACAAGAGTTAAATATAGTTTAAATATTTAGACACCTCAATTCTTTATTAACCCGTTTCGTACCAAATGGAATCTTCCACCTTATATTTAGGTGTGTCAGGTGGTGTTTTCTTAAAAAAAATATATTTGGAAATTTTGCAAATAGTGTAGGCCCTGATCAGACGCCGCATTCTGTGTCTGATCTGGGCCTGCACTGTTTGCCAACTACCCGTTTTGGGGTTTCCGGTTAATCATACTTGCTCTAAAATTGCTTGATGTGTGACAAACAATGTAGATGCTATGGAGACATAGCAGTCTATGGTATCTCTTCTGGATTTGTATTATCTACCAGAATACATATGGTAAAATATGATCCTGTTAACCCACTGTATACTAGTGGACATCTGGGCCTGCACTGTTTGCGAAGGCTGCATTCTGCAGTTTCTGATCTGGGCCTGCACTGTTTGCCAAGGTGCCCCCTTTAGGGGTTTCCCTTACTGCAATTGGTTAATTGTTTCTTCCTTGTCAGAGGATGACCAGTTTTTACTGAAAAATATTTCTAATATTAATAACCTGGGACACTATTGGGGACTGGCTAACCAGAGGTGCCCCCTTTAGGGGTTTCCCTGACTGCAATTGGTTAATTGTTTCTTCCTTGTCAGAGGATGACCAGTTTTTACTGAAAAAATTTCTAATATTAATAACCTGGGACACTATTGGGGACTGGCTAACCAGAACTTAAATGATAATCGGTCCTGTTATTGTGTTGAATGATCAATTAGTAATCACTGAAGATTTTGGGCCAGTTGTTCAAAACTAACGACATTGTTAGTTGTTAGTGAACTGAATATGACGTACATACATGTACACTAATGCAAAAGCTACTCACATTTTTCCAGCAAAAAATCCAGATTAGGTATTCGTCAAATTGATTAATTAATTGGTAATAACTAATACCGTAATGATCCTTAGTATTCGGACAGACAGGCCAAAGCAAACAGTGCAGACCCAGATCAGGGTCTACACTGTTTGCCATTCCGTCTGCATGTTTTGGACTCCTTGTTGCATCATGAAATAAATTACTTAAAATTTTAGGAGAACTACAGCAAGTCCTCAAGGTGTCCGAATTTTTAGGATATTTACGGTAATGTTTCACATGTCAGACTCCCAAGTTCTGCAACAGAGGGTCAGGTGGTTTTTCTCTGGGTACTCAGATTTTCATCTACCTATTTTCATCTACCTATAATTAACTATTCACCTAAAATAAGTAAAATAATCTTAAAAAAAACAACAACAACAACAACAAAGAAAAACACTTACAATAGGTATATATGTGTATGTATATTTAACTTGTTGACTCTTTTTCAGGTTTTTGCTCTTGAGAAACTTAACAAAATTGTGGATGTATTTTGGGCTGAAATTTCAGAGGCCATTGATAAAATGTAAGTCAGTCAATATTGCTTTTACATTATATTTTATGATTGTTGCAGTTTTATTTGAGTTTTTTGGTTTCTTTGATAATACTTCATTGTTTAAACCCATAAAATGCCAATCACGACAGTAATTTTTTGCAAACAGTGTGGACCCAGATCAGACTGCTGTCGCAGTCTGATCTGGGCCCACACTGTTTTCCTGTCAGAGCAGTCTGATCTGGGCCTACACTGTTTTCCAGTATGCATAAATATTTTTAAAAAGTTTGCAAAAAATTTCAGCAGACGACATTTACAGATGTAATTTTTCTCGATGTCTTAAGGGTTAATATTTTAGCCAACTAGGGCTGGAAAATTTCACTCGTTTGCTCATCATGAAGAGTAAAAAATATTGAGCACCAGTAAAATTTCTGTCCAGTCCCTATGAATTTCACGAGTGAATTACAAAGAATTTTCCAGCCCTGATAGATGCAGGGTTGAAATGAATATTGTGCTATTTTCTCAGTTACTTTCATGCTAGAGGTGTGCGGTAAAACCTGTATACTGGTAAATACCGCGGCTTTGTCTCTGTGGTACGAACCCCGGTATATTGCCTAGTACCGGTACAGTACTCCGGCAATCTCTGTGACTTCGGAAATATGCATTTTTAAGCATATTGAAATGGTTATAATTTTTATTTCAAAACAAACACTTTAGCAATGAAATGTGCTTATTAGTAGGGCTAAAAATCCAAAAATATACTGGACTGGACCTGTTCAAACAAAAACCATTCATTGAAAAATGCAACTAAAAGTCGGTCCCAGAAATTCTGGACATGGTAGTTGATTATTATGCATGGTCAAGCTGTTAATTGTCATGACTGTAATACGATAAAATTTAGTAGCTAAACAATAATGCTTAATATGCAAACAACAGGCTATCTAAGTTTAAAATTTTCCTGTGAAATATCAGTTGACACACTGGAAGTTCAATGGCACGTGCACAGAATCATTGTCACAGTTAACTTTACGCTGGGTGTCACATGTATTTGAAAAGACACTGTGTAAATTGGTAACAAAAATGGATTTTAGTTAATTTGCTGATTTATGTAAGCAAGAAATTGGATTAGAGACAGGCGCTGTCAATCAGTATGTATCGCATCATGATCTGACTCGATAGATGCAAATGTCACAGTTTTCCGTAACTATAAAATCCTTTTTTCTTTTTTTTTCTTTCTCATAAGATCTGATGAATGTTGAGAGATTTGCCGGTTATAAAAATGCTTTTATTCTTCATAAAACAATTATTAGAATTAAAAGACTTTGCTGTTGGGTACCAAGTAAAAACTACTGAATGCCAAGTAAATCTAGAATGCACAGGGATATCAAGCACTGTAAAATAGGAATTAAAGAAAGAAACCATGGTGTTGTTTTTTTTGTTGTTTTTTTTTAGCTCACCTGACCGAAGGTCATGGTGAGCTTTTGTGACAGTAAGATGTCCGGCGGCGTCGTCCGTCGTCCGTCGTCCGTCGTCCGTCGTGCGTAAACTTTTTCTTGTGAACACACTAGAGGCCACAGTTTTGGTCCAATTATCATCAAACTTGCTCAGAATGATAATCATGACAATATCTCGGTCAAGTTCGAATTTGGGTCATGTCGGGTAAAAAAGTAGGTCAGTAGGTCAAATCATAGAAAAACCTTGTGAACACTCGAGAGGCCACAATTTTGGTCCAATCATCATCAAACTTGCTCAGAATGATCATTGTGACAATATTTTAGTGAAGTTTGAATATGGATCATGTCGGCTTAAAAAGTAGGTCAGCGGGTCAAATCATAGAAAAACCTTGTGAACACCCTAGAGGCCACAATTTTGGTCCAATCATAATCAAACTTGCTCAGAATGATCATCATGACAATATCTTGGTCAAGTTCGAATATGGGTCATGTCCGGTCAAAAAGTAGGTCAGTAGGTCAAATCATAGAAAAACCTTGTGAACACTCTGAAGGCCACTGTTTTGGTCCAATTATCATGAAACTTGCTCAGAATGACCATTGTGACAATATTTCAGTCCAGTTCGAATATGGGTCATATCGGGTTAAAAAGTAGGTCAGCGGGTCAAATCATATAAAAACCTTGTGAACACCCTAGGGGCCACAATTTTGGTCCAATCTTAATCAAACTTGCTCAGAATGATCATCATGACAATATCTCGGTCAAGTTTGAATATGGGTCAAATGGTTCCGGTCCGTTGCACATCTAGGTCACAGGAGCCAAAAACAGATTTTTTTCACCCAAAACTTAAAAAATCTTCTTCTCTGAAACCACAAGGCCCAGGTCTTTGTTATTTGGTATGAAGCTTCATCTAGTGGACCCCTACCAAGATTGTTCAAATTATAGTGCTGGGGCCAAAAATGCCCCCGCACGGGGGCCCTTTGGTTTTACATAGGCTTATATAGGGAAAATCTTTAAAAATCTTCTTCTCTGAAACCACAAGGCCCAGGACTTTGATATTTGGTATGAAGCTTCATCTAGTGGACCCCTACCAAGATTGTTCAAATTTGAGTGCTGGGACGAAAAATGCCCCCGCCACGGGGCCCTTTGGTTTTACATTGGCTTATATAGGGAAAATCTTTAAAAATCTTCTTCTCTGAAACCACAAGGCCCAGGTCTTTGATATTTGGTATGAAGCTTCATCTAGTGGACCCCTACCAAGATTGTTCAAATTATAGTGCTGGGGCCAAAAATGCCCCCGCCCCAGGGCCCTTTGGTTTTACATAGGCTTATATAGGGAAAATCTTCAAAACTCTTCTACTCTGAAACCACAAGGCCCAGGACTTTGATATTTGGTATGAAGCTTCATCTAGTGGACCCCTACCAAGATTGTTCAAATTATAGTGCTGGGACAAAAAATGCCCCCGCCACGGGGCCCTTTGGTTTTACATTGGCTTATATAGGGAAAATCTTTAAAAATCTTCTTCTCTGAAACCACAAGGCCCAGGTCTTTGATATTTGGTATGAAGCTTCATCTAGTTGACCCCTACCAAGATTGTTCAAATTACAGTGCTGGGGCCAAAAATGCCCCCGCCCCGGGGCCCTTTGGTTTTACATAGGCTTATATAGGGAAAATCTTAAAAAATCTTCTTCTCTGAAACCACAAGGCCCAGGTCTTTGATATTTGGTATGAAGCTTCATCTAGTGGACCCCTACCAAGATTGTTCAAATTTTAGTATTGGGACAAAAAATGCCCCCGCCACGGGGCCCTTTGGTTTTACATGGGCTTATATAGGGAAAATCTTTAAAAATTTTCTTTTCTGAAACCACAAGGCCCAGGACTTTGATATTTGGTATGAAGCTTCATCTAGTGGACCCCTACCAAGATTGTTCAAATTTTAGTGCTGGGACAAAAATGCCCCCGCCACGGGGCCCTTTGCTTTTACATTGGCTTATATAGGGAAAATTTTTAAAAATCTTCTTCTCTGAAACCACAAGGCCCAGGTCTTATATATTTGGTATGAAGCTTCATCTAGTGGACCCCTACCAAGATTGTTCAAATTATAGTGCTGGGGCCAAAAATGCCCCCGCCACGGGGCCCTTTGGTTTTACATAGGCTTATATAGGGAAAATCTTTAAAAATTTTCTTCTCTAAAACCACAAGGCCCAGGACTTTGATATTTGGTATGAAGCTTCATCTAGTGGACCCCTACCAAGATTGTTCCAATTTTAGTGCTGGGGCCAAAAATGCCCTGCCCCGGGGCCCTTTGGTTTTACATAGGCTTATATAGGGAAAATCTTTAAAAATCTTCTTCTCTGAAACCACAAGGCCCAGGACTTTGATATTTGGTATGAAGCTTCGTCTAGTGGACCCCTACCAAGATTGTTCAAATTATAGTGCTGGGACAAAAAATCCCCCCCTGCCACGGGGCCCTTTGGTTTTACATAGGCTTATATAGGGAAAATCTTTAAAAATCTTCTTCTCTGAAACCACAAGGCCCAGAACTTTGATATTTGGTATGAAGCTTCATCTAGTGGACCCCTACCAAGATTGTTCAAACTATAGTGCTGGGGCAAAAAATGCCCCTGTCCCGGGGCCCTTTGATTTTACATAGGCTTATATAGGCAAAATCTTTAAAAATCTTCTTCTCTGAAACCGCTAGGCCCAGGTCTTTGATATTTGATGTGTAGCTTCATCTAGTGGACCTTTGACAAGATTGTTCAAATTTTAGCCTTTGTTGATGTTTGGTATGAAGCTTCACCTTTACGACCTCCCTCAACATTATGTACATTAAAGCCCTGGGGCCAATAATGGCCCTCTCTGGGGCCCACTTGTTACACTATGGATCAGGTGAGCGATCCAGGGCCATCATGGCCCTCTTGTTATATTTACCAAGCAATCGATTAGCAACAAAATGATCATACTATTTAAAACATAAACAATTTATATTTTAATTGACAAAACTTAATGGTAAACAATCACTATCTACCTACCTCTACATAATTCTAGACCATCTATTGAGTGTTATTACGAGAATGGTACTTGCTAGTAACAGAATTAAAAAGAATCTTCATAGTGCAAAGTTTAAAAGTGTAAAAGAAAAGGTTATACATCAAAGATGGAAGGGTAGGGTAAGTTAAAAAGTAGTTTAGTACCCTGTATACATATTTTAGTCATATATTGGCAGAGGCAAACTTTGACAGACACTGAGCCCATGAAAATATATGATTGGACCTGATGTTAAAAATATCACACTTTTTTCATCCTAAAATATCACTACAAGACCCAAAGTGGAAGGTCATTTTTCAAATGGGCAAGTGGATGTAATTTGCTCAGCCTACTAAGATACTGAGATAGCAAGCTACATGGCTGCTTCTTTGAAAGTTTTCAGAGTATGGTACACCATGGTACATACCGTGGTATAAAGCTAAAAACCCTGGTATACCGTGGTACTTCATTTTCTGTGGTACCCAACTCTATTTCATGCCCGATGCATCTAGCCCTAATAATCTAGTGCTTATCATCATCATCAACAGATTTTTTTATTAACAAGCAGGTACAGGGGCAACGTCCACATAAGTGGGTCCCCTTCCAAGTAGCTGGCTTGCTGCATGCATGGCTATCCCCAGATCTCCAGGCTTACACGATAGCAGAGAGCTTCCATTCTCTGCAATCTCCTTCTGTCAGCTGCCTCCAGGTCATCTTGGGCCTTCCAGGCCCCCGCTTTCCACCTACCTGTATGTCACAGGCAGTCTTGACTGCACCGTTGGAGCGTTCCACATGTCCATACCAGCGGAGCCTTCTCTCTTACAGGATGAGGTCCAGGTCCTCAATGCCAAGACGCTCAAGTAACTCACTGGACCTGACGGTGACAGAGGCCTGTGGCTTGACATTGCAGATCTGTCTGATCATTGCCCTGTCATTCCGCTGAAGACGTTGGTGGTTTGGCTTTGTCAATGGCCATGTCTCACTGGCATGCAGCATTGCGCTCTGCACACAAGAGCTGTACACAGGGCCACGCATCTTGAACAAGAGCTGGCGGGAAGAGAGAACTGGTAGCAACTCCTTGAATTTCTTCCAGAGTGTTTTCACATGTGATGTGGTTGAAAGGTCTCAAACACCCGCTGCTGAGACCATATCACCAGTGCTCATGAACGTTTTAAGAATATCAGTATCAATCAACCCAAGGTTACTAAGCTCAGTAGCTTTTCACTGTTAATGTCCTTCTAGTTTATGTTTTTTGTCGCGCCTGCTATTAGCATGGCCCGATATAGGCGCCCGGTTTTCCGTCCGTCCGTTTGTCAAGGCATCAACATTTGCGACCACCCTAGCGTTCACCCTAAGGTTCAAGTTTATTTCTCAAGAACTATAAGAGCTTCATTAATGATACTTGGTACAAACTTGTATCACAGGATGACAACTTATATGCAAGCAACCATATTTGACCTTGACCTACATTTCATGGGTCACTGACTTTGTAAAATATTGTGACCACCCTAGCGTTCACCCTAAGGTTAAAGTTTATTTCTCAACAACTATAAGAGCTCCATTTTTATGATACATGGTACAAACTTGTATCCGGGATCACAACTTACATGCAAGCAACCATATTTGACCTTGGCGTACATTTCATAATTCACTGACTTTGTAAAATATTGTGACCACCCTATCATTCACCCTAATGGTCACGTTTATATCTCAAGAACTATAAGAGATTCATTAATGATATTTGGTACAAGCTTGAATCTGGGTATGGCAATGTAAATGCAAGAATCCACATTTGACCTTGGCCTAAATTTCGTGGTTCACTGACTTTGTAAAATATTGTGACCACTCTAGCGTTCACCCAAATGGTCAAGTTAATTTCTCAAGAACTATAAGAGCTTCATTAATGATACTTGGTACAAACTTGTATCTGGAGATGGAAACTTAAATGCAAGCATCCATATTTGACCTTGACCTTCATTTATGGTTCACTATCTTTGTTAAATATTGCAACCACCCTAGCGTTCACCCTAATGGATAAGTTCATTTCTCAAGAATTATTACAGATTCATTAATGATACTTAGTACAAGCTTTCATTTAAGAATGGCAACTTTTATGCAAGCATCTATGTTTGACCTTGACCTAAATATCATGGTTCGATGCCTTTGCACCCCCACAGGCGCGACATAGCCTTCGGCAGAATTCTTGTTTATAGAAAATAGCCAGGCTATATGGCTGTGAGGTCAGTGTGGTGTAAGACGGTTGTCTATATTATATTCTGGACTGGATTCAGGTGTTGGGTTTTGCAATCAGTACAGACCCAGATCAGACGCCACAGAAGGGAGTATGTGATCTGGGTCTACACTGTTTGCTTAAAAGTTTAGGTATTTAAGCTTATGGACTTGCTGTCTCCTAAAATTTTATAAAATTTGTCATTGAAACCTGAAGGCATGTTTCTTGTGACGGACTAGCCCCCTTTTGTACTCAATGGAATCGTCTCCCTTTTAGGCTGCAGGAGTCCATTTAGAAATTATGGGGTGTCGGGTTCAGTTATTTTTGATGTTTATGAAAATGACTGATATATTGCCAACAGTTGAAGGCCCCAAATTGACCCCCAATTAGATGCTGCATTCCCGGCAGTCTGACAAGTACTGTTCGACAGTGAAATGTTTTGGGGCTTCCAGGGTTCGACATTAACTTTTTAACCCTTATCTTGCTGTCCACGACAACCCCTATCTTTGCAAATAGTGTAGATCCAGATCAGAACTACAGCAACATACTGAAAACCGAAACATTTTATTGTAAATGAGTTGAAAACATGGATTTTAATAACTGTGACGGCAGATTTTTAATGATTGATAATGTGTCTCTCTTAATGGGAGTCATTTGGTGAGGGGAAGATGATGTGTTCCAGCCAGCCACTGACCTTATTACAAGTAAGGCTGGCACGATTAATCAGATAACCGATTATTCAATCGATGAATTCCTGAAAAATGATTATCATCACTGGCTTGCTTGCAATCGATTATTTGATAAGTACAATTTACTACTCAAAAGTTATGCCCAGGGGTGTGGAAATACCAATTTTTTTCACTTGTCCACGGACAAGTCAGACCAAAAATTCTACTTGTCCGCAGATTTTTTCACTTGTCCGGATTTTCAAAATAAACTCCACATTTAACTTCCCATATTCTTTATTTTGGTCATTGAAAAACAGTTTTTTGTACCTTTCAATTTCATTAATTTCTACCTTTGCAAAGGCTTTACGGAGTGGTCCTGGTTTTTATTTTTTATTTTTTTGTTCATGACTGGCCAAACAAGACACATGTTTAGAGGACAGTTGGTGTGTTGTGAGGGTGTCTTTCCTAGATAAACTGTCCATACTTTTGCCTGTATACAAGGCTGAAGACGTGTCTGCAATCCTAGGAAACTCTCGGCAGATATTACAATATGCTGTCCCGGACTCACTGTCACTACGGAGCCAGCTAAATTCAGAAAACCAAGAATCTTGAAATGTTCTGACTCGTTTAGCATCATAGTCCCGATCTCTATCAGCTTTTGATTTTCGTTTTTTTCCTTGACTGTCATCTCGTTTCTTTGGTTCAGTTGCGCTAGTTCTGACAACGAATTTATCCATGTTTCCCGCAAAGTGTCAAAATTGTTTACGTTTCCGGTTCCTATATGCCTAGTTACCGGGTGTAATTTTGCGGTTGGTTGAAACAGCGAAATACCCCAAACTACCTAGCCTCAATAAAACGTTTATGAATGCCAATGGTTACAAAAATTAGATATAAAAAAGAAATTAATTGTAATTAACAATTTCATGTCAGTAAAGCTCACGGAAGCACATAAACTAAAAAAATATTGCTCTGGAAAGTTTCTGATGTTGGGGGTGTTTTGGGGTGGTAGCGCTGTTTCAGCCGACCGCAAAATCACGCAAGTTTGACCTCAAAAGTGTTGACCAATCAGAAGACACATAACAATGCTAAATTAAGACGCGAAAGTTCGATGGTTTTTCCGAAAGATATTTGTGCAACAAAACATTTGCGAGCTACCATTTATCAATTAAAACGGAATTTATCGGCGAATTTCTCTCCATGATATTGAAACCTCGGCATTACTGAAAATTTCGGCTGAGTGGCCGTCCCTGGAGGCCCGTCGTGAGCAGTCCTCTTTAACCTTCTTCTACAAGATACACTCTGATTCAGTGTCTATTGATAAAGATAGGTACTTGACCCCTGTAACACTGTCGACCCAAACAAGGGCATCAAAAGTAAACGACTCACAATATCGTAGATACCAGTCCTATAGTGATGCCCTGAAGAACTCGTTTTTTCCTAGAACTATTCCCCAATGGAATAGTCTTCCCTCCTCTGCGGTGAATGCCAAGTCCGCAGAAGAGTTCAAAGCCCGCACAGTGTAAGATTGGGTCTCAGAGGTATGCGTTTTAGGATACCTCTGTTATGCAGATTGTAAATAGTTTTAAGGACGCATCCAGTGCCTCTCTTTTTTTTTTTTTCAGCTAAATTCTAAACTTAGCCACCCAATCAACTGAGGTAATGGCCAGATATGACCGACTCAGTATAGGAAGATAGATAGATAGATAGACCGTGGACGAGCGAACTGAAAAAATGTGCTTGTCCGCCGGCAAAAAGTCACGAGTCGGACGTAGGATTTCCACACCCCTGGTTATGCCTAAAATAGCTGGATGGGTGGCAAACAGTGTAGACCCAGATGAGATGCCGCATTATGCGGCGTCTCATCTTGGTCTACACTGTTTGCTGAGGCCTGTCTGTTCAAATATACATTTGGTAAAGTGCTACATATGGTAAGAGTCATTCTCAGACAGCAAGCCAGACAGGTAAAATAATGACAAAACCTTAGCGATTACTAATCGATTATCGATAGCAATGACAGGACTGATAATCGATTATCTTTTTCAGCGCCTATTAGCCAGCCCTACTAACAAGGCCCGACCAGCTTTTCACTATATGTATCGGGTCTTGGGTTAATGTCAAACCGAACCCTGGGTTTCCCATAAAAAATAGGTCCATATACAGTATGTGTTCATTTGTTTATTTCCAGAGAAGTTTTACATGAAGACAGTGCTTTCAAACACAGAGAATTAGCTGCTTTGGTTGCATCAAAGGTAGGATGTGCACTTTATTACTGAAATGATCCTAAGTATTGGGACAGACAGGCCTAAGCAAACAGTGCAGACCCAGATCAGACTGCTCCTGAAGGAGCAGTCTGATCAGAGTCTACACTGTTCGACATTCCGTCTGGACCTTTTGGACTACTTGCTGGATCATGAAACAAATATGTTAAAATTTTAGAAGAATTACAGGAAGTCCTCAAAGTGTCCAAATTTTTAGGATTTTTACGGCATGGAATCCAGTACGACTTCAATGACATGACCGCCTTGGGCAACACCAAGTACTGAAACGGAAGGTCGGGTGGATTTTCACCCACTTATGATTAACAATCAGCCCAAAATAAGTGAAATAATCTTGAAAGGGTCGTTAAACAAAAACCAAATCTGGCGCCATGAAAATTTGTTCTAGATAGGGATAGTTTGAGCCATTTTGGGTTGATCAAAGCATCAGATTAGAGGCATATTGGGGAAATATTTTTCAATTTTGTTTAAGATAATTGAAAAAGATATCCCCGATATACCTCTGATCTGTTGCTTTGATCAACCCAATTTTATTCAAGATAAGCCGGCCTCTGTAGCTCAGTCTGATGCACATCTGACTGGTGATCAGGAGGACGCGGGTTCGATACCTGTCGGGGTCGGCAACATTCGTTTATGGAGATTGATAATGAAATCTTTTCTACGGTCATTCTCTCCCTTCCGCTGATTCAAGAAGGGCAGTTGTCAGTTTCTGGTGAAAACTGGTTAAGTGCTTACAGATAAGCTTGCCCAGGCAAAGTGTGGATAGGTAAACCGACCAGCTCAAAAATGACCTAAATAGTGTTGACTGGGCCATTAAACCCCAATATAAACAAACAAATCTTTTAAGATAAAGGTATGTTGTTTGTACTCATATGAATTTCCTCATCCACTTTTTCTACCCCCAATGACCCCTGCCGATTCAAGGTCATTTATCAGTTTCTGGCAAAAGAATCGACTCTGCACTTTTTAACCACTTATGTACATGTATAAGTGATTCAGGAACAGTGTCATTTAATAAACTGATGAGCTCAACGTGACCTAACTAATATTGCCTGGACCATAAAACACCAAAACAATTAAACAAAACTCTGTAAGTTCAATAAAATTCATATTAACCCTTATCATGCTGTTCACGACAACCCCTATCTTTGCAAACAGTGTAGATCCAGATCAGATGGCTTCTGAAGAAACCATCTGATCAGGATCTACACTGTTTGATATTCAGTTTATGAATTTGTAGGAATAAATTAAATCAAGTAATCTGATTGGTTCAAAGTCAGAAATGGGTGTGGCTAAACTGAATATTCAGCAAGAGAAGGGTTAAGATCTGACAGCCCAATTAAGACTTATTAATATTTTAAAAGCAATGGTCAAGGTCACAAGGTCAAAAATATTGGAACCAACTGAAAGGCCTTGTCACAAGAAATGTCCATGCGCGTGCGCATTTCTTGTGACAATGCCTTTCAGTTGATACCATTAGTTTTGACCTTGTGACCTTGAACTTTGCAGATTTGAAGTTTTTGTATTTTTTACATCCAGTGTCTTCTTGTTTGTCCAGCTTTGAAACTGTTTAAAAGTGGTCTTAAAGACCACTTTTGAACAGTCCCAAATGTGGTCTTAAATGCATTTAGTCTTGATTCTAATGCACTTGCGTATGTTTCGCGACGTCTGATTGGATAACGTCAAAAATTTGCGACAGTATATTCTGCGATATACTGTCGGAAACCCGACCTCATAATTTAACGTCACTTCATTGGCTGCCATTTGGTTTTACGCAGCTCGCAGCTAGTTTTAACACAACAAGTGAATTAAATGCATTAGAATGGAGATAACTGTAATGAAAATTGTCATTTGGGGAGGTAAATCATCACATCGCCGTAAAACAAAATTTCCGACCGTAAAACCTCTGATTTACCTCCCGTAATGATAGTTTTGAATACATTTATCCCCTAATTATTGAGGACTATCATTTCACTACATAATATTGTAATGGGACCACCTCGCCGAGGCAATAGCACAAGGCTCAAACCAGGATGCTCGAGGTGGTGTTACAAAATTAATGTGGGTCCACTAGGCCGATAGCTATGACAGAGGAAGTAAAATAAAATCTAAGCCTGGTTGCAATTTTCATGAATCTATTAAGTGACCGATTTATACCAACACATTTAAAACATACAGTCAATAATCTGATTCATGTGAAATAGTTACAAATCCTTATAGAGCTATACTAAACGATATTATCCCTATGAGATGAAAATCACAAATGTGGGTGCAGATGGTGTAAACTGGGTGTATGCACCAGGCTGAGTGTTAGTGTAAGTGTGGGTGCTACGTGATGGAGGGGTATGACTGCAACAATGAGGTTGGTGGTGTAACTAAACTGTGAAGTGGGTGTCAAACCCGTGCAAAGTTGGTGTAAGTGAAATTACACCAACAGTGAAGGTGTGTGTGTGTGTGTGTAGTAGAGAGCACCCTACTATGTATGAGGGTAGTGTGGATGTGAATGGAATCCCACCAATGGGTGTTGAAGCTGGTAACTCCAGTGATAAATGTTGGTGAAAGGACACCAACAAAATATGCAAGGGTGAGGGTGCACTAAGGCAAGTGATGGTGTAAGAGGAGTTGGTGAAATCGCACCAACGAAGGTGATGGTGTTGGTGAAATCGCACCAACCGTGGTGTTGGTGATGGTGAAATAACACCAACAATGGTGATGGTGTTGGTGAAATTGCACCAACGGTGGTGTTGGTGGTATCACACCAACGGTGGTGTTGGTGATGGTGTTGGCGAAATAGCACCAACGGGGGTGTTGGTGGTGGTGTTGGTGGTATCACACCAACGATAGTGTTGGTGATGGTGTTGGCGAAATAGCACCAACGGGGGTGTTGGTGATGGTGTTGGTGGTATCACACCAACGATGGTGTTGGTGATGGTGTTGGTGGTATCACAGCAACGGATGGTGTTGGTGATGGTGTTGGTGAAATAGCACCAACGGTGGTGTTGGTGATGGTGGTATCACACCAACGATGGTGTTGGTGATGGTGTTGGTGAAGTAGCACCAACGGTGGTGTTGGTGATGGTGTTGGTGGTATCACACCAACGATGGTGTTGGTGATGGTGAAATCGCACCAAAGGTGATGTTGGTGATGGTGTAAAGTTGGTTTAGCACCAAAGCTGGTGATAAATATGCTCTACTAAGAAATCTAAGTCACCATAAAAATTGCAAGTCATGGAGGAGGCCATCTTCGTGATTTTTACAATATGATGGTTCACAAATAATTCCTCCAACAAAGTATTAAGCAAAATTTCAGATCTTCAGATCTTTATACAGTAGCTAAAATTTCATATTAATCCTGTCCCAACTTCACCAAGAGAAAAGAGTAGTAGAAAATTAGCATTTAGGGTTGAAAGGGGTGAGTATTAAAGGGTAGAAAGGGTTCTATCCTTAAGAATCACCAACGAGTCCGGTGACTATTTATCACCCAAAACAGTGCTAGAATTCAGAAATATATAATTCCAACAAATGGATTATGAGAGAGAGACCTCACTAGGTCCATGGGCTCTGATTCTAGGCATGATGGTGCGAATCAATCTGGTGATTTTTCTCAAGTTAGAATTATGATCGGCAAGATCCAAACAAGAATTCTGGGGGTCGAAAGGGGGTGTTTACGTCGTATTTATAGTCTCAGACCACGTGACGTGGTGAAACTCGGAACATTCCGACAGTTTATGTGAAATTCGGCCTATTCCGAACCTTTCGGGCGATCGGTCGGAAAGTGCCGAAGCAATCCGAATTTCACCAAGATGACAGTTGATGGTGAAAATGCGAATTCTGACAAAAATAATCGTTAAATACAGCGATAAAGAACTATTTTAGCGATGGACAGGTACCGAGGCAGGTGAATATCATTAAAATCTTGCCGATACTACCCGGATTCCGCACTGACATAGCCAAAAATGGTCAAAATGACCGGTGAAGCTGGCACAAAACTGACGATGTTTACAAATGGCCACGAGGCCACCCGATCCTAAAAAGTAGAAAACAACGAACAATAGCCTTGTGCCGTGACAATATTATGTAGCCGTCAGTGCTGCCTGAAGAGATCTCCTCTGTCTTCAACAGGTAAAGGGTCTCCTTGGGAAAATCAATAGTTTACTTACTGTTGACAAGAGTGCACATTATTGATTTTCCCCTAAAGTGCCTCAGTCAGGGGATTCAGCAATAGCTACTAATCACCCTATAAAGGGCCACCTTTGATCTGCTATAGACAGTATATCACAAGGGGCCAATAAAACTATTATGAACACATGGTGTGTCCTCCTGTTACATGAATAAATGCCTTTAATATAGGAATTTTGCTGTAATTAATCTCTTAAATGATGGTTTCTGTTCATTGTCGTGCTTCCATTTTAGGTTTATTACCACCTAGGGGCTTTCGAAGAATCTCTCACCTATGCCTTAGGCGCTGGAAATCTGTTCAACGTTAATGACACTTCAGAATATGTGGAGACCACCATAGGTTTGTACTGCCTGCCATATTCACCCTAAATATTCAGACACCTCAATGCCTTACCATACATGTACCGCCTTTATCATATGACGTTGCGCCTGAGAGTGTAATAATGCCATGTAATAAATTCGATAATCCACTGGTGGATTAAATATGCAAATTTGTTAGATGCGCCCCGTAACGTTACATATACGATGTTCTTAGTGACGTCACGTTTACTCATGCCAGAATAGTGACATTTTTATAAAATAATTGTGAATGAAATGCGTTTTAAATGTGTTTTGATAAATAGAATCTTGCATTCGTGCTCGTTGAAGAATAGGGATAAAATGCTCGGCAAAGCCTCAAATTTTATACCTTTTCCACAACTTGCTTAATAAATTCAATAATACATGCACACTTATGTAAGATCCTTTATGTAAAATTAAAAAAGCACTATTTTCTACCTGATATTTTGTCCGAAAGTAGCTGCATGAACACTGTAGACAGGCCTCATATTTTTCAGGCATATGCAGGATTTCAGGCTTTCAGAGCTTGATTTTTTCTTGCTTTTCTTGATTTCAGGCTTTTTAGATTTTGAATTTTCCTCTGTTCAAAATGACTTTAAAGCTTATCCTGCTGAATAAACTTAATTAACTACACTTATTTCAGACTATTCACCAATCAAATTACTTGATATAATGTATTTGTTCACTTCACAAACTGCATTACAAACATTGTAGATCCTGATCAGATGGCTTCTTCAGAAGCCATCTGATCTGGATCTACACTGTTTGTAAAGGTAATGGTTGTTGTGTTCAGCAGGATGAGGGTTAAGGCTACAAAATCGTGTCTTTCAGGCATGGAAAAGCTTGGTCAGTATGAGGCCTGGGTAGACCCTGATGAGAAGCTGCATTCTGCAGTGTCTTATCATGATTAACACTCTTTGCTCAGGCCTTGATTTGTTTGAACCGGCAAACAATGGGTTAACCAATTGGTTAAAACATTGGTTAATAGTGGTCTCTTTCATTGTTCTTGGCTGCAACTTCGACAAGTCCATTTGTCATTTAATAAGTTCTTCAGTATGCAGTTAGATCGCCTCCTGACAGTAACTATCAACAGGCAGCGTGCCTACGGCTGATTCCTCAAACAGCCATCCATCTCAAGCCGTCTCCGAAGAGATGGGGCATTAGAAAGCAGTGAGATCGCCTCCTGACAGTAACTAACAACAGGCTGTGTGCCAACAGCCAAGTTCTCAAACAGCCATCCATCTCAAGCCGTCTCCAAAGAGATGGGGCATTAGAAAGCAGTGAGATCGCCTTCTGACAGTAACTTACAACAGGCTGTGTGCCAACAGCCAAGTTCTCAAACACCCATCCATCTCAAATCGTCTCCGAAGAGATGGGCATTAGAAAGTGAGATCGCCTTCTGACAGTAACTTTCAACAGGCTGTGTGCCAACAGCCATGTTCTCAAACAGCCATCCATTTCAAGCCGTCTCCAAAGAGATGGGCATTAGAAAGCAGTGAGATCACCTCCTGATAGTAACTTACAGCAGTCTGTTTGCCAACAGCCAAGTCCTCAAGTAACCATCCATCCCAAGCCCTCTGTGAAGAGATGGGCCATTAGAAAGCAGTGAGATCGCTTCCTGACTGTAACTAATAATAGCCTAAGGGTCAACAGCCGAGTCCTCAAACAACCAATCATCTCAAGCAGACTGAAGAGTTGGGTATTAGGATATGGAAAGATTATTCAGAAAAAAAGGCTAGAAATGCAGCTCCTCACGCCACACCTGCTGCAAGCACAACAGGCCCTTCCTGAACTTGTTTCATAAATTCAGTTATACGTGTTTGTTTTTTGTTGACTGATTTTAGGTTTAACACTCCCATCAACACTATACAGGTCATTGTGAGGACTTTGCTTCCAATTTTGTGGGACTTTTACCCGACATTGAAATGAAATGACATATCAAGCCCTGCGGCCCAATGAAACCAATTGGGTTTATAAGCATGGATGGTCCGACTCGTACAGCTTTGCCTGGGCAGGCTTAAATCCTCTAGTGGCTTGCCAATACTCGTGTGTGGTCGGTTTCAGCTCTGCGTGGAAGCATCCTGCAGCCCATCAATTTCTTCAAGCCCTGATGGGTGGGGGCCTTCAGTTATATGTGAACACTTTGTAAGATCCTCTATGAATACATGAATAGTCTGTGTAAAAACATAAATTGCTTGTAGAAAAGTCTTTGCAGCAGCCCGTTTTCATACAGCATTGTTTTATTTGCAGCCAAATGTATAGACCATTACACAAAACTGCGAGTTAGCAATGCCGAGGAGGCTGAGGGAGACCAGAAAGCGATTGACAGTCGACTGGAGGCCATTGTCAACCGAATGTTTCAGAGATGTTTTGACGACAAACAGTATAAACAGGCTGTTGGGATCAGTCTTGAGACAAGGAGGATTGATATTTTTGAAAAAGCCATTCTTGACAGCGTAAGTCATACATCAGTTTATCCTATAACGGGAATCCCGGGCTTCTCCAGACTTTCGGATGAGTCTTTAAACCGAGGTCCCGTCTCCGTATGACCTTAGCTGTTGGTGGGACGTAAAACTGAAACTCACTCACTTATCCTATAACGGTGCTGTTAGTGAGTGGATATTGTTATGTTAAAAAAAGAATATGTTACCGCACATGTAATAGCATCAGAGCTTGGAGAAATAGATTGGGCTGCATGATGTGAAGTCATCATGTAATTTCCCTTTCTGTTGGTTGTAATTTGGTTTTATGGCTCGATACCCTTGTCATTAACCCTTTGGTACCAAATGGAATCCTGGGGCCAGTTGTTCAAAGCATCGTTAGCTTAAAGAGCTCGTTAGTGGTCATATTGTTAACTGTTCTAGCAAGTTTAATATTTAAATTTTGGTGTTTTTGCTGAAAAGATGTGAGCAGCTTTTGCATACGCAAAAGCTGCTCACATTTTTTCAGCAAAAATATTAGCATATGTGCTGTAATACATGATCAAAGTTTTAACGATGCGTTAACTAACGACGTATTTAGTTTTGAACAACTGGCCCCAGCTCTTTATATATAGCAGGAGTCTTTAACAAAAAGTTAGGGGTGTCAGGTTGTGTTTTCATCGAAATTTATTTGGAAAATGACTGAACTTTTAGTATAAACAGTGGATGTCCTGATCAGACACTGCATTCTGTGATGTGTTGTTCGTAAGACCCAGGTCTGTATGCCAAAGGTGAAGGTCATACTTAGAGGTAAATGGTCAAAAAAGGGGTCTTCCTTTTAAATGTGTCTGGTCAGTAATTTTGTAACCAATGTTTCTTAAATTTGGGCATATGGTAGATACCAATATGATTTTTTGCAAGAGGATTTCAAAGGATCCCCTGGGGTGCACCGGGGCAATGTCCCACTCCCTCCATTTCATTAAAGGCTCAATATCTCAGAAACCTTTCAGATTCCCACCCTAAACCATGTATATCCATGTTCCTTATGATGTGAGGCATTCTGTGACACCTATCTTGGGGTCCCCGGGATGCGCCGGTGCCATGCCCCACTCCATCCACTTCATACAAAGCCATATATCTTAGAAAACGTTCATTTTGTTTATTTGTTTGATTTGAGGTTTAACGTCCCCGTCAACACTGTAAAGGTCATTTTGGAGACGTTGCTTCCAATTTTGTGGGACTTTTACCCGACATGGAGATGAAATGACATCTCAAGCCCTGTCGCCCAATGAAACCAATAGGGTTTATTAGCATGAGCGGTTCGCCTCGCACCGCTGTTCCTGGACAGGCTTAGATCTTCTAAGCGGTTTACCAGTACTAGTGTGCTGGCCGGATTCAGCTCTGCTGGAAGCATCATGCAGCCCATATATTTCTCCAAGCCCCTATGGGCATAGGCCTAAGAAAACGTTCATATCCCCACCCTTATACTATGTATATTCTTGTTCCTTATATTCCAGAACCCCTGTTAAAGTGAAAGTATATGTTCTTTAACATTTTGCCTTTATAAGAGTTTTCCGCTTTACTGTAATAGGACTTTTGCCCTTAATTTCTGTGGACATTCATTTACTGGAGAAAAGGAAACAATATTAACCCATAAAATGCCAGTTGTTTTATGCTTTGCCGTCTGCCAGTTACCTTAAAAGTATTTTTTTTTTTTTGCAAACAGTGTGGATCCAGATCAGACTGCTCGTGTAGGAGCATGCAAACAGTGTGAACCCAGATCAGACTGCTCCTGTAGGAGCAGTCTGATCTGGGCCCACAGTGTTTGCCTGTATGCAAAAATGTTTTTAAAAACTCTGGAAAAAAAAATTCAGCAGACATTTTCAGATGAAGTTTTTCTCGGAGTCTAAAGGGTTAATGGATATCTTTTAGATACCGCTATTATACTCTCTCCCATCTTGAGCGGAGGATTTCTTCGGTTTAAATTTGCGTTATAAAAAGTTTAGTCATTATATGGAATGTGGGTATATAGACGATTGATTGTAATACTTTGATACAATTTTCAGGATGATGTCTGCTACATGTTAACATACAGTCTGAAAGTGACGATGTCGCTGCTTCAGAACAGAATGTTCCGGAACCAAATTCTGGGAGTGCTAACAAAGTTGTACATGAATCTCACAACACCAGATTACATCAATGTATGTCAGTGCTACATCTTTCTCGACGATGCTCAGTCCGTGGCAGAGATCCTGGAGAAATTACTAAAGGGAGATGAGGTACGATAAAAATAATTACCAGTTCGTTTGTGTTGAGGTCTTGCTGATGAGTTTGGAAGCCATCAAGTGGACTGAACAAATTATTTGTCTAAACCACAACAGAAGTAAGGGCCGTGTGAAATTGATTTAACCCATTCCCACATGGGGTTTTGCTGATTTTCAAAGTGTTGCCTAGGACAGCAACTTCATATGGCCATTATTTCATTATGAATGGTCCGTTTTACACCAAACTCGGCATGAATGTTCACTGGGCAGTAGTCTTTCACACGGAATCTTTTCAGGCTAAATCCCTGTTGCCATGGTAATGAGGGTGCATCTCAAAATTGTCAAATAGTGTGATTTCACATGTACTTATGACCAAATCTTAATCTTCACACAGCTGTCAAGAAGTGGGTAGTGGGGAGAGGCATATTGTTTTACCATTGTCTCTTTGTATGTCACTCTTTGTAGTACTATCCTTGTCTCCGCAACTCGGCGGGGGCATCTGTGTCGTCTGGACACATTTCTAGTTAAGGTTACTTTGCAGAAATGTTCATCTTCATTAGATGATGTGTTGCACACAAGACCCAGGTCAATACCTCCAATGTCAAGGTCATACTTAGAGGTCAAAAAGGGGGAACAATTCTAGTTTTCTCTTATTGCCAGCCTCGGTAGCTCTGTTTGATGCATTTCTGCCTGGTGATCATACCTGCCGGGGTAGGCAACATTTTGTGGAGAGTGATCATGAAATCTTTTCTTTGGTCATTCTCTTACTTTCACTGATTTAAGAGGGGTAGTTGTCAGTTTCTGGCAAAAGAATGTGCACTGTACTGGTTGACCAATTTTGTATAAAGGTCTATATAAAGCTGTCCAGGAACAGTGTGTTTAGGTAAACTGATCGGCTCAGTTTGACCTAAATAGTGTTGACTTGGCCCTCAAACTTAAAAACAAATATATATACAGGGAAATTCCCACTTAAGACTACCTGAAATTTAGACTAATTCTGCTATAAAAAGCTTATTTTGAAGGGTACACTGTTTTCTGCCTACAATGTCCTCTGGTCAGGGACCACTTTTTGGACTGTTTTAAAGTGGTCTTTAAGACCACTTCTGAACAGACCCAAAGGTTGTCTTAATAAACAAATTTTACTGTATATGTAAATATATGTATTAATATATAATAAAAAAAATCTTCACTCTTATGAATAATTTTTGTAAAATCAACTGGTTTCAGGTTTCAGTGTTAATGGCCTACCAGATAGCTTTTGACATGTACGACAGTGCCACCCAGCAGTTTCTGAACCGTGTACAGACAGCCGTCAGAGCCACAGCCCCAGTTCCTATTGCTGCAGAGAAGAAAGTCCCTGTTAAACCTGATGAAGATAAAGAAAAAGACACGTAAATAAACTTCAAATTTCTTGAATGTTATTTTGGAACCAGTTATTCAAAGCATCATTAGCTTAAAAAGTGCGTTAGTCATAAGGGCCTAGTTGTACAGTATGGATAAGGTGAGCAATCCAGGGCTATCATGGCCCTCTTGTTTAGTAATACATGTACTTAAATTTTCACTGATTTCCAGCCGCAATGATATCAGTTATTTCAAAATAAACATGCACCAGTCGAATGACCAGAAGCAAAACTTACATGGATTAGCACAGAGAAATGTTTAAATTCCCATTTATAATGCAATTCTATGGATTTTCCATAAAATCAGACGTTAACAGATGCCGGGGTTGGCAACATTCTTTCATGGAGATTGATCATGAAATCTTTTCTACGGTCATTCTCTTCCTTCCGCTGATTCAAGAAGGGCAGTTGTCAGTTTCTGGTGAAAAAATGTGCACTGTACTGGTTAACCACTTACGTATACAAATGCACTGTACTGGTTAACCACTTACGTATACAACTAAGACGTTAACGGAACCCCAGTTTGCAGTAAGTTTATATGGAACCAAGTGGGCTTTCCGTCCACAAAGGGAAGTAATTCAGGTCTGATTTTCAAGGGGAAATGATCCCACTTTTGCAATAGAATGTAAACAAAGTTACATGACAAAACATTGAATCCATCTATAAGTTTTTCACTTTGGACATTTCATATTTTCAGAACTCAAATGGACACAGATGAATCAACCGCCTCGACATCCACAAAAGAAAAAGAACCCACCAAAACTTTGGTAAAGCTATTATAATTTCTAATTATTGAGGTTGAAGTGAAATCTGTGGTTGAGTGCTAAAATTTTGTGTTCTAAAACAATTTGTAGGGTTTTCATGGCCAAGTTTTATCCAATGAATGAGGTAGAAGTGATAGAATTTCATACTCTAAAATAATCTTTAGCTTTCCATAGCCTGAGATAAGATGGGGTATCCAAATATTATTTTACTTATTTCTGCATGAAAATATATGTTGTGGGTACTCATTAGAAGTACCCACAGCATACATTTTCATGCAAGAATAAGAAAAATATCAGTACTTTTCGGGTAGAAGGTCTAAGCCTGGCCAGCAAAGTATGGTGCGAGTCAGAACTGCCCATGCATATTAACCCTATTCGTTATATTGGACAGCAGGGCTTGAGATGTCATTTCATCTTATTGTCAGATAAAAGTCCCACAAAATTGGAAGCAATGTCTCCAATATGACCTTATTAGTGTTGACGGGTACATTAAACCTCAAATCAGACAAACAAAATTTTTTCTGATGAAAAAAGCACCATATTTGGAGCTATGGCTTGCCAACCATGTAAACCAATACAGATATATTGGCAAACAGTGTAGATCCAGATTAGATGGCTCATTATGATTAGATGGCTCAAAATGAGCCATCTCATCAGGATATACACTGTTTGCCAGTGTGTAAGTGATCTTGTCTTAAACACCAATTGGCATCAATGGACATTCAAAGATGTAACAGTCCATTTCAATTTGTGATGCTTCCTCGCAGAGCTGAAACCGACCGCACACGAGTACTGGTAAACCGCTTAGAGGATCTAAGCCTGCACAGGCAAAGCAGTGCGAGTCGGACTGTCCATGCTTAAAAACCCTATTGGTTTCATTGGGTGGCAGGCTTGAGATGTCTTTTCATCTCAATGTCGGGTAAAAGTCCCACAAATTTGGAAGCAACGTCTTCAAAATGACCTATACAGTGTTGACGGGGACGCTAAACCTCAAAGCAAACAAATCAATTCATAGATGGGACAGTCCATTTCAAAAGCTCAGGGGTGTAAAGGGTAAGTAGTATGGTCTGGTCTCCCTGTGCACATATTAACCTTTACCCTGCTGTAGGCCAAAGCCCTATCTTTGCAAACAGTGTAGATCCAGATCAGATGGCTTCTGAAGAAGCCATCTGATCAGGATCTACACAGTTTGACATTCAGTTTATGAATATGTAAAAATAAGCTGCATCAAGTAATCTGATTGGTTCAAAGTCAGAAATGGGTGTGGCTTATTTGAATATTCAGCAGGTTAAAGGTTAAGTGTCTTCACCAATCCATTATATCTTGAAACATAAATTGGTGGTGCAACTTGTTCCAACTTACTTGTCACAATTTGTCACCAACTGTTCTAAATTCAAGTAAATACAGTCGAATTTCGATGGCTCGAACACCGATGGCTCGTTTACCATGGTTGAGTCGAACCCATTTTTGAGTCCCTAGGGAATTCCTCTGCATAAGAAAAAGTGTGGGATATTTAAGGAGATTTTTTACTTTTATCTTGCAAATGTATGCTGTGTGTACTCATTAGAATCGCCTCAATGAGGCGATTCTAATGAGTACACAAAGCATACATTTATGTTACAGAACACCGAAAAGATGTCCAAAAGTACCCCTGTTATGTTTTCTGGAAGTATGCAACATTGGCTCGAACTACCGCTGTCTCGAACAAAATGCCATGGTCCCAAAGGGGTTCGAGCCACTGAAGTTCTACTGTACATATATAGTTCGAACAAATTGACCCGAGACTGGTGAACTCTATTAACATAATTTCACACCCGACTGAATGCATGTATTTATCTTCGCCGTCTCCCGTAGATTGTGATATTGTTATTCAATACATATAGGTTGGTAAATGGGTCGCAATTCACGAGATGCTGAAAATTCGCGAGAAGTTTACGCAAGCAGAAGTATAAGGTGATAACATTGACTAATTTATTCTTTGCATAAAGGTCAGTCTCATGTCAATTTGTTCAAATTATATGAGTGAAAGAGAGTTTTTAAAAAAGGGTCCCAATATTTGAGTAATAAAGTTTTTTATAAATAAAAGTAATTTGTAATTATGTTCATACGAGTAAATATTAGACAAAACAGTATTTTTTATTGAAACGGGGGAAAAGGAAAAAAAATATAATTTACTTATTTAAAAAAAAACTGAACCATTCTGTAGAATTTATATAGGAGTCTTATCATGTACAGATCTGCATACCATAATTTAGAACTTTCTCTTTTTCAAACTTTTCTTTCAGACTGAAGCGGAAAAAATTCTTCAAGATCGTCTCACAAAATTAGTAGCCATCTTAGGAGGGGAGACAACTATTGATCTACATTTACAGTTCCTTATTAGAAATAATAAAACAGATATGTTAATACTCAAAAATACAAAGGTATGTCATAGGAACAGATATGGTGAGTATTTTGTGATAGTTTTCCTTGTTTCTCCATATTAACCTATTATCTGGCTACTGTATTCATTATACAGTGAAACTTCAATGGCTCGAACACCTTTGAGACCTCAAAAATCTGTTCGAGACAGGGGTAGTTCGAGCCACTGAGGTTACTGTCAGGAGGATTAACGGGATATTTGAGACACATTTTCGGTGTTCCATAATGAAAATGTATGCTGTGTGTGCTCATTAGAATCGCCTCATCGAGGCGATTCTAATGAGTACATACAGCATACATTTGCATGGTAAGGCCAACCTTAAAAAATTGTTGGTTTGCTGTTTACCGACCCAGAAAATTTTAGGTGGGTCGGTCGGTCGGCTATTTTTTTTTTTTTTTCTCTTGTAAAAGTGGGTCGGTCGACTTTTTTTTTTTTTTTTTTTTTTCCCTCGTTTTTTTTTTTTTTTTTTAACCGAAATAGACAAAGCATATGATTTGCATAACTTTGATGCATGTTTCTGTTCTTGATATCTTTAAACTTGCTTAAAATATAAACTTGCTAACAACTGCATCATTATTTTCCAGGTCTTGCTGCCAAAAAGTGAAACTTAAGAGCAAGAAGTTCTTTCTGATATTTGTAATTGAACAGTGGAAGGAAAAAATAAATCGTTTTCAATGGCGTCATTAAACAAGTCCTCCCATGTGTGAAAAGTTGGCAAACGCTTTAATACATTTTTGACAACTGTGATCCGCTTGTGTTGTGCTTTTTGAACTTCAACCGAAAGGCAGAATGTAGCTTCGGCACTTGGTGCCTTTGCGGCCATTTTCTAGAGACGATCTGTCATTGAAACGCTTATTGACAATTGAATAAGGTTTAACAGGGCTTCCATTAACTCCCAAATTCAGGAAGTCCCAGACTTCCTACCCTTGAAATCTGGAAGTCCCACTGGATTGCTAGTAAAGTGTGGATATGTAAACTGACCGGCTCAAAAATTACTTGAATAGTGTTGACTGGGCCGTTAAATTCAAAACAATCAAGCAAAGCTCTGTGAGGAAGTTAAAACTACTCATAACTATGTGACATACATGCGGTCAGTACAGTGCAGAGGAGTGCTTACAAAAAAGAAAACTATTTTTGCTTGGCCTGTATAAATCATATAACTTTCCAAGTAAAAATCCCTTGCCCCCCCCCCCCCCCCCCCCCCCCCAAAAAAAAACAAATAGTAAAGAAAACAACCGCATTACCCATCCCCATATATGCCTAGTGGCCCATTTTTTAGTCATTAGCAAACCGTGTAGACCCAGATCAGACGCCACAGAACATAGCGTCTTATCTGTCTACACTGTTTGTAGAACTTAACACAAATAAAACAAACCTGACACCCATTGTCATATATGGATTAAAAAGAAATAAAGAGAAATTCTTTTGAAAAAGATTTTTGCTAAACTTTGCAAAACATAAGCTTCGAGTCTTCATTGTACTCTAAACACTCAGAAATGCTTCAGACAAACAGGCAGAAACACGTGCAACATTGGTCAATTGGAGCAGACTTAGACGAGTCAGCGGTAGTTTTTTTTTTTTTTTTTTTTTTTTTTTTGGCTTTTTGGCTAACATACAGATCAGACTGCAGCTCGGACCCTGACGAACCGGCCTGGTCACATTCGCCGGTTGTACGTATCGCGGCGAAATTTTGGGATTTTATAAATTATTTTCGTCATTTCACCTAGTGAACACCTGCTATTTACTCAAGAAAAATTCGTATCTATCTTTGAAACTATTGTCACACAATGCATCGCTAATGATAATGATAATCTCACCAAACGCCTTTAGAAATTACGACCCGCTTTAATTTAAACACTAACAAGTTTACAGGATTAAAAAACACTTATCGTCAATGAGATAATTAGTTTATCCTCAACTACTAATCCGTTTAATTATGTGCAAACACCGAGCAATCACCTCGACACGTTTTTCACACACCGATGACGATCAAAGGTGTGCCGACGCACGTGATTCTGACTGTCAATATAATACCGCGCAGGCAGAAAATGGGACGTCCACACAGAATGCGGTTTCAGCTAAGAAGGCGGAGCAAACTTATTACAAACCGCTAAAAGTGGGCGGGTTTATACGTCTCGGTAAAGATTTTTGGCCGTACAGAGAAATCTCAGACTGCAGCTCGGACCCTGACGCACCGGCCTGGTCACCTTCGCCGGTTTAACGTATTTTCGAGGCGCCAAAATCTAACGGCGGTCGCAGCTACCTTTTTGGATTTTATTAATTAATTTCGTCATTTCACCTATTTACTCAAAAAAAAAAAATGCGTATCAATCTTTGAAACTATTGTCACACTTTGCATCGCTAATGATAATTTCACTACCAAACACCTAAATTACGACCCGCTTTAATTTAAACAGTAACAAGTTTACAGGATTAAAAAAACACTTATCGTCAATGAGATAATTAGTTCATCTTAAAATACTAATCCGTTTAATTATATGCAAACACCGAACAATCACCTCGACACGTTTTTCACACACCGATGACGATCAAAGGTGTGCCGACGCACGTGATTCTGACTGTCATTATATTACCGCGCAGGCAGAAAATGGGACGTCCTTAGTACTCAATAAACACAGATAGCGGTTTCAGCTAAGAAGGCGGAGCAAACTTTTTACAAACCGCTAAAAGTGTGCGGGTTTATACGTCTCGGTAAGGATTTTTGGCCGTACAGAGAAATTTTCGGGAGTCCGCGGGACGCCTTTGATGTTTAATTTGGGCGTCCGGAAGCGATTTCAGGACGTAATATACGCCGTACGTCCGCCTAACGGAAGCCCTGGTCAGCTGAGGCGGATCACGCACGCGTTACAATGATGCGACACGAACTCAAATATGGAAAAAGAAACGTTGGGACTGAAATCCGGACGTTACCAGAACGAGTCGGAAAAATTTTTTTTTTTGACGGCAAAAAAATGTTCGGGTCGCACGAAAATTTCGGGTCGGTCGGTAAACAGCAAACCAACACCTTTTGAATTTTGGCCTAAAAGACTAAAATCTTCTTAATTATCCTCCACTATTTCTTATGTAGAGGATTTTGCTAGGGACTCAAGAATGGGTTCGACACATCCATGGTGAACGAGCCATTGGTGTTCGAGCCAGCGAAGTTTTACTGTAGGAACAAATTCCATTTTGTAGATTTTATCGATGTGTAAACTCAGGGGAATCACTCACAATCTTAGCATAAAGCCCAAATGTGGATTTTATCGATGTGTAAACTCTTCACGTGATTCGCCCCTTCGGGCTTTATGCTGACAATTTGCGTTTAGTTTTTCATCAGTGTAACAACAACAAGGCAGGGGCATTTGTGTCCCTTGGGCACATTTTCAATCTGAAACCCAGGGAGCCTGCCCATTGGGGCTTGGAGAAACAGATTGGGCTGCATGGGCACTGCCATGCAGAGCTGAAACCCACTGCACATATGAGTACTCGTAAACAGCTTAGAAGGTCTAAGCGTGCCTGGGCAAAGTGGTGTGAGTCTGACCATCCCTGCAGATAAACCCTATTGGTTTGTTTCGGCGGTAGGACTTGGCATGTCATTTCATCTCAATGTCAGGTAAAAGTCCCACAAAAGATGGAAGCAATCTGCAATATGACTTTAATATTGTTAATGGGGATATAAAATCTCAATTCAAACGAACAACCTGACACCCAAAATATTGAAAAAGGGACTTCTGTATATGCTGAAAGCCTCCGTGGTGTAGTAGTTATGCTACTCGTCTTGTAAACCAGGGGTCACAGGATCAATCCCGGATCGCGACAGAAGTAAGGGCGAGGATTGTGGCCACGTAAAATCAATTTAAGCCCCCCAGTGGAATTCGTTTCACAGACTTTTCCAAGGCAGTTCTTCTGTCGCAGTTTTTGTCTTTGAGTGTTGTGTATATCGCTTATATATGACTTTGTTTTGGATAGCCAATTGGCCATTTTGTGGGAAAGTAACTGTCCTTTTGCCTTTCCACTATTGATGTTTCCGTTAGGGTCTAGTTGTTTCATGTGTGTGCTTTCCCTTTGGTGTCTCTGATGGGAGTGAGTGAGTGAGTGATTTTTAGCTCGTCTGTTTTTTGAAAAAAAACTTTCGAGCTATTGTCATCACTCCGGCGTCTTCGTTGTCGTCTGGCGTCGTCGTTCCAAAAAAACTTAACCTTGGCTATAACTTAAAAACTATTAGACCTAGCCTCATGAAACTTCATACACACACTCATCATCACAAGAGCTACATTTTGACCAAGGACCATAACAACATTGTTGATTTTGGCTGAATTATCTCCCCCTTTTCCAATTTTTTTCTGAAACACATTTTTTGCTCTCATTTTAATACTATTCACAACAGAGCCTTCAAACTTCACATGAATGTTCCTTGGGACAAGACCTTTTCAGTGATACCACACTTTTTGATCTGTGACCTTGACCTTTGAACTTTGACCTATTTTTCGAAAATTTAACCGAAAACCTTAACCTTGACCATATTTCCAAAAGTATTTGGCCTACCTTCATGAAACTTCATACACATACTCACCATCACAAGAGCTACATTCCCTACAAGTTTTATAACTCCATCTTGCAATTTGATTGCTCTTGTTTGACTTAGAACTTTGGTTTTCTAAAAGCAACTGCAGACGAGCGTTGGCACCCGCATGCGGTGCTCTTGTTAGTTTTACGTCCCACTAACAGCTAAGGTCATATGGAGACGGGACCTCGGTTTAAAGACTCATCCGAAAGTCTGGCGAAGCCGGGATCGATCCTGCGATCCCTGGTTTACATGGCGAGTAGCGTAACCACTGCACCACCGAGGCTTCTATGTGTCTCTGATGGGAGCTGTGAGAGTAATTGTATAGATTCCTGATCATTGCTTTCTCTTCTATTCTCCAGACTTCCGGATGAGTCTTTAAACCGTGGTCCCATCTCCGTATAATCTTTGCTGTTGGTGAGACATAGAATTTAAACGCTCATTCACTCTGTATATTCTGAAGATGATTCTTATCGGGTTAACCCATAAAATGCCAATTATGGTAATTATCATCTGCTTTGACGCCTGCTGGTTACTTTGAAGTCATCTTTTGGCAAACAGTGTGGACCCAGATCAGACTGCTCCTCAAGGAGCAGTCTGATCTGGGCCCACACTGTTTGCCTGTTAGCAAAAATATCTTTAAAAAGTTTGCAAGAAGTTTCAGCAGACGACATATGCAGACGACATTTTCAAATGTAGTTTTTCTCGGCGTTAAAATTGGTGAAGCATTCATGTAATATGCACCTACGTGAAGAATTTCTATAAAACTTGTATTTATTTTGTAGGAAGCAGTACGAAATTCAGTATGTCATTCAGCCACTGTGATAGCTAATGCTTTCATGCACACTGGAACAACTTGTGACCAGTTTCTCAGGTAACAAAAAAAACATTTTGATTTCTTTTACCCATTGTATACTAGTGGACTCTTCCATTGCTGTATGCTGGACAAGTCCAGTTGTCGTATGAGGGGTGTCAGGCCTATTTTTAGCTCACCTGTCACGTAGTGACAAGGTGAGCTTTTGGGATCACTTTTTGTCCGTCGTGCCTGCGTGCGTGTGTGCGTGCGTAAACTTTTTCTTCAAATGACATCTCCTCCTAAACCACTGATCGGATTTTAACCAAACTTCACAGGAATGATCCTTAGGTGGTCCCCTTTCAAAGTTGTTCAAATGGTTCCGGTCCATTGCACATTTAGGTCACAGGAGCTAAAAATAGATTTTTAAAATGAAAACTTTAAAAATCTTCTTCTCTGAAATCTAAAGGCCCAGGTCTTTGATATTTGGTATGAAGCTTCATGTAGTTGATCTCTACCAAGATTGTTCAAATTATGGCCCTTGGGCCAGAAATGCCCCCGCCCCGGGGGCCTTTGGGTATACATAGGCTTATATAGGGAACATCTTTAAAAATCTTCTTCTCTGAAACCACAAGGCCCAGGTCTTTGATATTTGGTGTGAAGCTTCATCTAGTGGACCTCTACCAAGATTGTTCAAATTATAGCCCTGGGGCCTAAAATGCCCCCGCCCCGGGGGCCTTTGGTTTTACATAGGCTTATACAGGGAAAATCTTTAAAAGTCCTCATCTCTTAAACCGCAAGGCTCAGATCTTTGATATTTGGTGTGAAGCTTCATCTAGTGGACCTCTACCAAGATTGTTCAAATTATAGCCCTAGGGCCAAAAATGCCCCCGCCCTGGGGGCCTTTGGTTTTACATAGGCTTATACAGGGAAAATCTTTAAAAAAATTTCTTCTCTGAAACCGAAGGGCCCAGGTCTCTGATATTTGGTATGACGCTTCATCTAGTGGACCTCTACCAAGATTGTTCAAATTATGGCCCTTGGGCAAGAAATGCCCCTGCCCTGGGGGCCTTTGGGTTTACATAGGCTTATATAGGGAAAATCTTTAAAACTCTTCTTCTCTGAAACCACAAGGCCCAGGTCTTTGATAGTTAGTGTGAAGCTTCACCTAGTGAACCTCTACCAAGATTGTTCAAATTATAGCCCTGGGGCCTAAAATGCCCCCGCCCCGGGGGCCTTTGGTTTTACATAGGCTTATACAGGGAAAATCTTTAAAAGTCCTCATCTCTTAAACCGCAAGGCTCAGATCTTTGATATTTGGTGTGAAGCTTCATCTAGTGGACCTCTACCAAGATTGTTCTAATTATAGCCCTAGGGCCATAAATGCCCCTGCCCCGGGGGCATTTGGGTTAACATTGGCTTATATAGGATAATCTTTAAAAATCTTCTTCTCTGACACCACAAGGCCCAGGTCTTTGATATTTGGTGTGAAGCTTCACCTAGTGGACCTCTACCAAGATTGTTCAAATTATAGTCCTAGGGCCAAAAATGCCCGTGCCCCGTGTGCCTTTGGTTTTACATAGGCTTATACAGGGAAAATCTATAAAAATCTACTTCTCTGAAACCTAAAGGCCCAGGTCTTTATTATTTGGTATTGAGCTTCATATAGTGGACCTCTACCAAGATTCTTCAAATTATGGCCCTTGGGCCAGAAATGCCCCCGCCCCGGGGGCCTTTTGGTTTACATAGGCTTAAATAAGGAAAATCTTAAAAATCTTCTTCTCTAAAACCGAAAGGCCCAGGTCTTTTATATTTGTTGTGAAGCTTCACCTAGTGGACCTCTACCAAGATTGTTCAAATTATAGCCCTAGGGCCAAAAATGCCCCCGCCCCGGGCCCCTTTGGTTTTACATAGGCTTATACAGGGAAAATCTATAAAAATCTTCTTCTCTGAAACCCGAAGGCCCAGGTCTTTATTATTTGGTATGGAGCTTCATATAGTGGCCTCTACCAAGATTCTTTAAATTATGGCCCTTGGGCCAGAAATGCCCCCGCCCCGGGGGCCTAAGGGTTTACATAAGCTTAAATAGGGAAAATCTTAAAATCTTCTTCTCTAAAACCGAAAGGCCCAGGTCTTATATTTGTTGTGAAGCTTCACCTAGTGGACCTCTACCAAGATTGTTCAAATTATAGCCCTAGGGCCAAAAATACCCCTGCCCCCGGGCCTTTGGTTTTACATAGGCTTATACAGGGAAAATCTTAAAAAAATCTTCTTCTCTGAAACCGCAAAGCTCAGATCTTTGATATTTGGTGTGAAGCTTCATGTAGTGGACGTCTACCAAGATTGTTCAAATTATAGCCCTGGGGCTAACAATGCCCCCGCCCCGGGTGCCTTCGGTTTTACATATGCTTATATAGGGAAAATCTTTAAAATCTTCTTCTCTGAAACTGCAAGGCCCAGCTCTTTGATATTTGGTGTGAAGCTTCACCTAGTGGACCTCTACCAAGATTGTTCAAATTATAGCCCTGGGGCCAAAAATGCCCCTGCCCCGGGGGCCTTTGGTTTTACATAGGCTTATACAGGGAAAATATTTAAAAATCTTCTTCTCTGAAACCGCAAGGCTGAGATCTTTGATATTTGGTGTGAAGCTTCATCTAGTGGACCTCTACCAAGATTGTTCAAATTATAGCCCTGGGGCCAAAAATGCCCCCATCCTCAGGGCCCTTTGGTTTTTCATAAGCTTATAGTATTATAGGGAAAATGTTTAAAAATCTTCTTCTCTGAAACCACAAGGCTCAGGTCTATGATATTTGGTATGAAGCTTCGCCTAGTATAGCCCTGTGGCCAAGAATGTATTAGAGACACTGATTCTCAGGTGAGCGATCCAGGGCCCTCTGGGCCCTCTTATTTTCGCTTTTATTCCATTTTTGACCGAGAATTCTGTTAGCATATAGTGCAGGCCCTGATCAGACGCTGCGCCCTGCGGCGTCTAATCTGGGCCTGCACTGTTTGCCAAGTTACCCCTTTAGGGGTTTCCTCCATGTTTGGGTTTAGATGAGAAAAACTGTCTTCAGGATTTGTTTGTTTGATTTGAGGTTTAACGTCCCCGTCAACACTGTAAAGGTCATTTTGGAGACGTTGCTTCCAATTTTGTGGGACTTTTACCCAACATTGAGATGAAATGACATCTCAAGCCCTGTCGCCCAATGAAACCAATAGGGTTTATTAGCACCACGGTTCCTGCACAGGCTTAGATCCTCTAAGCGGTTTACCAGTACTAGTGTGCGGGCCGGATTCAGCTCTGCGTGGAAGCATCATGCAGCCCATATATTTCTTCAAGCCCCTATGGGCGGGGGCCAATCTTCAGGATTTGTAAGACCCAAACAGTTGCACAGACCAGCAATGGTCTTGATCAACCCCGCCCACTGGGGCTTGGAGAAATAGATTGGGGGACATGGTGCTTCCACGCAGAGCTGAAATTGATCACACATGGGAACTGGTAAACGCCTTAGAAGGAGTAAGCCTGCCCAGGCAGAGTTTTGCGAGTCAGACTGCCCAATGCATATGGGCCTTTTTGGTTCCATTGGGCGGCAGGGCTTGAGATGTCATTTCATCTCAATGTCGGGTAAATGTCCCACAAAATTGGTAGCAACATCTCCAAAATGACCTTAAAAGTGTTGACAGGGGTTTTAAACCTCAATTCAAACAAAGCAATGGTCTTGAAATTTTAGATATAGAAATAAGAGCTGTTCTGGGCAGCAGGGCTTGAGATGTCATTTCATCTCAATGTCGGGTAGAAGTCCCACAAATCTGGAAGCAATGTCTCCCAAAATGACCTAAATAGTGTTGATGGGGACATTAAACCTCAAATCAAACAAACCAAATTAGAGCTATTGTAAATGGCAAAGTCAGTGTTTCTTATGATTTTTGTAAAAATCATCATCATCATCAGAGTTTTTATCAACATGCAGGTACAGCGGCAACATCTACATAAGTGGGGCTCCTTCCAGGTAGCTGGCTTGCTGCATGCATGGCATATCTCACATATATCCAGTATTTGTAATATTACCTTCCACTTAAGGTGAAAGGGTTCCCTTTTCAGGGCTAAAACTACTATGAAAATGCAATAAAAATACTATTTTAAGACCACCTTTTGGACTGTCAAAAAGTGATCTTATTAGTGTGGTGGTCTTTCAATGGATTTTAAAAAATCAAGTATATTAAGGTGCCAGGTTCTCCAAAGAAAAGTCAGAACCAGCCATTGTAAACAAATCTGATCGGCCTCTGTGGCCTAAATGGTAAGAGCATGGACTCTTAATCATTAGGTCTGTCATAGCTGTTGGTTCAAGCCTCGCTCAGGGTCACATGTGAGGCACCTAGTTCTGTAATAGAAGGTTTTTCTCTTGTGAAGTCTAGTTTTCACCCTCCTCATTAACCCATTGTATACTGGTGGACTCTTCCATTGCTATATGTTGGACAAGTCTATTTGTCATATAAGGGGTGTCAGGCCTGTTTTTCGTTTTTATTCTTTTTTTGATGGAAAATTCTGTTAGCAAATAGTGCAGGCCCTGATCAGACGACGTGTTCTGTTTGCCAAGATACCCCTTTAGGGGTTTCCCCGCATGCTATAGGTTAATGGTAGGCTCTAAATCAGTGAAATAATCTAGAAAGAGCAGTATAACCAAAGCAAAAAAAAAAAAAAAAAAAAAAACCTTATCTGTATTTGAGTTATTGGAATAACTGTGTTTTGATGCTACTTATACCCTAAGTTTTCTTTCATTCAGAGATAATCTGGAATGGTTGTCACGAGCTACTAATTGGGCCAAATTTACAGCCACAGCCAGTTTAGGATGTATACACAAGGTAAGAAAAATACTTCCCCACATTTCTACATAAAACAACATGGATACCTACTCCTCAACCTGTATATAGCACTAGGGCTGGCTAATCGGAGCTGAAAAGTTAATCGATTATCAGCCCTGTCATTGCGATCGATAATCGATTAGTAATCGCTAAGGTTTTTGTCATAAGTTTACCTGTCTGGCTTTCTGTCCGAGCATGACTCTTACCATATGTTGCACTTTACCATATGTATATTTGAACAGACAGGCCGGAGCAAACAGTGAAGACCCAGATGAGACGCCGCAGAATGCGGCGTCTCATCAGGGTCTGCACTGTTTGCCATTCATACAGCTATTTTAGGCATAACTTTGGGTAGTTAATTGTACCAATCACGTAATCGATTAAAAGCAAATCAGAAATGATAATCATTTTTGCGGAATTTATCGATCGATTATACGATTAATCGTGTCAGCCTTATATAGCACTGCTGTTGGAGACCAAAGCAGAAACAGGTTTTTTTTGTACCAAATGGAATCTTCCACCTTATATATAGCAGGATTCCATTTGAAAATTGAGGGGTGTCAGGTTGTGTCTTCAAAAACTATTTGGAAATTGGCTGCAAATTTTGCAAACAGTGTAGGCCCTGATCAGACGCCGCGTTCTGCGGCGTCTGATCTGGGCTTGCACTGTTTGCCAACTACCCGTTTTGTGGTTTCCGGTACAAAATGGGTTAATGTTTAGATTATATGCAAAAATGTATAGATTATATATATACAAAAATGTATAGATTATATACAAAACTGTCCTGATTATATAGAAAATTTTTTCCACTTATTGTCGTTTTTAGCTCTCCTGTACGAAAGTACTGAAGAGCTATAGCAGTCACACTGGCGTCGGTGTCGGCGTGTTCGTTTACGAGTCTGTGTACCTCACTCAGTTAAAGTTTTCAGTTTTATAGAAGCCTGTTTAGGAATAGTGTTGTTAGGTAAATTGGTTAAGTGGGCCTGAAGGAACAGTAGTTTGTAGCTAATTGTGTTACCCACTGAAAATAAAGACTTTATTAGGGCCCCGCACTGAAAGTGTGGGTGCCCTATAGTAATCACTCTGTCCGTCTGTCCGTCCACAAATTTTCAACATTTTCCTACTCCTCTGATAGCGCTGCCGGGGCCCTAGTCAGTTTCACTGACAGCTCTAGTTATTGCTACTATTATTATTATTGTATAAGCTTGTCTAAGAATAGTGTGTTAGGTAAACTGAGCAGCTCGATATGACCTTGATAGTATTAACTGGGCTGTTGGGCTCCATACCAAACCCGCCGGCCGTGGTAATTCAGTCGGATTATCAGTAATTACTGGCCTCGCTAGCTCAGTTGGATGCACGTCTGACTGGTGATCAGGAGGACGCCGGTTCGATACCTGCCGGGGTTGGCAACATTCTTTAGTGGAGAGCGATCATGACATCTTTTCTACGGTCATTCTCTCCCTTCCGCTGATTGAAGAAGGGCAGTTGTCAGTTTCTGGCGAAAGAATGTGCACTGTACTGGTTAACCGCTTATGTATAAGCCTGCCCAGGAAAAGGGTGGATAGATAGACTAACCGGCTCAAAAATGACCTAATATAGTGTTGACTGGGCCTTTAAACTCCAATTCTAACAAACAGACATGATAGAGCTGTTTCAAGCAAAAACCTTTGTTTTCTGCAAATCTGACCAAATGCATTAGAATAGGGGATAATAAGGGAAGTAAATCATTGTTTTTCTGTTCACAAATTATTTTTCGTAATGCTTTAAACAAACATTTTGCTGCAGAAACTATCAGTTAAGTTCCCCTGGATGAAAACTTTTGAGACTTGCTATCCCTTAAGTTCTAACATTGCTTTTCTGCTGTCAGAGAGGGCTGATTTGCTATAATGGGGAATGGGAACACCTAGCAGATTTTTCTGCCATTTTTCAAGGGGAGACAACTTTCGGGACTTCCTGTTCGCTTTTCTATAAGTCCTGTCCCACTGTAAAAGGGGTCTACTCTTAAAGGAAAGAATTTGCTCCTCAGGAGCAAATTCTTTCCTTTAAGAGTAGTCCCCTACCTGAGGAGCAAATTCTTTCCTTTAAGAGTTGACCCCTATTGACATGGGGGACAAAAATACTTTTAAAGGAGTTACCTCCCCTGAAGGTGTTCCCGTTCCCCTTAAATAACAGTGGATTCAGTTATGTTAGTGGAGCGTGATAGCTCAGTGGTTAGTGCACTAGCCTCTGATGCTAGAGGTCCCGGGTTCGATCCCCGGCAGTGGTGATAAAATTTTGGTGTCCGAACATGCTCCATTGGCGTCATTTGCAAGGATGCATGTCATAAAATGCAACGTCCTATGGATCGAGTTGTTAACTGGAAGACCCCTGTACAGGGAGAACCATCCCCTGTGCAGGTTAAAGAACCCTACTGTAATTACAGGATTACTGTGTCGGCTTTCATCCTACAAAACTGGAGTCTATGTTTGTTTGTTTGTTTGATTTTAGGATTAATATCCCCGTCAACACTAAAGATCATTTTGGAGACAAAATGACATCTCAAGCCCTGCCACCCAACGGAACCAATAGGGTTTATAAGCATGGATGGGCCGACTCGCACCGCTTTACCTGGGCTGGCTTAGATCCTCTAAATGATTTACCAGTACTCATGTGCGGGTCGGTTTCAGCTCTGCTTGGAAGCATCGTGCAGCCCATCTATTTCTTCAAGCCCCGCTGGGCAGGGGCTGTGGAGTCTTTGTAATATACACCGTCTGTGTCCCTGTATGGGTTTAGGCGAAACCGGAAGAATTCATGCCGTTATGCTTTTATGATTTTCCAGGGTCATGAGAAGGAAGCGTTGAACCTTATGGCAGCGTATTTACCAAAAGACAATAGTCCAGGATCGGCATTTGCTGAGGGCGGAGGTCTTTATGCTTTAGGTAAGTAAACAGATCCGGTGACCAGTTATTTAAAACTAATGATGTCATTGGTTTACATATCGTTAAAACTTTTATCATTTAATATGGCAAATTTACAAATATTTTTTCTGAAAAAATGTGAGCCGCTTTGCTGCATTTCACATTTTTTCAGCAAAAATACCAAAATATTAGATATTGCACCCACTAGAACAGTTTACAATATACAGTTGAACTTCTATGGCTCGAACCCCTTCGGGACCATAGAAATTTGTTCGAAACAGCGGTAGTTCGAGCCACTGTTGCATACTTCCAGAAAACATACCAGGGGTATTTTTTGGACTTCTTTTCGGTGTTCTGTAACATAAATGTATGCTGTGTGTACTCATTAGAATCGCCTCGAGGCGATTCTAATGAGTACACACAGCATACTTTTGCAAGATAATAGTCGAAAATCTCCTTAATTATCCCACACTTTTTCTTATGCAGAGAAATTCCCTAGGGACTCAAAAATGGGTTCGACTCAGCCATGGTAAACGAGCCATCGGTGTTCGAACCATCGAAGTTCGACTGTACGGGCTAATGAGCTTTTTAAGTGAATGATGCTCAGAACAACCAGACCCAGATGAATAAGTGCTATAGAAAACTCTAGAGCAGAAGGCAGTGTACAGTCTCTATGTACAACTTCTATGGCTCAAACACCTTTGGGACCCCGAAAATCTGTTCGAGACAGGGGTAGTTCGAGCCACTGAGGGTTACTGCCAGGACGCATAACGAGATACTTTTAGACATCTTTTTGATGTTCTATAATGAATATGTATGCTGTGTGTACTCATTAGAATCACCTCATCGAGGCGATTCTAATGAGTACACACAGCATACATTTGCAAGATAAAAGACTAAAATCTCCTTAATTATCCCCCACTATTTCTTATGTAGAGGATTTCGCTAGGGGCTCAAGAATGGGTTTGACACATCCATGGTAAAAGAGCCATCAGTGTTCTAGCCATCGAAGTTCTACTGTATTTTTTTTATGCCCCAAATCTCAAACAGTAGCGGGGTATTAGGTTATACCCTTCGAAGTTTTGAGTGTCCGTCCGTCCGTGCCAACATTGAGGGTTTACGGGCTAAAACATTGGTCCAGGACAGAGGGGGCTATTTCATATTGGGCATTAGACACTGTTTGAGATATTTACATGAAACTTCATACAAATGTGAAGCACCATGAGATGACGTGCAGAACATATGATCTATAAATCTGGTTTGTATACTTTTGGAGTTATTGTCCTTTGAACATAACCATTTCAGCCTTGTACTCACGTCCATTGTAAGTTCAAACATACTTTAGATATTTTCATGATATCTGATACAAATGTAAAGCTCTATAAGACAATGTGCAGACCACAAGAACTGTAACTTTGATTTTCCTACTTCATGAGTTATGACCCTTTGAACATAGTAAATATTGAAAATAGCCATTGCTACCCTATAGTTTTCTTGTGTGTTGGAAACCGTTTCAGATATTTTGATGGAACTTCACACAAATGTAAAGCATTATGAGTTGAGGTACAGAACACAAGAACTGTAACTCTGGTTTGACAGTGTTATGGCACTTGCTTTATGTAAGTGCAGCGGCGGGGCATTATGCAGTGCTTGCAGCGCTTTTGTTTTCATAGGCAATAGGCTAGACATTACATGTGAATTGTCTGCACAGTGGATGATCCACATGTAATTTCTAGTCAAATTGTTGCTGAAAAATACGAAAAAATACTTGGAAAATGCTGTCTGCTGAATGCCCTTAGCGCTTGATGGGTTAAAAAAATATAAAAAAAACTAACTCTTTAACCTATTTCATACCAAAACAGGTAGCCTGGCAAACAGTGCAGCCCAGATCAGACGCCGCAGAACGCAGTTCAGCTATTTTCTGAATAGTTTTGGAAGAAAACACATCCTGACACCCCTAAATTTTGAAATGGACTCGTGCTATATATAAGGTGGAAGGTTCCTTTTGGTACAAAAGTGTTAATAAACCTCATAGGGTTTTAGTAACAGTAGTAGATCTTTTGGCATGCCTGAAATTTCAACGAGTTTTCAAACGCCCCCCCGCCCATCGGGCTTGAAGAAATAGATGGGCTGCAGAGCTGAAACCCGACCCGCACATGAATACTGGTAAATTGCTTAGAGGATCTAAGCCTGCCCAGGCAAAGCGGTGCGAGTCTGACCGTCCATGCTTATAAACCCTATTTGTTTCATTGGGGGACAGGGCTTGAGATGTCATTTCATCTCAATGTCAGTTATTACTTCAACTTATTAGTCTCACGAAACTGTTAGTAATGTCTCCAAAATAACATATACAGTGTTGATGGGGACGTTAAACCTCAAATCAAACAAACAAACAAAAATCAACGAGCTTTCCGACCATTTTTCACAGTGTAAATTATCTAAATGAACTGTTTTCTCGCATTGCAGGTTTAATACACGCTAATCATGGTGGAAATATAACAGATTATTTATTAAATCAAGTCAAAGATGCAACTTCTGATGTAAGTGGGTTTTACATGTTTTACCTATTTATACACCTCAACCTCGTCATAACACGGAATTCCGGGTCCAACCAATGGACTGTGTTAGTTAACCGAATCGTGTTATAAACGCCTACCGTATTTGACACAGATTGATACTATGATGATCAATAGTTTTCCAAACAAGATGATGTGTGGACGGTTAATAACTGTATTTCCCGACTAAAATGTGTTTAGAACTAATCAATTGCAGTTATTACCATGGCCCATCAAGTCAAACAAGTCTCTTTAATCGAAACCAGCTGATAAACCACGTTTTTATCCACAAAATCGTCCGATCTGACAGCGATGATGATGATTTCGTGTTTAACGACGCGTCAACCCTCTTTGTGGGTCATAAGCGTGAAGCGGTAACAGCGAGTATGACGCCATTTTGATAGCTGGTTCCTGGCTAACTTTGATGTAACTGAGCATCCGGGACTGTACCGAACTACAGTACCGTTAATAGATTTCAATGGTAAAATTACCGGGTTAGGGTTCGGAACCGGACAATGGTCAACGCTTAATTTGAATTACTTCCCTTGGAATGTCTCACCCTTAATATTTTAGTCATTTGAAAAGATTTTTAATGGCGCACATGGTCTTTGAATGATTTTTTTTTCCGCAAAAATCGATCATGAATATGTTTTATCATTTGCTTTTAAGCTGGAATAAATCTGACTTTCTTTTACATGCGGCTCTAGAAAATCAGTTTATTGCAGTTCACAGATCACATCGTCTGCACCGATGTTTAAAATTTCTGCTGAGCAGTGATCCTTAACAGCATGATAATTTTTTTTTTATTTGTGCCGATGGCAGTTCATGTTTATCATGCTTGTCAAGCTAAACAAGTTTATATACTGTATATTCAACTCTGCTAATATCGATGACATGTTTAGAGGCCTGCAATAAATATCAAAAAGTACCATTATAGACTGTGTTAGCTACCGTATTGCTGCAGTCTAAAGTGGGAGGAAAATAAAATTGTTGTGCTTAAAACCTGATAGAATCCTTGGAAAATATTTATAAATGTTGGTTGGGGAAAACATGGGGTCCAAACCAAAACCGTGTTATATCCGAATTCGTGCAGTAACGAATCGTGCTATAACGAGGTCCGGGTGTATTTACAGTTATCCATCATTTCGAGTGATTTGATTGGTTGAAATAAAAGTTTTCTACTTAGATAAATTCCATGAGTAAGAATCTCAGATCTGTTTCACATAGCGACAGGTAGTAATATAATGTGACGTCAAAGAGCATGTTTTACTTTAGAACTGGCGTATTATGTCATTGTTTATAAACGATGTCAACAGTATTAAATTAAAAGACGGAAAACTATTGAAAACATAAATGTTAAAAGACTATTTAAATAAACTGAGTTCATAGACATGATGTTTTGTTCGCTCAGGTTTCTTTCAAAGATAGCAGCTTCCAATTGAATAATGATTTCGCTGTGGCCGTTGGCAAGTTCATTCTTCGAAATAATTCTTAAAAAATTGACATTTTGATGGTATTTAAATATTTTGATGACATAGTTGGAATTATAAGGAATGAATTACAGGCTTTCAAGTAGTCCTACTTTTTCCTACTTTTTCCTACTTTTCCTACTTTTTTAGTCTCTTCCTACTTTGTTCCTACTTTTTCCAGAAAAACTCCTACTTCTCCTACTTTTTTGATTTGTTCAAAAACTAAGATCCTAAATAAATAAATAAACAAATAAAGCATTTAAAAATATAACATGTATCTCAAACTATTTGTAGAATGCATCTTGTTATATGACATATGTACTGATGATCCTCAACATTCATCAGCTGTTTTTAGCTGTACCACTGATTGGAATATGTTGATGTAAAGCAAAACTGCAATGACCATCTGCAGTTTTGTCTTGTTGAACATGACATGAATTTTTGCAGTCAGTAGTGTAGTGATGCTTTAACTAAATGACCAACTGGAGCTCTGTCTTGTTGAGAATGGTAGAAAATTCTTTACAGCAGTGCTTTGGTGCCCTTTAGAACTGCTGTGACAAACTGTTCTGTCTTGTTTAGCATTACAGAAATTCATTGTAGCAGTCCAGTGATGCCTTAACTTGCAGTGACCAGCTATTACTCTGTCTTGTTAGCATGACAAAAATTCACTTCAGCAGTGCAGTGATGCCTTAATTGCAGTGACCAGCTATAACTCTGTCTTGTTAGCAGGACAAACATTCACTTCAGCAGTGCAGTGATGCCTTAACTGCAGTAACCAGCTTGAGCTTTGTCTTGTTTAGCATGACAAAAATTCATTGCGGCAATGCTTTGATGCCTCAACCGCATTGCCCAGCTAGAGCTCTGTCTTGTTAAGCATGGCAGGAGTTCATAGCAGCAATGCTTTGATACCATTGCTTTGATGCCTTACTAGAGCTCTGTCTTGTTTAGTTGCTTTGACACCTTAACTGCAGTGATCAACTGGATCTCTGTCTTTAGCACAAGAGAAATACATTTCAGCAGTGCTGTGATGCCTTAACTGCAGTGACAAATTAGAGTTCTGTCTTGTTTAGCTTGATAGAAATTCATTGTAGCAGCCATGCTCTTATGCCTTAACTGTGGTTACCATCTAGAGCTAGAAGCCTCAGTGGTGCAGTGGTTACGCTACTCGCCTTGTAAACCAGGGGTCGTAGGATCGATCCCGGGCTTCTCCAGACTTTCAGATGAGTCTTTAAACCCAGGTCCCGTCTCCGTATTACCTTAGCTGTTGGTGGGACGTAAAACTCGAACATTCACCATCTAGAGCTATGTCTTGTTGAGCATGACAGAAATACATTACAGCAGTGCTCTGTCAGATGACTGAACTGCAGAGACCACTGGAGCTGAGTCTTGTTGAGCAAGACAAAAATTCATTGCAGCTATGCTGGGATGCCTTGACTGCAGTGATCAACTAGAGTTCTGTCTTGAGCATGAAAGGGATACACTGCAGCAGTACTGTGATGCCTTAACTGCAGTTACCCACTAGGGTTCTGTCTTGTTGAGCATGGCAGCAATTTATTGCAGCACTTCTGTGGTGCCTTAACTGAGTTACCAACTAGAACTCTGACTTTTTGAGCATGACAGAAATTCATTGCAGCAGGGCTGCTTGAATTTGCCTTAAATGCAGTGACCAACTAGAATTATTGTCTTGATAAGTAATTCATTGTTGCCATGCTTTGATGCATTTAACTGCAATGATCATTTAGAGTTCTGTTTTGTTGAGTATGACAGGAATTCATTGCAGCAGTGCTGTGTTGCCTTAATTGAAGTTACCAACTAGAGTTCTGTCTTATTGAGCATGACAGGAATTCATTGCAGCCATGCTGTGTTGCCTTAATTGAAATGACCAACTAGAGTTCCGTCTTGTTGAGCATGGAAGGAATTCATTGCAACAGTGCTGTGTTGCCTGAATTGAAGTGATCAAATAGAGCTGTGTCTTGTTTAGCATGACAGAAAACCATTGAAGCAGTGCTAGGATGCCTTAACTGCAGTGAAATATCTGAGATATGTCTTATGGAGGATGACAGGAATTCAAAGCAGCAGTAATGCAATGTCTTAACTGCAGTGATATGCCATCAGATCTTCCTTGTCTAGCATGACAGAAATTCATTGCAGCAGTGCTGTGATGACTGGAGTGACCAACTAGAGCTCTGTCTTGTTTAGCATGACAGAAATTCATTGCAGCATTGATGTGATGACTGAAGTGACCAACTAGAGCTCTGTCTTGTTTAGCATGACAGAAATTCATTGCAGCATTGATGTGATGACTGAAGTGACTAATTAGAGCTCTGTCTTGTTTAGCATGACAGAAATTCATTGCAGCATTGATGTGATGACTGAAGTGACTAATTAGAGCTCTGTCTAGTTTAGCATGACAGAAACTCATTGCAGCAATGCTATGATGACTGAAGCGACCAACTAGAGATCTGTCTTGTTTAGGATGAAAGAGATTCATTGCAACACTGCTGTGATGTCTGAAGTGACTAACTAGTGCCCTGTCTTGTTTAGCATTACAGAAATTCATTGCACCAATGCTATGATGACTGGAGTGACCAACTAGAGCTCTGACAGAAATTCATTGCAGCAATGCTGTGATGACTGAAGTGACCAACTAGAGCTCTGTCTTGTTTAGCATGACAGAAATTCATTGCAGCAATGCTGTGATGACTGAAGTGACCAACTAGAGCTCTGTCTTGTTTTGGCATGACAGAAATTCATTGCTGCAAGGCTGTGATGACTGAAGTGACCAACTAGAGCTCTGTCTTGTTTTGGCATGACAGGAATTCATTGCAGCAATGCTGTAATGACTGAAGTGACCAACTAGAGCTCTGTCTTGTTTAGCATGACAGAAATTCATTGCAACAATGCTGTGATGACTGAATTGACCAACTAGAGCTCTGTCTTGTTTTGGCATGACAGAAATTCATTGCAGCAATGCTGTGATGACTGAAGTGACCAACTAGAGCTCTGTCTTGTTCAGCATGACAGAAATGCATTGTAGCATTGCTTTAATGCCTTGACTTCAGTGAGCAACTAAAATGCTGTCCTATTTTGCATGACAAGAATTAATTGTAGCAGTGCTATGATGCCTTCACCTGGACATCTTGTAGCTGATGCTTCTCACAAATTTAAATTTTCAAAATTCATCAATTCTTTTGAATTAACATTGGAAGTTCCGGCTGCAGGCATGAATAACTGTACTAGATGGGTTAGCCATTAACATTTTACAGGTGCCTGCTAACTTTGATGTAAAAACATTAGACTCTAATGCACAAATAAAACTGCCCAAAATGAAAAACTGATAAAATGTGAGACATATGGAGGTATGTTCGTGTCCATTAGCTCCTACTTTTTATATCAGGTTCCTACTTTTTTCCTACTTTTCTCCTACTTTTTGATATCTCAGGCTCCTACTTTTCTCCTACTTTTTCACCAGGAGTCACTTGAAAGCCTGGAATTACCATTTCTGTGGATTTTATGGATCCGGCACAGGCTGTTTATTGCTTGCAAATGTCTGGCCTCCGCTAATCATGGCTTGAAGAAATAGATTAGGCTGCATGATGCTTCCACACAGAGCTTTAACCAACCGCACATGAGTACTGGTAAACCGCTTAGAGGTTCTAAGCCTGCCCAGGAAAGGTGGTGCAAGTCGGACCGTCCATGTACCGGTATATAAATCCTACTGGTTTCATTGGGCGGCAGGGCTTGAGATGTCATTTCATCTCAGTTCGGGGTAAAAGTCCCACGAAATTGGAAGCTACGTCTCCAAAATGACCTGTATAGTGTTGATGGGGACGTTAAGCCTCAAATCAAACAAAGCTTGCAAATGGCAAAACAAGGTTTTCGGTGACACGCATTATATACTCTTAATCCACTGTATTTATCACAAGTATTCGGACACCTCAATTCCTTACCATACTTGTTCTGCAATCTGAACAAGTACAATTTACTACCTGATGTTGTGATTAGAGATGGCTGGATGAGTGGCAAACAGTATAGACCCTGATTAGCCATCTTCTGTGGCACCTCATCTGAGTCTACACTGCTTGGGGCAAACAGTATAGCTTGTGGCAAACAGTATAGGCCCTGATGAGATGCCGCCTTCTGCGGCGTCTTATCGGGGGCTACACTGTTTGCTCTAGCCTGTCTGTCCGAATAATTACGGTAAATACTTTAATTCTATGGTTGATCTGTTTTACAGATAGTAAGACATGGTGGCTGTTTAGGACTAGGTTTGGCTGCCATGGGAACAGCAAGACAAGGTATGTATCAACCGGGATTGTATCTATTATGGATCTTGGAATTTCATTTTCGAGACAGAAAAAAATAAAGTATTATCGGTTCTTAATTTTGTTCCCTTCCCCCTCCTCCCATCAGCCTATGTTTCTGATCAGAATGGGACTCATAGGCTTATTGGTTAAAAGTACAGACTCTTAAATGTTAGGTCTCTCACAGTTGTAGGTTCAAACCTTGCTCAGATTACATGCGAGATGCCCGCCCCCGCCCATCGGGGCTTGAAGAAATAGATAGGCTGCATCATATTTCCACGCAGAGCTGAATCCAGTCACACACGAGTACTGGTAAACCGTTCAGAGGGTGTAAGCCTGCCCAGGCAAAGCGGTGTGAGTCGGGCCGTCCATGCTTATAAACCCTATTGGTTAATTGGGCGACATGGCTTAAGGTGTCATTTCATCTCGATGTCGGGTAAAAGTCCCACAAAATTGGAAGCAACGTCTTCAAAATGACCTGCCTCCTTGCTCTGCAGAAATCGATTTGATGGAAGGTTATTGCAAAGTAGACTCCGGAATGGAAACACAGTCTGACAGATATCTTCAAACACACAGCCTGATTGAATTTTTTAAGTTATCCCCTATATAAATCACATTGCAACACCTTGACCTGATATAGATATGTTATCTCAGGACAAGTGAGCTTCATCAGGTCAAGGTGACATTGCACTTTTATGAATGAACCAAACTCTTGGAAAAATTGGCTAAAAATGATATTATTACTGTAAAAGTTGGAAAAATTACATGAAAAACATAATTGGAAGAATTAGTCAGATGATACAAAAATTATGGACCAATTTTTGCACGCTGGAGTTTGGAATGCACTGAGGAAAATTGATAACTGATCATAAATTGCATATTAAAAGTGTGTACCAGGGGATAAACTGATAAATAGAACACCAGATTTGTGTTCTTTGATATCAAGTTTATCAGGCTTGGCTTCCGAGAATGAGTGTAGAATCGCTTGGCAGATAGCCTAAGCAAACAGCTCTGACCCAGATCAGACTGCTCCTTCAGGAGCAGTCTGATCAGGGTCTACACTGTTTGCCATTCTGTCTGCCCCTTTTGGACTCCTTGCTGGATCATGCAACAAATTCGTTAAAATTTTAGGCGAATTACACAAGTCCTCAAGGTGCCCGAATATTTAGGATTTTTACAATATGTAGATTCACAGGCTGATCCAAGTCTTTGCTAGTCTCAGGCCTCCCAGCAAAACCTATAAAACTTATAATAACCTATAATTTTGTGCCAAACCTATAAAACCTTTATTTTGTTCATAAAACCTATTAAAAGCCTGTATTTTCATGAAAAAAACCTATATTTTTTCTCTTTTTTAACCTTCTTGCGACTCAACCGTAACTTTTCTTCAAAATGCACTACTTTTTTTTACTTTTTAGTCCCATAAAAAGTGATGAAAGCTGTCAAGAAATTGTAATTTTTTTCCTCGTTCGCTTCGCTCGCTCGGACTTTGAAAATTAGAGTAATTGTTGCACAAAAATTCATCAAATATTTTTTCTTCAGTTTTAAATCTTTATGTAAGTTTGGAAGACTCTTTTTTTAACCTGTATTTCTATTGAAAAACCTCTAAATAACCTTTATTTTGAGTAAGAAGAACCTATATAAAAACCTATATTTTCAAAGTGGGCCACTAAGAGGCCTGTAGTCTTTTTTTCAAGGTTTTGCTGTGAGCTGACTCAAGAAATTGAACAGCTCAAGCTGTGAAGTTTTGAGTTATAAAGCATAGTCCAGAGGTGATTTGTAAAGCAGATTAAATCACGAGCGTGTAGCCAGAGTGATTTATCTACAGTCAAACTTCAATGGCTCGAACACCTTTGGGACCTCGAAAATCTGTTCGAGACGGGGGGAGTTCGAGCCACTGAGGGTTACTGTCAGGAGGCATAACGAGATACTTCTAGACATCTTTTCGGTGTCCTATAATGAATATGTATGCTGTGTGTACTCATTAGAATCGCCTCATCGAGGCGATTCTAATGGGTACACACAGCATACATTTGCAAGATAAAAGACTAAAATCTCCTTAATTATCCCCCACTATTTCTTATGTAGAGGATTTCGCTAGGGGCTGAAGAATGGGTTCGACTCAGCCATGGTAAACGAGCCATCGCTGTTCGAGCCATCGAAGTTCTACTGTACTTATCATTATAAACCAACTATCTGCCTCTCCTTTCAGATATTTATGAACAACTGAAATTCAACTTGTACCAGGATGATGCAGTAACTGGTGAGAGTTACATCCCTTGTACCATGTTTCTATGTCAAGTATCATCAAGCTAGTATGCCCTGTTAACCCTTGACCTGCTGAATATTTAAATATGCCACACCCACCACTGCTTATCAACCAATCAAATGTCATGATGCAAATCAATGCAACAAATTCATAAACTGAATGACAAACAATGAAGCCATCTGATCTGGATCTACATTGTTTGAAAGATATGATATATCTGGCTCAGCAGGACAAGGGACAGCAGGAGCGCTGTGGTGCAGTGGTAAAGCATCGGATTTGAGATTGAGAGGTAGCCAGTTCGATCCTCGCAAGTGCCACGTGTTGTTTCCTTGAGCAAGAAACTTTATCCACATTGCTTAGTACTGGTTCCTACCCAGGAAAAGAGGGCCACATGGAAGATTAGTACTAGTACTAAATGTGTTACCCTCTATAAATAAGGTTGATTATTATTATTAAGACATTAATCAGCATGCATATTTCCGCTGGCATTACAGAGCCTTTTCCATCAGGTGTGTGTTTTGAGTTTAACGTCCTTCCAACAGCTAAGGTCATACTGAGACTGGACCTTGGTTTAAGCCCAGAATCGAGCCAACAACCCCTGGTTTATGCAGCGGATAGCTTATCCACTGCACCACAGAGTCTTCTGAGCCTTTTCCTACATTCTGGTAGATCACACTTCTGCTTATTGAAGAAAGGCGGTTTTTAGTTTCGGTTGAAAGAATATGCACAACTCAGGTTTGCTTTCCTAACCCTCAAGATGCCGAGAAAATCTACATCTGAAAATGTTGTCTGTTTATGTTGGCTGCTGAATTTTTTGGGAAACTTTTTAAAAATGTTTTTGCATTCAGGCAAACAGTTTGGGCCCAGATCAGACTGCTCCTACAGGAGCAGTCTGATCTTGGTCCACACTGTTTGCAAAAACAGACTGATGACTATTGTCGTGATTGGCATTTTATGGGTTATACCCATTTTGTACCAAAATCATCAGAATAGGTAATTGGCAAACAGTGTAGGCTCAGATCAGATCAGGACCTACACTGTTTGCAAAAAGTTCAGCCATTTTTCAAATCAATTTTGAAGAAAACACAACATGACAAACCTAAGTTTTGAAATGGCATTGTGCTGCATGCAGTAAAATTCCTATATTGAGACCTCCTTTAGGACTGTTCAAAAGTGGTCTTCAAGACCACTTTTGAACAGCCCCAAAGGTTGTCCTTTACTACAGGATGTTGAATATAGAAAATACAAGGAAACAATAACTGAAATCATTTAAGCCATAAGATTCCAATGATGGCAATTGTCGTCTGCTTTGCCGTCTGCCGGTTACCTTAAAAGTCATTTTTGCAAACAGTATGGACCCAGATCAGACTGCTCCTTCATGAGCAGTCTGATCTGTGCCCACACTGTTTGCCTGTCTGCAAAAATATTTTTAAAAAGTTCTGCAGACGACATTTTCAGATGTTGTTTTTCTCGGCAGCTTAAGAGTTAACTCATTTTATATGGGAAACAGTGTGGACCCAGATCAGACTGCCGAGGTGGTTCAAATGAATATCCACAACATAGGTTTATATGGAGAAAGATGGAAAACTGTCCTTCATTTATCACGAAATACCAACCTTATCTGTTTATATGAATGTGATGCAAGTCCGGCAGGGAGTGTTAAACTATTCTAGTTAATTTCCAGATCTAATAATTAAATCTGTACTCTTAATGATGGATTTAATTGGTTCCAAGTAATGCTTTATGTGGGACAATTTATTAAAGATTTCTCAGAATCAGCACGAAAATAAATAAAGAAATTTGAGCAGGCACAAAATCTGAAATATGACATAACTTCTGATTATTTCTTGTTAGAAGCATACAGTCCAACCTGTATTAAGCAAGCGCCTAAGGGATAACCAAAATGTGCTTGCTAAAGACAGGTGCTTGCTTAATATAGGTGAAATTTAACACATTTACCTTTGTTTGGGAACTGGATGCCTGCTTGCTTAAGACAGGTTGCTTGCTTAATAGAGGTGGCCACTAAAACAGGTTTTACTGTATTTCTTTGTAAAACAATATCTTGTGGGCACACAGTCCCTGCCCATCGGGGCTTGAAGAAATATATGGGCTGCCTGATGCTTCCACGCAGAGCTGAAACCGACCCTCACACGAGTTCTGGTAAACCACTTAGAGGATCTAAGCCTGCCCAGGCAAAGCGGTGCGAGTCGGCCCGTCCATGCTTATAAACCCTATTGGTTTATATGGGCGGCAGGGCTTGAGATGTCATTTCATCTCAATGTCGGGTAAAAGTCCCACAAAATTGGAAGCAACCTCTCCAAAATGACCTTTACAGTGTTGACGGGGACGTTAAACCTCAAATCAAACAAACAAACAACCTTGTGGGCACTTGTTATAAAGACCATGACTTAATCCTTAAGACGCCGAGAAAAACTACATCTGAAAATGTCGTCTGCTGAATTTTTGGAAACTTTTTAGAAATATTTTTGCATACAGGCAAACAGTGTGGGCCTAGATCAGACTGCTCCTACAGGAGCAGTCTGATCTGGGTCCACACTGTTGGCAAAAAATTACATTTAAGGGAACCGGCAGATGGCAAAGCAGACGACAGTTGTCGTAATTGGCATTTTATAGGTTTAATGTTTATGGAGAAATATAAACTTTATTATAGCGTTGATCATTATGTCAAGGTTTGCCGGCCTCAGTAGCTCAGTCTAATGGGCATCTGACTGGTGATCAAGAGGACGAGGGTTAGATACCTGCTGGGGTTGGCAACAATCTTTCATGGAGATTGATAATGAAATCTTTTCTACAGTCATTCTCTCCCTTCCGCTTGTTCAAGAAGAGCGAGAGAATGTGCACTGTACTTGTTAATGGTTTAACCCTTTTTGTACCAAATGGAATCTAACTCCTTATATATAGCATGAGTCCATTTCAAAATTTAGGGGTGTCAGGTTGTGTTTTCTTCAAAATTGATTTGGAAAATGGCTAAACTTTTAGCAAACAGTGGAGGCCCTGATCAGACGCCGCGTTCTGCGGCGTCTGATCTGGGCCTGCACTGTTTGCCAGGGTACCCGTTTAGGGGTTTCCAGTTTGAAATGGTTTAAGTATAAGTCTGCCCAGGAAAAGTGTGGATAGGTAACTGACCTGCTCAAAAATGACCTAAATAGTGTTGACTGGACCGTTAAACTCCAATGCAAACAAACAAACAAAATATGTCAAGGTTTTGGATTTATTGCTGTTTAATGATGGATTGAAAAAAATTGTATGACCATAAACGATAATTATTATGCCCCAGCATTGGATATAGTTTTCCGCATCAGTGGCTATGTACGTACATGCATATGTGCATGCTTGCATACTTGTATAATCCTGTTAGACTCGGGTTAAGGTGTTTGTACCAGGTAGAACCTTAACTTTTGTGATTGATTTGGTTCATACATTTGGTATGTTGATAGATATAGGTCCAAAGTTTTATTCAGCAATACCCCCGCCCATGCCCCTAAAGGTCAAGGTCAAGGTCACAGACCTAGGATAACACACCAATATTGCATTCTTTCATATATCCTAGAAGCCTATGTGGTGTAGTGGTTACGCTACTCGCCTTGTAAACTCTGGTTCGCAGGATTCATCCCGGGCTTCACCAGACTTTCGGATGAGCATTTTAAACTGAGGTCCCATCTCCGTATGACCTTAGCTGTTGGTGGGACATAAAACTCAAACACTCATTCTTTCATATCTCCTAGAAGCCTATGTGGTGTAGTGGTTACTCTACTTGCCTTGTAAACTAGGGTTCGCAGGATTCATCCCGGGCTTCAACAGGCTTTCGGATGAGCCTTTTAAACCGAGGTCCCATCTCGGTATGACCTTAGCTGTTGGTGGGACATAAAACTCAAACACTCACTCACTCACTCCTTCGTATCTCCAAGATCATTACTTTGTGATATTTTGCTTATTCATACTCCAAACAAAGGTTGTGTGTGCTGGTTAGAACTCCTCATTTAGGCAGTTCTAACCAGTACCCACAACCTACGTCTTTGAACAGAAATAAGTAAAAAAAAAAAAATGGAATAAATGGCTAAATTTTCCTTATTTCTTATTTCTTGTTAGAAATATATGTTGTGGGTACTTGTTAGAATTGCCTCAGTGAGGCAGTTCTAACCAGTACCCACAACATACACGTTAATGGTGAAATAATAAAAACTGGAGCAAGTCGATGGTACACCATGACCTTTGACTTATCCCCATGACCCCATAGATCAAAATTTGGATACCTTCATGCACATCTCCAGTCCCTAAGCAGTATGTGTTCCGAGTTTGGTCATCATAGGCCGAGAAATAAAAAAGAAGTTGCATTCACAAGCATGAACTTTGACCTCATTCAATGACCGCAGGGGTCAGATCAAAATTTGCACATCTGCAGTCCCTAACCAATATTTGTAGCAAGTTTGGCCACCGTAGGTGAAGACATAAAGAAGTACTTGCATTCACAAGAATTTTCTTGAAAATGTTACCTTTGACCTCAGCCCATGACCCCAGGGTGCAGATCAACATGCACATCTGCAGTCCCTAAACAATATTTGTAGCAAGTTTGGCCACCAAAGGTGAAGAAATAAAGAAGTACTTGCATTCACAAGAATTTTCTCGAAAATTTGACCTTTGACCTCAGCCCATGACCCCAGGGTGCAGATCAACATGCACATCTGCAACATGCACATATGCAGTCCCTAAACAATATTTGTAGCAAGTTTGGCCACCATAGGTGAAGAAATAAAGAAGTACTTGCATTCACAAGAATTTTCTTGAAAATTTGACCTTTGACCTCAGCCCATGACACCAGGGTGCAGATAAACATGCACATTTGCAGTCCCTAACCAATATTTGCAGCAAGTTTGGCCCCCACAGGTGAAGAAATAAAGAAGTACTTGCATTCACAAGAATTTTCTTGAAAATTTGACCTTTGACCTCACCCCATGACCCCAGGAGGTCGAATCAAAATTTGGATACCCTCATGCACATCTGCAGTCCCTAAGCAATATTTGTAGCAAGTTTGGCATCCATAGGTGAAGAAATAAAAGTAGCAGTTACATTCACTAGTGTTTGCTTAAAAATTTAACCTTTGACCTCGCCCCATGACCCCAGGGTTTCGTATCAATTTTTGAATACCATTATGCACATCTGCAGTCACTAAGCAATATGTGTACCAAGTTTAGTGACCATAGGGCAAAAAATAAAAAAATCATACTTTTTGACCTTTGGGTCAATGGCAAAGTCATACTTTTTGACCTTTGACCTTGGGGTCATGTTGAGGCCAAGGTCACAACAAGAGTAGCCCAGTGCCATCTACATCCCATGTACTATCCACATGCAAAGTTTCAAAAGTGTAACTGTACTGGTTGCAGAGGAGATTCATTTACTAGAAACATGGCGGACACACAGACAGACAGACAGACAGACCACACACACATACACACACGGACTGACAACCACTCGACTCTGGCACAAAAACAATATACCTGATTTTTCTTAGAGAAAGCGGGTATAATTAATCCTAGAGTTGTCCTTGATACTTGCCGTTATCTGTAGTCTATTATTATGTAAAGTCTGGTATGAGAATATGCAAGGCTGTGATCAGTCGCTGTAAACAACATTTTATATGCTTAATGATTGCTACTTTCAGATTTGCACTTTTATGCACGAAAGCTGCAGTAATTCAACCAGACTTCAAAATTGTCATTAAATCCATTGCATACGGGAAACCCCTAAAGGGGAACCTTGGCAAACAGTGTAGGCCCAGATCAGACGCCGCAGAATGCGGCGTCTGATCAGGGCCTGCACTATTTGCGAACAGAATTTTCCATAAAAAATTCAATAAAAAAAAAAAAAAAAAAATAGACCTGACAACCCTTATGTGACAAATGGACTTTTCCAACATATAGCAGTGGAAGAGTCCACTAGCACACAATGGGTTAAATGCATATATTCCCAGTGTCCCAGTGAAGAGGCCCAGGCAGGTTTAGATCCTCTAAGCGGTTTACTAGTACTTGTTCGCTGTCGGTTTCAGCTCTGGAGGCATCATGCAGCCCATATATTTCTTCAGGTCCCAATGGGCTGGGGCCAGGTTTAAGTTGGAAATGGCCATATATACGCATATTGTACTGAATGGAATCTTCTGCCTTATTCATAACAGGAGTCCATTTCAAAATTTAAGGGTGTCATGTTGTATTCTTTGTAGAATTTATTTGAATATTTGCAAACATTGTAGATCCTGATCAGATGCTGCATTTGCAGCATCTGGTCTGAGTCTGCACTGTTCATTACGAAAACACGCCTGTACAATTTTGAACCCCTCTGTAGTGATACTGGTACTTATTATTAGGGCCCCGCACTGAAAGTGTGGGTGCCCTATAGTAATCACTCTGTCCGTCCGTCTGTCTGTCCGTCTGTCCGTCCACAAATTTTTTTATCCTCTGATAGCGCTGCCGGGGCCCTAGTCAGTTTCACTGACAGCTCTAGTTATGCTTATTTCACTTGCTAGACATAAGTTGTGGGTACTCATTAGAACTGCCTCAATGAGATTAAGGCGGTTCTAACGGGCACATACAACCTGTCTAGACATAGGTTGTGGGTACTTGTTAGAACAGCCTCAGTGAGGCGGATTGTGGCGGTTCTAACCAGCACGCACAACCTATGTTTTGAGTTGAAATAAAAAAAAATAAAATATGAATTTTCATCAGAAATATTACTGTTGTGGAAAAATGAAAGATGTTACATGGATGTGTCATCTTAATATTGCCAGTGTCCCGTTTTTGGGTTTCCCGTATAAAATGGGTTAAAATGGAATATTCTGTCTGTCATAAATGGGTTAATTTTTGCGCTATGTACTTTTTGAAGCGTTCAGACGAAAAGTTTACACAAGAAAATGAATTAGATTTCAATAAACAAATTCAATAGCTATGAAGAACTCGAGCTACCACTGTTTTGCTTTTAAAGTATTAGGATCGTGTGAGTTGTGTCGTGTAAAAATGTATTTGGCCTCCATGGGTAAGTGCTCTGACTCATAATCATTAGGTCTCTCAGCCTCTCTTGGGTGTGAGAAGCCAAGCTCTGATCACTCCGGATTTTGCCCACTTCTGATTAAGAATCGGCGCGAAATATATGAAATTATCTTGAAAGGGCCATAAAACAAAAAAATAAAAATAAAATAGTAAGTGCATGTCCTTTGAAATGTGCTGTCAGCGAAGACTAGGATAAGCCTGTCTACCAGAGCAACAGATAAGGTTCATATTTTGTGAAAATTGCAGGATACAGTCGAACTTCAATGGCTCGAACACCTTTGGGACCTCGAAAATCTGTTCGAGACAGGGGTAGTTCGAGCCACTGAGGGTTACTGTTAGGAGCATAACGATATTCTTTGGGACATCTTTTCGTTGTTCTAGAATAAAAAATGTATGTTAATAAAAATGTATGCTGTGTGTACTCATTAGAATCGCCTCATTGAATCGATTCTAATGAGTACACACAGCATACATTTGCGAGATAAAAGACTAAAATCTCCTAAATTATCACCCACTGTTTCTTAAGTAGAGGAATTTCCTAGGGGCTCAAGAACGGATTTGACTCAGCCATGGTAAACGAGCCATCGGTGTTCGAGCCATCGAAGTTCCACTGTAGTTGTTGTCAGTTCTCCTTAAAAACCTATGTTATGGGTACTCATTAGAACCACCTCAATGAGGTGGTTCTAATGAGAACCCACAACATAGGTTTATGTGGAGAAATAAGGAAAACTATCCTTCAAGTATCACAAATAATTGGCCCCCGCCCATCGGGGCTTGAAGAAATAGATGGGCTGCACGGTGCTTCCAAGCAGAGCTGAAACTGACTGCACACAAATACTTAGAGGATCTAAGACTGCTAAGGGAAAGCGGTGCGGGTCGGACTGTCCATGCTTTATATAAACCTTATTGGTATCTTGGGCGATGTCATTTCATCTCATTGTCGGGTAAAAGTCCCACAAAATTGAAAGCAACGTCTCCAAAATGACCTGTGCATTGAGTGTTGACGGAGACTTTTAACCTCAAATCAAAGAGATACGTGGTTAACTGTACATTCATCAGTTCTTGAGAGAATGACCTTAGAAATGATTTCATGATCAATCTTCATGAAATGGGCCCCTTCAAGCGATTTTGGTACTTATCGCCTATGCGAGCAGCGAAGGTTCAGGCGAGCCTGCACATCCGCGCAGTCTTGCCAGAACCTTCACTGCTCCCTCATACAAGCAGTGAATCAAGAGGAACCTTCAGACAGAAAGCCATAACCCTGATCCCTCTGAATGGCTGGGCATGCGCAGTTAAAATTTGTCATGACTGAATGCTCAAAGACACAAATTCGCTTGGCGGGGCTCAAATAATGTTGCTGACCTGGCTAGTTTCAAACTTGTGACCTCTTGGTCATCGGTCAGACATACTTATACAGTCGAACTTCAATGGCTCGAACACCTTTGATACCTCGAAAATCTGTTCGAGACAGGGGGAGTTCGAGCCACTGAGGGCTACTGCTAGGAGGCATAACGAGATACTTTTAGACACCTTTTCGGTGTTTCATAATGAATATGTATGCTGTGTGTACTCATTAGAATCGCCTCATCGAGGCGATTCTAATGAGTACACACAGCATACATTTGTAAGAACAAAGACTAAAATCTCCTTAATTATCCCCCACTAGTTCTTATGTAGAGGATTTCGCTAGGGGCTCAAGCATTGGTTCGACTCATCCATGGTAAACGAGCCATCGGTGTTCGAGCATCGAAGTTCTACTTTATTTTCTTGACAGTAGTGATATTGATTTTTCAGGTGAAGCGGCGGGCTTGGGTATGGGGCTAGTCATGGTTGGAACAAAGTCTGCACAAGCTATAGAGGACATGGTTGCAGTAAGTACCTGCCATATTTACCATATTTATTTTGTTTTAGTTTATGCTAATTTATTTTAGTTTGATTGCGATGAAAGCTTCAAGCTTATTGAATCGCTCTCGAACACTCATTCCGGAAGTTTTCACATGGGCGTGAGAGAGAGGCAGTAGCTTTTACACCACTGCTATCCATTTACACCTGGGTGGAGTGGGGCATTGTCATTAAGTATCTTGCCCAAGGACACACCTTGATACCGGTGGCCGGATTCGAACACACAACCTCTCGATCATTGGTCAAACACGTGCATATTTATTTGGACAGACAGGTCTGAGCAAACTGTGTAGACCCAGATGAGACGCCGCAGAATGCGGCGTCTCATCAGGGTCTACACTGTTTGCCATTTATCCTGCTATTATTAAACACAACAGGGATACAGACTAACAGGTGCCCAGTCGCCCAAGGCAACTAAATGTTTGCCTGGGCGCCTAAGTTTTGAATAAAATTGCCTATTAACATGATGTAAAATTTGGTCTTACGGCAGTCTGGTTGCCTAAAGCAAAATGCGTAGTCTGTTTCCCTGCACAATATCGGGTAGTAAATTGCACTTGTTCAAATTTTAGGACAAATATGGCAAGGAGTTGAGATGTCCAAATTTTTTGGGTAAAGACAGTATTCAAATGACAAAACCTTTTCCATTTTTGAACTACAGTAAAACTTTGGAGAAGGGCCTCCGTGGGCTAACTGATAGAGCTCTGACTCTTAATCATTAGGTCTCTCACCGCTGTGGTTCGAGCCTGGCTCGGGTCACATGTGAGATGCCAAGTTCTGCAATGGAAGGTGAGGTGGTTTTTCTCCGGGTACTCCGGTTTTCGCCGACCACTGATTAACGATCAGCTCGATATGAGTGAAATAATCTTGAAAGGGCCATAAAACAAAAAAAATATTTAGGGACTAACAGCAAGAGCTTGTTTAGCTTGGCTTCCAAAGTCAACAGACTGTCTTAACCCTTAAGATGGTGAGAAAAACTGCGTCTGAAAATGTTGTCTGCTTATGTCGTCTGCAGAATCTTCTTGCAAACTTTTATGAAATATTTTTTCATACAGGCAAACAGTGTAGACCCAGATCAGACTGCTCCTACAGGAGCAGTCTGATCTCGGTCCAGGCAAACAGTATAGACCCAGATCAGACTGCTCCTACAGGAGCAGTCTGATCTAGGTCCACACTGTTTGCAAAAATGACTTTTAAAGTAACTGGCAGACGACAAAGCAGACGACAATTGTCGGGATTGGCGTCTTATGGGTTAATCAAGCTATAGGGACCTAGTAGATAAGAGTGATCTCTCTTACTCTTTACCACACTCAGATAATATAGCAGACGACAAATTGTTGATATTTTTTTTTAAACTTTTTCCCAGATCGGTATTTGACATTCATGCAAATTGTCTCATAAATTGTCTCCAGGAGACAATTTGCATGACATGTCAAATCCAGTTTTCTCGGAAAAAAAACAAGAAAAATATTTCAAAATGACGTCTGCTGAAAAAAATAGCCAGCATGCAGTATGTTTAACATAGATAGGTTTTTGCTCTGCTTGGGTCCCATATGAGACACTAAGACCAGGAAGATATCCAGCCCAACCTGTATTAAGCAAGCACCTCTGGGATATTCAAAAAGTGCTTGCTTAAGGCAGGTGCTTGCTTAACGCAGGTGAATTTTAATACATTTTCCTTTTTCGGGAACTGAAATGTCTGCTTGCTTAAGACAGGTGCTTGCTTAATAGAGGTGGCCACTAAGACAGGTTTGACTGTACATGTGACACCTCCCACATCAGGAGGGAGAGATCTTCATTTTGACACTAAATTTTTTCCCAAACTGTGTAAAAATTTTGTCAAAATTGACATTTCTTCGTTCTTAACCTTTAACAGTATGCTCAAGAAACTCAGCATGAGAAGATATTACGAGGCCTGGCTATCGGTATCGCTCTCACGATGTACGGTAGAATGGAGGAGGCCGATGCCCTGGTGGAAAGTTTATGTCGGGATAAAGATCCTATATTGAGGTGGTCGGGCATGTACACGATAGGAATGGCGTACTGTGGATCAGGAAATAATCAAGCGATAAGAAGATTGTTACATGTTGCGGTAAGTCTGATTATCCTTAAGCAGGCTGAGTTTTTATAGGTTATTGACTTTAAATTGTGAAATATTCGGCACAAGTTCATATGGCGAAGGACGCATGAGCTTGCGAGTGCGTCTTCGCCATATGAACGAGTGCCGAATATTTCACAATATAAAGTCAATAACCTTTTTATTATATACCCAAAAATTCAACTGTCTAATAGAATTCAGGATTGCCTGGTAGAGAAATCTGAACGTAAAATCAGATTATATATCTTTATGTGGTTTGAAATGGAAAATAATGAAGGTCGTTAAGTGTCTCCCTACACATTGATAAAACCACGCCCAACGGCGCAAAAGTGAAGACGACGTTAACGTTGGTTGATGTGACGTCATTAAAAACATTGATGCTACCCAACACAGGATGCCATTTTTTCCGAAGGGTCGGTTATATTTCTTTCAAAATACTCCAGATTTCTTAGAAGAAAATGTTGAAAATCTAAACAGATTGCAGGTATGTCATATTTGACAGCATAAAATGCGCTTTATGCACTTTGTCAGCACCTATATTCGTTTTGTTTTATGTTCTTTCAGTTGATACGCACGACAAGATGGCTGCCGATTTTTAGTATCGAAATGGACAAATTTGAAAGTAGTTCTATTGTGAACGTGACTGCTTATCTTTGGGCAATATGAACTTGACTACGGGCAATATGGAAAAATATTGACCGGTAACTTCTGTAGAAAGTAAACGGGACATTTTCTGGGTATATAATAATATTCAATACTCGCCTTTTGGAATGAGTACCCTTACTTCGGCAGCCATAATTTCCTTAAACCTGAACTGATTCTGCTCATACTTTGACACACTATAGACAAAACATCTTCCTCCATTTCTATTGGAAGTCTTATGGGTAACGTGACTTTCATACACGGCGGTCACGTGATCTGACGGGAACCGTTTAAGATATTTAAAAAAAAAAAAAAAAAGAACTACAAGACAATAGCGCTCAGGGTGTGCTTTAAAGGATAAAATTGATAGCTTGTGTAGTTACCTATATTATGGGTACATATTTATCACCAGTAGTTGTTTAGGTTGATTGGGTCTATTATGCAAGAAATTGTGACAAAACCGGTAAGGGAGCCCTGTTGAAGAGTGGTCAGTTTACCTATCCACACTTTTCCTGGGCAGGCTTATACATAAGCGGTTAACCAGTACAGTGCACATTCTTTTGCCAGAAACTGACAACTGCCCTTCTTGAATCAGAGAATGCCCGTAGAAAAGATTTCATGATCAATCTCCACGAAAGAATGTTGCCGACTCCGGCAGGTATCGACCCCGCGTCCTGATCACCAATCAGACATGCATCTGACTGAGCTACCGAGGCCAGCCGAATAAGACTAGCATGATCAGCGAAGACTCTGATCAGACTGCACATTCTGTGCAGTCTGATCAGAGTCTTTGCAGATCATACAAGCCTTCTACAGCTTCCTGGCGATGGAAAGAGAAATACTTGAAGTATCTTGGCAGAAGGAATTCAGGGTCTGAAACGCACCGCACGCGAAACTTGGTTAACTGCTTAGAAAGTTTAAACCTGCCCAGGCAAACTGGTGTGAGTGGGCCCGTCCATGCATATAAACCTATTGGTTTCATTGGGCGGCAGGGATTGAGATGTCATTTCATCTCAATGTTGGGTAAAAATTATTAAATTTTAATTGTAAGCAACGTCTCCAAATTGACCTAAATAGTGTTGATGGGGACGTTAAACCTCAAATCAAACAAAATCTGCATCTATTCTAGTCTCACAGTTCTTGAGCACCGGCCCCGATAGCTCAGTTGGAAGAGTGTCTGCTCCGGGGAACGGGAGGTCAAGGGTTCGATCCCGGGCCGCGACATACCAAAGTCGTTAAGAATGGTACTAGCTACTCCTCGCTTGGCACTCAGATTTATGGGGTAGAGCTAGGACTGGTCGACCCAGTGTCAGGATAATGTGACTGGGTGTGGTATCATGTAATGTGTCTGGGACATGATACTTCAGTGAGGCAGCACTATAAAAGTGAGCATTGAGCTCCCTGTCGCAACCAGACACCGTTGTGATATGACTGAAAATTGTTGAAAGCGACGTTAAACCCGAATTCACACACATACTCACAGTTCTTGTTGTAGTTTTTGTTGCACAGTCTGATCTAAGTCTTCGGTCGTCACACATATCCTTTTGTAGGTGTTGTCCTGCATCGACTTGTTTACCGTATTTACCCTAAATATCCGGACACCTCAACTCCTTACCATACTTGTTCTAAAATTTGAGCACTGGTTTAACCCTTGTCCTGCTGAATATTCATATATGCCACACCCACTACTAATTATCAACCAATCAGATTACTTGATGCAAATTATTGCAACAAATTCATAAAATGAATGGCAAACAATGAAGATCCTGATCAGATGGCTTCTTCAGAAGCCATCTGATCTGGATCTGCATTGTTTGAAAGATAAGGCATATTCGGGCTCAGCAGGACAAGGGTGAAGTATCTGTTGTTGTGCCTTAAGATTGCTGAATGCGTGGAAAAAAGTGTAAGCCCTGATGAGATGCCGTGTTCCGCGGCATCTCATCTGGCTTTACACTGTTTGCTCAGTCCTGTCTTTCCGAATACATACGTTAAATACAGTTTGTTGTCTTTCTTTTTTGTGCGTGATACATAGAGCTTTGATGCTCATTTGAATTATGTTAGTGAGGCAATTTGTACCCACACTGACATTGTTTTTGAGTTGAAATGAAGAAAAATAATAAAAATGATGTGAACCTCAACAAATACAAGTTTGCTCAAAATGAGTTTTTGTGACGCCTGCTTTTACCCATTTTGTACCAGAAACCCCAAAACGGGTAGTTGGCAAACAGTGCAAGCCCAGATCAGATGCCGCAGAATGCCACGTATCGTATAAATTTAGGGTCCATTAACCCATTCATTACCAGAAACCCCCAAAGCGGGTATTGGCAAACAGTGCAGGCCCTGATCAGAAGCCGCAGAATGCGACGTCTGATCAGGGCCTACACTGTTTGCAAAATTTTCAGCCAATTCCCAAATAGTTATTGAAGAAAACACAACCTCACACCCCTAAATTTTGAAATGGACTCCTGCTATATATAAGGAGGAAGATTCCATTTGGTACAAAAAGGGTTATGCCAGGTTTTCCATCCGTTCATCTATTGGTTCCTGTGATTGTCAATCTGTCAACCTTTGTGTTAACCCTAATGTACCAGTCCATTTCTGAATAGATACAATGACAGGGGCAACTTAGCATCAGGTGAATTCCTGGTTACATTGGTTTGTTGTTTTTCCATCATTGGGACTTGCTATAACTCTCCAAAAATTTAAACAAATTTGTTTCACGATCTAGCAAGGAGTTCAAAAGGTGCACACAGAATGGCAAACAGTGTAGACCCTGATCAGACTGCTCCTGAAGGAGCAGTCTGATCTGGGTCTGCACTGTTTGCTTTGGCCTATCTGTCCCAATACTTAGGTTGATTATGGTAGATTTTATAAAAGTAAACCATGTTGCCATGGCAACTCACTATAGTAATAACGATGACACGCAATGATCCGCTGGTGTTGGGGTTGGCTTGCCCCAGTGGCTCAGTTAACAAGGATGAGAACTGACAGGGTCAGGATACTTTCAGTGAATTTCATCAAAGTGGGTTACCACCCTGAGTCAGATACCTGTCTGGTTGGTGTCTTGGCTTGGATCCTCTATAGGTCTGGCAACAATCTTCTCTGACAATTGGTCATGATAATATTAACCCATTTTGTACCAGAAGCCCCAAAACGGGTACCCTGGCAACCAGTGCAGGCCCAGATCAGACGCCGCAGAACGTGGCGTCTGATCAGGGCCTCCACTGTTTGCTAAAAGTTCAGCCAGTTTCCAAAAGGATTTTGCTGAAAACACAACCTGACACCCCTAAATTTTGAAATGAACCCCTGCTATATATAAGGTGGAAGATTCCATTTGGTACAAAATGGGTTAATTAATGTGCAGAACAGTCGTGTCCTTGCACAAGACGCTATATCCACATTGCTTAGTACTGGTTTCTGCCCAGGAATTAACATAGGAAATGGTCAAATTTGAAAGACTCAGTGTTAGAAAATAATAATCATAAAAAAAAGAAGAAAAATGACCTGTAAAAAAAGGAAAATATATGCACCTCAGTATTGTTCAAATGCATTAACAAAGAGCTAAGTACTGAAGCTAGACTCGATCATTTTGCATGAAGCTAACTCCATATTTTTTGTTTGTATCAAAATACAGTAAAATTGGGACATATTTCATTCAGACCACATTTGGGACATATTTCAGATTTGTTTCACCAAGCCTGTTAACCCTTTCCCACTCAGATACGTGTTTTTGCGTGTCTGCACCTCCCCCCCCCCCCCCCCCCCCCCATTTTAAGCCCCAGAGTCACCTAAAATCTGCATTTCCTACCCCTGGATAGTTATGTTTGCTGTACAATTTGTTGGCCTAAAAAGTGACCCCCCCCCCCCCCCCCACACACACACACACACACACACACACACACATCCGAAGAATTTTGGGTGTATGGCCCAACCGGCTGCTAAAATTTATATCTGAGGGTGTCTGGGGTCAAAAATGCCTCAAAATGATGCTGATAAATCATGCTGCAAACAGTGAAAATGGCCATTGCAAAACCCCTTAATTGTTGCCTTGACAGCTGTGTGAAGATTAAGATTTGGTAAAAAATGCATGTGAAATCACACTTTTTACCAATTATGAGATGCCCCTTCATTACCATGACAACAATGATCAAGTCATGAAAGGTTGTATTTGAAAGGCTACTGCCCAATGAACATTCATACCGAGTTTGGTGTAAAACAGACCATCCATTATGAAACAATGGCTAGTTGAAGTTGCTGTCAGGTGCAACACTGTGAAAATCGGCGAAATTCACAAAATCCCTGATTGGGAAAGGGTTAAATATTCAGTATTACTTCTGTAAATGAGATTTTTTTTTTTTTTTTTTTTTGGTTTTACGGCCCTTTCAAGAATATTTCACGCATATCGAGCTGATCGTTAATCAGGTGGGCAAAAACCGGAGTACCCAGAGAAAAACCACCTGACCTTCTGTTGCAGAACTTGGCGTCCCACATATGACCCAAGCCAGGCTCAAACCCACAGCGGTAAGAGACCTAATGATTAAGAGTCTGCGCTCTTATCCACTAGGTCACGGAGGCCCGTATCAAAATGAGCTGCTTTATCAGGATCTAGTTAAGCAAAAGTTGCTTTATCAGGATCTAGTTAAGCAAAAGTTGCTTTATCAGGATCTAGTTAAGCAAAAGTTGCTTTATCAGGATCTAGTTAAGCAAAATTGCTTTATCAGGATCTAGTTAAGCAAAAGTTGCTTTATCAGGATCTAGTTAAGCAAAAGTAACCTAAGCACTATCAGGTTTTATGGATTGCCCGAGAGCCAGGGCCTGGACCGCCGGATGATATGGACCAAGCATGGACCGCTGGATGATATGGCCCGAGCCACAGGCTCGGGCCATATCAATCCAGCGGTCCAGGCCCTGGCCCAAGGTCAATCCATAAACCTTGATTATAAGTGTCCTCAGCTTAGGTTTCTAATGCTTTTAGTGCAATTGGACTTAAACATTTATTGACATTTGACAATTTTAAATGAAAAATTTGAGCAATATGAATATGGACTGCACTGATTGTCCAGCTCTTTCTGTCCCAATATTAGAATTTTTACACTAAAATCTGCTGTTTGTATTTTTGACTCTAAAACAGTCATTGTGATTATTGTAAAAATTCTCCGGTAATCTCCGTAGCGGGCACTATAAGACTAGACTTGGACTAGTCAAATTCAAATGTGATAGTGCCCAATGTGCCTCTACCGCAGATTAGAGACTTGCATGTGATGGGTTTCTAGCCAATGAAAAATGGTGTTTGATTTGTGATATGCACAAATGAACTCTGTTCAACAGACTAAATGGTGGTGGTGTATGTTTGGGGGAGGGGGGGCAAAGGTAGTGTATATCGCATCGCTGGATGCTTACAGCTGGCCGAGACCTGCTGTCCTTGAAGCAGGTAAGGGTGGAAGGGGAATGTTTTTTTTTTAATTTTTTTTTTTGCTTCATTTCCATTATTCCATTACTATCTCTTCAATTCAATCTCTTTCCTCCATTTTCATGGGAGACCATTTCTCTGGGAGGCTATACGAAATGATTTATTAAGGGGCTCTTACACTGTCACGACTTTGACCACGATTGTCCACGACCAATTGGGACCATGAAAATCGTGGCAAATCGGAGCATACACGGTTCCGATTTCACTACCCTACGAATACTCACGACATTGCTACGACACTACTACGAACAATCACGATTGCTGTACGATAATGGAGCCGATTTACAACGATCCTCTACGATCGACCACGATGTCTTACGATCCTCTAGGATTCTTCTACGACTGCATCACGATTGCTTCAAGATATCAGACGACCATACACGATTTCTCACGATCCCTGCAAGACTGCTCTACGATCAAGGCACGATGATCAAAGACTCAGTACGATCATGGAGGATTTACTCACGATTAACCAAGACTTCTCCCGATTCGTCAGGATTTATAACGATCTGGGTATATAAAAGTGTTCATCAAATGCACAGTGTCATTCAGTTTCAACCATTTCTGTAGAGAGCATCTGACAAAAATGTTTTTGCAGCCAGGTCAAAGGCTTCTGTATCTTCAAAATTTAGTTCAGTTCGAACAAGACATGATCGAAAATGACATTGCAATGGCTGAACAACTGGAGGTGCAGAGGTACAGGAGGGACAGGTGACAGTTGACCATAGTTGCTTGGGTAATTATATGTACAAAGTTACGTGGAGAAAGTAGTGCGTTCGACGTAGCGTCGGGATAAATCGTGCTAGCGTCGTCATCAATCGTAGTGCATTCCTGGTGAATCTTGCAGTGTCGTGAGCAGTCGTCATGATATCGTAGTAGATCGTACGGCAGTCGCAACGGAATCGTAGAGGCGTCGTAGATGATCTTGTCTCGTCGTAGCACAATCGTGGTAGAATTCAGTCACGATTATTCACGATTGGCCACGATTACCACGACGACGGCTCATGACTGAGCTACGATTTCTCTACGACCGCTCTACGATTTGAAAAATGATGCCGACTCGTCACGAATGTTTTGAACATGTCCAAAACAGTCGTGGTCACTCCCGAACTATCACGATCAACCACGATTCCTCAAGATCTCTGCCGACTTCTCTACGACGTTGTTCACGATTTACCACGATTTAAAAAATCGTGGTGAGTCGTGGCCAAAATCGTGACAGTGTAAGAGCCCCTTAAGAGATGATGTGTCGTTAAACCCAAAGGCAATCAATCTACAGTCAAAACAGTCATGGGAACAAAAAATTTTGTTTGAATGGCAAACAGAATTTTGTCATCCAAAAAGGGTTGTGAGCTTAACCCTTATCTTGCTGTTCACGACAACCCCTATCTTTGCAAACAGTGTAGATCCAGATCAGATGGCTTCTGAAGAAGCCATCTGATCAGGATCTACACTGTTTGGCATTTAGTTTATGAATTTGAAGCAATAAATTACATCAAGCAATTTGATTGGTTGATAGACAGAAATGGGTGTTGCTTATATGAATATTCAGCAAGATAAGGGTTAATACATGTACTAACAGCTCTATCTTATCTACCCCATCATGTATTCGGACAGATAGACCTCAGCAAACAGTGTAATCCCAGATGTGATGCCACATATTGCACAGTCTCATCAGGGTCTACACTGTTTGCCACTCATACGGCTATTTTTAGACACACCATCAAGAGGTAAATTCTACTTGTTCTAATTTTAGAACAAGTTTTGTAAGGAGCTGAAGTGTCTGAATATTTAGTGTACCATTGTTACCTCCCTTCCATTATCTACCTTGGTAGATCATATGCATAGCTTCTAGGTTTATAACCACTCTGACAACTGCATCAGAGAGTCGACTCATTGGCTCAGCGGCACTGGACTATCACCTGAGCGGCCCAGGTTCGAATCCCACCATAGGCGGGGATTTTTTCAGGCTATGCTTCTTTCCTTTGTTACAGCTTTCATGGTGAAGAACCGTAATGATCATAAGTATTGGGATAGGTAGGCCTAAGCTAACAGTGCAGACTCAGATCAGACTGCTCCTGAAGAGCAGTCTGATCAGGGTCTACACTATTTGCTATTCGATGTATACTTTTGGACACCTTGTTGGACCATGAAACAAATTTGTTAAAATTTTAGGAGAATTACAGCAAGTCATCAAGGTGTCCAAATTTTTAGAATGTTTACAATAAATATGGTATTTTCAAAGCCAGAGCAATTGTGTTGATTAGGGACTAGTAATGGAGATTAATTTGAGATATTTTACTTATTTCTCCAGAAAAAAAAAAATATGTTGTGGGTACTTGTTCCAATTGCCAACACATAGTTTTTGTTTTGATTTGAGGTTAAACGTCCCGTCAACACTGAAAAGGTCATTTTGGAGACGTTGCTTCCAATTTTGTGGGACTTTTACCCGACATTGAGATGAAATGACATCTCAAGCCCTGTCGCCCAATGAAACCAATAGGGTTTATTAGCATGGACGGTCTGCCTCGCACCGCGGTTCCTGGACAGGCTTAGATCCTCTAAGCGGTTTACCAGTACTAGTGTGCGGGCCGGATTCAGCTCTGCGTGGAAGCATCATGCAGCCCATATATTTCTTCAAGCCCCTATGGGCGGGGGCCACCAACACATAGGTAGAATGGACAGTATTAACCCATATCCTGTTGAATACATTAAATTAGCCACACCCATTTCTGACAAGCAACCAATCAAATTAACATAATGTAATCATTCAATTCACAAGAAGGAGGACAGTGTAGATCCTGACCAGACGGTTTCTTCTGAATCTGGATCGACATTGTTTGCAGAGGGGTTGTCGTGTTCCGATGGATTAAGGTTAATAGTGGAATTGCATGGCAGCTGCTAATCAATCACTGGTCATTTGCATAAGCTGATCATCGATCATGACAATTTTAACCTAGTTTAATTATTAGTAACAGACTAATCAGACACAGTTATGTCTGTCTACAAACAACAGAGTTCTAGATAAAGAAGAATAAAAAAAAATTCTCGTGTGATGTCCCGCCTGAGAATGTAATAATGCCATGTTATAAATCTGGCAATCCACTAGTGTATTAACCCTTATCTTGCTGTTCACGACAACCCCTATCTTTGCAAACAGTGTAGATCCAGATCAGATGGCTTCTGAAGAAGCCATCTGATCAGGATCTACACTGTTTGGCATTCAGTTTATGAATTTGAAGCAATAAATTACATCAAGTAATTTAATTGGTTGATAGACAGAAATGGGTGTGGCTTAAATGAATATTCAGCAAGAGAAGGGTTAAATATGCAAAGCAGTCAGATATGCCCCATAACGTTTCATGTACGATGTCCTTAACGAGGTTGTGTTTACTACTGGCGGAATATTGACATTTTTGTTACGAATCATGAATAAAATGCGTTTTAAATGCCATACGATAAATAGGATCTTGCATTCCTGTTCATGTATTATTGAATCGACTATACTCCTTGAGGAGAAGGGATAAAATGCTCAGCGAAACCTCGCATTTTATCCCTTTTCTTCAATTCGTTTAAAAAATTCAATGATACATAACCACTCATGTAAGATCCTCTATTTAATTTTTCTCTTCCTTTAGAAACGTACTTTACTGGAAATCACTAGAATGAGTGAGTGAGTGAGTTTTAGTTTTACGTCCCACCAACAGCTAAGGTCATACGGAGACGGGTCACTAGAATGATCTCACTGAGGGGTTTAACCCATTTTATCATATGACGTCGCGTCTGAGAGTGTAATAACGTCATGTATTATTTCGATAATCCACAAGTGGATTAAATATGCAAATTACTTAGATACGTCCCGTAACGTTACATGTACGACGTCCATAAGGACGTCGCGTTTACTAATGGCGGAATATTGACATTTTTGTAAACAATCGAATATATAATGCGTTTTAAATGTCATATGATAAATAGAATCTTGCATTCGTGCCCATGCATTATTGAATTTATTAAACTTGTTGAGAAAAAGGGATAAAATGCTCGGCAAAGCCTCGCATTTTATCCCTTTTCCTCAACTCGTTTAATAAATTCAATAATACATGAACACTCATGTAAGATCCTCTATATATGCGGAAAAACCCCTAAAGGGTACCTTGGCAAACAGTGCAGGCCCAGATCAGACGCCGCAAAACGGGATCAGGGCCTGCACTATTTGATGACAAAGGGACTTGTCCAACATATAGCAATGGAAGAGTCCACTAGTATACAATGGGTTAATCGCAACTGAAGCATATACAAAAGAAATGCAGATAAAATGCTCCCTTCGGCATACCGTATTAATACAATCTATCTAATCAAATGAACTTCGATTTGCACTGAAGCTTATTAGTGCAAATCAAACTGCTTATCACGACATCTTAAGATGTCATTTGCAAATATTTCTGTCAGAGAAAATAGGGCTTGACACTGCATGTGAATCTGCCCAGCAGATGATTCCCATGAAATGTCAAGTCTCATTTTCCCTGAAAAACAAAAATGCAGAAAATAAAATTTCCATCAGCTCTAAACGTTTCTGTAGCACTTTTAACCCATCACATCAAGATCTGTACTTCTTTTCTCATTCTGTCATTATCCCTTATTGTGCAGAAAGAGTTAACAGTATTTAATTATAATAAGACCTACTGTAGATTCCTAATCAAGGCCTTTCAGATTCCAGTGCAGTTAGGTAAAAATGACCCATTTTGTCCCACCTAATTTAGTGGAGTATATATATATATAGCAAATTAAAGAATGGGCATATCGGTTCAGTTGTATTTAGAAATTTATTTAGAAATTTGGAGAACATTTTTGCAAATAAGGAAGGTACAGATCAAATGTCATGTCTAATGAACTTGGCCTTCACTGTTTACGGATATTCCATTTTTAAATTTCCCATATAAAATGAGTTAACCCTAAACAACATCTGAAAATGTCGTCTGCTGAATCTTCTTGCAAACTTTTTAAAAATATTTTTGCACACAGGCAAACAGAATGGACCCAGATCAGACTGCTCCTAATGAGCAGTCTGATCTGGGTCCATACTGTTGGCAAAAATAATGACTTTCAAGGTAACCGGCAGACGGCAAAGCAGACGACAATTGTCGTGATTGCTATGTTCTGGGCCAGTTATGGCAACAATCAGATTATATTTAAAGGTAATTAATTTGCAGACATTTCCTCTTCATTTTTTGTCCGCAAAAGCGGTAAGATGCAGCAGATACTTACGTGAATAGGGAGTCAAAATAGTTTCCTGATCAAGGCCTCGCAGATTCGGTGCACATAGGTTGTAATAAGCTTTGATGAGATTGGTGTAAGTAAAAGGGGTGGTGGTTCAGTGGGGGAGTGGGTTTTTTTTTTTTTTTGGTTTGGGTTTTACGGCCCTTTCAAGATTATTTCACTCATATCGAGCCGATCGTTAATCAGAGGTGGGCGAAAACCGGAGTACCCGGAGAAAAACCACCTGACCTTCCGTTGCAGAACTTGGCGTCTCACACGTGGCCCGAGCGAGGCTCGAACCTACGGCGGTGAGAGACCTAATGACTAAGAGTCAGCGCTCTTATCCACTAGGCCACGGAGGCCCGTGTGGGGGAGTGGGGGTATAGACATCAAGGCCTCGGTAGCTCAGTCAAATGCACGTCTGACTGGTGATCAGGAGGACGCGGGTTCGATACCTGCCGGGGTCGGCAACTTTTGTGGAGATTGATCATATAATCTTTTCTAAGGTCATTCTCTCTCTTCCCTGATTCAAGAAGGGCCTGCTCAGGAAAAGTGTGGATAGGTAAACTGACCAGCTCAAAAATGACCTAAAGCATTTTTAGCTCACCAGAGCCGAAGGCTCCGGGGGAGCTTATAGGATAGGCAGTTGTCCGTCGTCTGTGTCTGCGTCTGGTGACGTCAACACTTTAAAACGACATCTCCTCTGAAGCCGCTAAGTCGATTGGGCCCAAATTTCATCTGTAGCATCCTTGGGTTGGGGGATTGAAAGTTTGTGTTTTTTATGAAATTCGGCTCATTAGTTTGGTTGCTATGGCAACTTAGAGTTTCCATAGACTTATAATGGGGAAAATTGAAAAAGTGAGTGAGTGAGTTTTAGTTTTACGTCCCACCAACAGCTAAGGTCATACGGAGACGGGTCACTAGAATGATCTCACTGAGGGGTTTAACCCATTTTATCATATGACGTCGCGTCTGAGAGTGTAATAACGTCATGTATTATTTCGATAATCCACAAGTGGATTAAATATGCAAATTACTTAGATACGTCCCGTAACGTTACATGTACGACGTCCATAAGGACGTCGCGTTTACTAATGGCGGAATATTGACATTTTTGTAAACAATCGAATATATAATGCGTTTTAAATGTCATATGATAAATAGAATCTTGCATTCGTGCCCATGCATTATTGAATTTATTAAACTTGTTGAGAAAAAGGGATAAAATGCTCGGCAAAGCCTCGCATTTTATCCCTTTTCCTCAACTCGTTTAATAAATTCAATAATACATGAACACTCATGTAAGATCCTCTATATATGCGGAAAAACCCCTAAAGGGTACCTTGGCAAACAGTGCAGGCCCAGATCAGACGCCGCAAAACGGGATCAGGGCCTGCACTATTTGATGACAAAGGGACTTGTCCAACATATAGCAATGGAAGAGTCCACTAGTATACAATGGGTTAATCGCAACTGAAGCATATACAAAAGAAATGCAGATAAAATGCTCCCTTCGGCATACCGTATTAATACAATCTATCTAATCAAATGAACTTCGATTTGCACTGAAGCTTATTAGTGCAAATCAAACTGCTTATCACGACATCTTAAGATGTCATTTGCAAATATTTCTGTCAGAGAAAATAGGGCTTGACACTGCATGTGAATCTGCCCAGCAGATGATTCCCATGAAATGTCAAGTCTCATTTTCCCTGAAAAACAAAAATGCAGAAAATAAAATTTCCATCAGCTCTAAACGTTTCTGTAGCACTTTTAACCCATCACATCAAGATCTGTACTTCTTTTCTCATTCTGTCATTATCCCTTATTGTGCAGAAAGAGTTAACAGTATTTAATTATAATAAGACCTACTGTAGATTCCTAATCAAGGCCTTTCAGATTCCAGTGCAGTTAGGTAAAAATGACCCATTTTGTCCCACCTAATTTAGTGGAGTATATATATATATAGCAAATTAAAGAATGGGCATATCGGTTCAGTTGTATTTAGAAATTTATTTAGAAATTTGGAGAACATTTTTGCAAATAAGGAAGGTACAGATCAAATGTCATGTCTAATGAACTTGGCCTTCACTGTTTACGGATATTCCATTTTTAAATTTCCCATATAAAATGAGTTAACCCTAAACAACATCTGAAAATGTCGTCTGCTGAATCTTCTTGCAAACTTTTTAAAAATATTTTTGCACACAGGCAAACAGAATGGACCCAGATCAGACTGCTCCTAATGAGCAGTCTGATCTGGGTCCATACTGTTGGCAAAAATAATGACTTTCAAGGTAACCGGCAGACGGCAAAGCAGACGACAATTGTCGTGATTGCTATGTTCTGGGCCAGTTATGGCAACAATCAGATTATATTTAAAGGTAATTAATTTGCAGACATTTCCTCTTCATTTTTTGTCCGCAAAAGCGGTAAGATGCAGCAGATACTTACGTGAATAGGGAGTCAAAATAGTTTCCTGATCAAGGCCTCGCAGATTCGGTGCACATAGGTTGTAATAAGCTTTGATGAGATTGGTGTAAGTAAAAGGGGTGGTGGTTCAGTGGGGGAGTGGGTTTTTTTTTTTTTTGGTTTGGGTTTTACGGCCCTTTCAAGATTATTTCACTCATATCGAGCCGATCGTTAATCAGAGGTGGGCGAAAACCGGAGTACCCGGAGAAAAACCACCTGACCTTCCGTTGCAGAACTTGGCGTCTCACACGTGGCCCGAGCGAGGCTCGAACCTACGGCGGTGAGAGACCTAATGACTAAGAGTCAGCGCTCTTATCCACTAGGCCACGGAGGCCCGTGTGGGGGAGTGGGGGTATAGTTTTTCCGCTGAGAGGTATATAGTATTACCACTCAAGGGTATATATCATCAAAGCGGGGGGGATAATATTATTACTGCTGCGGGGTGGGGGGGGGGGGGGGTGGTATATATTATTACTGTCTTTAGGTACATTTTGTCAGTATGTTCCACCAGCTTTGATTTCAGTTCATGTGTGTTGTTACAAACAAAACTTGGAGTTATTAGAATTTAACCCATAAAATGCCAGTCACAACTAATTGTCATCTGCTGTTAACTTTAAAAATTTTTTTTTTTTTTTTGCAAACAGTGGACCCTGATCAGACTGCTTCTCAAGGCCTCGGTAGCTCAGTCAAATGCACGTCTGACTGGTGATCAGGAGGACGCGGGTTCGATACCTGCCGGGGTCGGCAACTTTTGTGGAGATTGATCATATAATCTTTTCTAAGGTCATTCTCTCTCTTCCCTGATTCAAGAAGGGCCTGCTCAGGAAAAGTGTGGATAGGTAAACTGACCAGCTCAAAAATGACCTAAAGCATTTTTAGCTCACCAGAGCCGAAGGCTCCGGGGGAGCTTATAGGATAGGCAGTTGTCCGTCGTCTGTGTCTGCGTCTGGTGACGTCAACACTTTAAAACGACATCTCCTCTGAAGCCGCTAAGTCGATTGGGCCCAAATTTCATCTGTAGCATCCCTGGGTTGGGGGATTGAAAGTTTGTGTTTTTTATGAAATTCGGCTCATTAGTTTGGTTGCTATGGCAACTTAGAGTTTCCATAGACTTATAATGGGGAAAATTGAAAAATGGCATTTACTGCCAAGCCTCTGCAGATATTTTGACAAAACTTTCATAGAAATATTCCATAGGCAATCTACTATCTGCCATATGATTTTAGGCCTACTGCTCATTTGTATTGGTTGCCATGGAAACCAAATTAAAAAAAATAGAAAAAAAAAATACTTAAAAAATCATCTCCTCAGAAACCATATGCTCTATGAGGCTGAGAGTTTATGAAAATATTAACCATATTTGCCTTTACAAGTTTTGTGTTTTGGTGTAAAACAGACCATTATGAAACAATGGCTAGTTGAAGTTGCTGTCAGGTGCAACACTGTGAAAATCAGCAAAATTCACAAAATCCCTGAGTGGTAAAGGGTTAATGAAGAAAATCCCAACTGACCAAAATAATGGTTTTTCATCATTTTATTGCAAGAAACAATATTTCAGGTATAATTAATGCATTTTAGACTAAAATTCAGTATGTTCCCAGATTTCAGTTAACCCTTTCCCACTCAGATAAGTGTTTTTACGTGTCTGCACCCCCCCCACCCCGCCCCCCATTTTTAGCCCCAGAAGCACCTAAAATCTGCATTTCAACTCCTGGATAGTTATGTTTGCTTTAGGATTTGTTGGGCAAAAAAGTGACCTGTTTTTTCGCACGCCTCCCCACTAAAAATATTCTTGGGGGGAAACGCCCCCCTCACATCCCGAAAAAGTTTGGGTGTATGGCCCAACCGGCCGCTAAAATTTATGTCTGAGGGTGTCTGGGGTCAAAAATGCCTGAACATTGATGCTGATAAAACATGCTGCAAACAGTGAAAATGGCCAGTGCCAAACACCTTAATTGTTGCCTTGACAGCTGTGTGAAGATTAAAATGTGGTCAAAAATTCATGTGAAAACACACTTTTTGCCAACTTTGAGATGCCCCCTCTTTACCATGACAACAATGATCAAGTCATGAAAGGTTGCATTTGAAAGGCTACTGCCCAATGAACATTCATACCGAGTTTGGTGTAAAACAGACTATCCATTATGAAACAATGGCTAGTTGAAGTTGCTGTCAGGTGCAACACTGTGAAAATCAGCAAAAATTCACAAAATCCCTGAGTGGTAAAGGGTTAATAATTTTCTTTTAGGCCTATTGGTTGCCACAGATGGGAAATTGTCAGTTGTCATCTGTTGTCCTGCAACAACACATTCAAGCGACATCAGACCTCTGAAGCCACTAGGCTGATTGGGTCCAAATTTTATCTGTAGCATCCTTGGGTGCAGGGCTTCCATGGTTAATTAAAATACTTTGCTGCCAGTTGGCAGTGCCCCCTGAGCTCTGGTGAGCATAGTGGCCCATGGGCCTCTTGTTGACTGGGCCGTTAAACTCCAATACAAACAACCAATCCTCAAGGAGCAGTCTGATCAGGATCCAAACTGTTAGCTAATCGGGGCTGAAAAAATAATTGATTATCAGTCCTGTCATTGCGATCGATAATCGATTAGTAATCGCAAAATTTTTTGTCATTATTTAACCTGTCTTGCTTTCTGTAGGAGCATGACTCTTACCATATGTTGCACTTTACCATATGTATATTTGAACAGACAGGACTGAGCAAACAGTGTAGACCCAGATGAGATGCCGCAGAATGCGTTGTCTCATCAGGGTCTGCACTGTTTGCCACTCATCCACCTATTTTAGGCATAACTTTGGGTAGTAAATTGTACCTATCAAGTAATCGATTGAAAGCAAATTAGAAATGATGATCATTTTTGTGGAATTTATCGATCGATTAATCATGATTATACGATTAAAAATGTCAGCCTTACTGTTAGCCTGTATGCAAAAATATGCAAGAATATGCTTGAAAAGTTCACAAGAAGATTCAGCAGCCGGCATAAACAGACGACATTTTCAGATGCAGTTTTACATGGTATGTTTAGGGTTAACCCTTGTCCTGCTGAGCCCGGATATGCCTTATCTTTCAAACAATGGAGATCGAGATCAGATGGCTTCTGAAGAAGCCATCTGATCAGGATCTTCATTGTTTGCCATCCAGTTTATGGATTTGTTGCAATAATTTGCATCAAGTAATCTGATTGGCTGATAATCAGTAGTGGGTGTGGCATATTTAAATATTCAGCAGGACAAGGGTTAACTTTATTGTCCGTTGAGTACCGAATTCGCCCTAATTATTCGGATGTCTCAAATCCTTACCATACTTGTTCTAAAATTTGGACAAGTGCAATTTACTATCTGATATTATGTCTCATAAGAAAAGATGTTTGAGTGGCAAACAGTGTCGGCTCCGATGAGAGGCTGCTTGCTGCGGAATCAAATCTGGGTTTACACTGCTGAGAACTGTCTGCCTGAATAAATACAGTAATAATGGAACTCCAATCTTAGCACATGACTAAGATGTGTTAACTGTGTAGGCCGGTCCTCATTTTATTTGATTTGCAAATTTCTAAACCGTCTGAAAACTATGAAAATTGTTCCGAACCCATTCTATATGAAAAACGCCAAAATTGGACACTGACGAACAGTGCAAGCCTTGATCAGGTGCTGCACAACGTGGCGTCTGAATTCAGGGTCTTTGCTGTATGCAAAAAAAAAAATGTTCAGCCATTTTCTAAATGCAATTCTAAAAATAGCTCAGCCTGACACCATTTAATTTTGAGATGGACTCTTCCTACAAATGAGGAAGCAGATTCTAGTCAGTTCCAAATGGGTTAACTCTTAAAATACCAATCACAACAATTGTCATCTGCTTTGTTGTCTGCTGGCTACTTGGAAAGTCATTGTTGCAAACGATGTGGACCCTGATCAGACTGCTCCTCTAGGAGCAGTCTGATCAGGGCCCACATCGTTTGTCCAAATGCAAAAATATTTTCAGATGCAGTTTTTCTTGGCATCTTATGGTTTAATGAAAGGCATTAGGCCCTGTTGCAGACAAATTGTCGTCAGGTTCGGCATGCTGTAGATGTTAACAACACATTCATTGTTTTAACACTTCAAATGCTGCAGTAAATCATAGAGCAGAAGGCAATCTATAGTTTTGCTATTATTTTTCAGCAATTTATATTTTTCTATTATTTTTCAGCAAAAAAAGGTTTTACATTTCATGTTACTTGTCTGCCCAGCATGATTCACTTTTCACTTGTAATGTCAGGCCTTATTTTTGCTGAAAAACATTGTGAAAAAAAAAATGAAATTGCCTTCTGTTGAACATGATTAGTTCTTGAAGGTTTAATGAAAATGGATGATTTTACTCAAGGCAGTGTCTGTGTGCTAATGGTAATTGTAAACAAATACAGAATCCTTCGCCAATCCTAGACAACACACAAAGACGCATGACTGTTAATTTATCAACATGCCTTGTAATTTGTTATTTTACAACCACGCAACGCCGGTCTCGGTATCACAGTCGGATGCGCGTCTGACTTGTGATCAGGAGTATGTGGGTTCGATACCTGCAATGGTTGGCAACATTCTTTCGTGGAGATTGATCATGAAATCTTTTCTACGGTTATTCTCTCCCTTCCCCTGATTCAAGAAGGACAGTTGTCATTTTCTGGCGAAAGAATGTGCACTGTACTGGTTAACTGCTTAGCCGGTCAGTTTACCAATCCACACTTTACCAGGGCAGGCTTGTACGCCTGCCCAGGTAAAGTGTTGATTGGTAAATTGACTGGCTCAAAAATGACCTAAGTAGTGTTGACTGGGCCGTTAAACTCCAAATCAAACAAACAACCACGCAACCAGCAGTTTAGCAATAAAACTTCTATCCATCGCACTGTCGATGCTGTTTGCAATGCTAATCAAAGATGCCCCGAAACATTTGCTGCACCGTGTTGAACTTTCGTTCATGTGCTTCTGAACAAGTTTTAGAGATTTTACTTACAACGTGGGCGGAACGACAGCATAACTAGTCCTCCTCATTTGATTGGCCAAAACTTTCAGACAACTGATGTCATGTTAATAAATTTTTGAATTTGCAGCGCAAATTCTAAAAAAGGCAGGATTGCAGTGGTAGAGATTTTTTTTACCATCGGTAAGCTTTCCAACCCGCCTCCCCCTTTTCTGTGCCACGGATAATTACCAGTCTTCAATCTGCTAAATATGCATTATTGTTTCGTCATACTTTGACAAATATGTCACTTGTGATGCAAATTCTGGTTCAGTGTGTCATTGTGTTTTGATATACAGTGAAATTCCGCTATTAAGACCACCTGAAATTAAGACTATTTCTGCTTTAAAAAGCTTATTTAGAAGGAATGCAGTTATTCTTTCTTTGTGTTTTCTGCAGACAGTGTCTTGGTCAGGGACCACCTTTGGGACTCTTCAAAAGTGGTCTTAAAGACCACTTTTGAACAGTCCCAAAGGTGGTCTTAATATAGGAATTGTATTTGCACTTAAATGAACCACTGACATGTGTTGTTTTGCTAAACTGCTAGTTACACTGTTGTAATGAAACTTCAGTAACCCATTCAGTGCACCGTCGCTCATCTGGGCTTGGAGATTGGAGAAAAAGATTGGGCTGCAAGGTGCTTCTGTGCTCAGCCGAAAATGACTTATCATTTGAGTACTGGTAAGCTGCTTAGGCAGTAAGCTACCTATAAGCCTGCCCATGCAAAGTGGTGCGATTCGGACCGTTACTTAAACCCTAGCGGTTTCTGTGCAGCAGGACGTGAGATATCATTTCATCTCAGTGTTGGGTAAAAGTCCCACAACGTAAAAACCAATTTCTCCAAAATGACCTAAATAGTGTTGACAGGGACGTAATACCTCAACAACAAAAAAAAACACTCAGTGATGGCTTGAATTTCAAATTGTTTTTCAGTCACTAGGAAATGCTTTCCATTGCTTAAAATACCACACATTTATGATTTTCTTATTTTATCAAGTTTTGTGTTCAATTAGAATCTCCTAATTGAAGCAATTCTTGCCTTGTTGAGGCAATTTTTGCCAAATCCACACAATTCTAATGATTTCACATAAGAAGAACATTGCAAAGATATACCCTAATCAACCTTCAAGATGCTACAAAAACTGCATCTGAAAATGTCGTCTGCTTATGTTGTCTGCTGCTTATGTCGTCTGCTGCATATTTTTCCAAACTTTTCAAACATATTTTTAAACAGTATGGACCCTGATCAGACTGCTCCTGAAGGAGCAGTCTGATCTGGGTCCACACTGTTTACAAAAATGACTTTTTAGCTCACCTGAGCACGAAGTGCTCAAGGTGAGCTTTTGGGATCGGTCTTTGTCCGTCGTCCGTCGTCCGTGCGTGCGTGCGTGCGTCCGTCCGTCGTCAACTTTTGCTTTAAACAACTTCTTCTCCAAAACTGCTGGACAGATTTTGATCTAATTTCACAGGAATGCTCCTTGGGTGATCCTCTACCAAAATTGCTCAAACTGTTCCGCTCGGGTGAACAAGATGGCCGCCAGAGCTAAAAATAGAAAACCCTTTAAACGACTTCTCCTGCTTAACCAGTGGATGGATTTTGAAATTTTTTCACAGGAATGTTCCTTGGATGACCCTCTACCAAAATTGCTCAAACCGTTCCGCTCGGGTGAACAAAATGGCCACCAGAGCTAAAAATAGAAAAACCTTTAAACAACTTCTTCTCCTTAACCAGTGGATGGATTTTGAAATTATTGCACAGGAAGGTTTCTTGGGTGCCCCTCTACTAAAATTGCTCAAACCGTTCCGATCGGGTGAACAAAATGGCCGCCAGAGCTAAAAATAGAAAAACCTTTAAAGCACTTCTCCTCCTTAACCAGTGGATGGATTTCGAAATTACTTGACAGGATTGTTCCTTGGGTGACCCTCTACCAAGATTGCTCAAACCGTTCCGCTTGGATGAACAAAATGGCCGCCAGAGCTAAAAATAGAAAAACGTTTTAACGACTTTTTCTCCTTAGCTAGTGGATGGATTTTGAAATTACTTCACAGGAATGTTCCTTTGGTGACCTTCTACCAAAATTGCTCAAACCGTTCCGCTCGGGTGAACAAGATGGCCGCCACAGCTTTAAATAGAATAACCTTTAAACGACTTTTTCTCCTTATCCAGTAGATGGATTTTGAAATTATTTCACTGGAATGTTCCTTTGGTGAACCTCTACCAAAATTGCTCATACTGTTCCCCTCGGGTGAACAAAATGGCCGCCAGAGCTAAAAAATAGAAAAACCTTTAAACGACTGCTTCTCCTGAACCAGTGGATGGATTTTGAAATTATTTCACAGGAATGTTTGTTTGGTGACCCTCTACCAAACTTGCTCATACTGTTCCGCTCGGGTGAACAAAATGGCCGCCAGAGCTTAAAATAGAAAAACCTTTAAAAGACTTCTTCTCCTTAACCAGCGGATGGATTTAGAAATTACTTCACAGGAATGTTCCTTGGGTGGCCCTCTACCAATATTGCTCAAACCGTTAAGCTTGGGTAAACAAAATGGCCACCAGAGCTAAAAATAGAATAACCTTTAAATACACTTTTCTCCTTAACCAGTGGATGGATTTTGAAATTATTTCACTAGAATGTTCCCTGGGTGACCCTCTACCAAAATTGCTCAAACTGTTCCGCTCAGGTCAACAAAATGGCCACCAGAGCTAAAATAGAAAAACCTTTAAACAAGTTCTCCTTAACAAGTGGATGGATTTTGAAATTATTTCACAGGAATGTTCCTTTGGTGACCCTCTATCACAATTGCTCAAACCGTTCTGCTCGGTTGAACAAAATGGCCACCAGAGCTATAAATAGAAAAAACTTTAAACAACTTTTTCTCCTTAACCTGTGGATGGATTTTAAAATAACTTCACAGGAATGTTCCTTGGGTGACCCTCTACAATAAGTGCTCAAACCATTCTGCTCTGGTGAACAAGATGGCTGCCAGAGCTAAAAATAGAAAAACCTTTAAACAACTTCTTCTCCTTAACCAGTGGATGGATTTTGAAATTACTTGACAGGAATGTTCCTTAGGTGATCCTCCACCAAAATTGCTCACACTATGCCACTCTGGTGAACAAGATGGCTGCCAGAGCTAAAAATAGAAAAACCTTTAAACAACTTCTCCTTAACCAGTGGATGGATTATGAAATTATTTTGACAGGAATGAGGTTTGAGGTTTTTAGCTCTGGTGGCCATCATGTTCAGTTAAGCAAAATATTTTTAGCAATTTTGTTAGAGGGTCACTCATGGAACATTCCTATAAAATTGCTTCCTTTTAGAGACAGATGTCTTTTAAAAGTTTTGGCCCCCACCCACCTTTGCTGCAAGGTGCTTCTACAGGAGTATTGGTAAACCACTTTGAAGGTTTTAGCCTGTCTAGGCATAGTGGTGCGAGTGGAACCATCAATACATTTAAACCCCATTGGTTTCATTGGGCGGCAGGGCTTGAGATGTCATTTCATCAAAAATGACTTCTACTTCTCAAAATGACTTCTACTCCTAAACAGGCAGACTGATTTTGAATTAATTTCACAGAAATGCTCTTTGGGTCCAACCATTGCTCAAACCCTCCACTCCACCATATATTACCCACAATTCCGTTTGCACAATAGGATCAGGTGAGCGATCCAGGGCCATCATGGCCCTCTTGTTAAAGTTACCAGCAGACTACAAAGCAGATGGCAAATGTTGTGATTGGCATCTTAAAGGTGCATTATTGAGCTATCTGGAAAAAATACTTCCAAAAATAAAATACATATAGCCGGTATTTTTCTTTAAAACAATGCAAATGAATGCATTTTATAAAAAAATGCGAACAATTATGATGACAGGGAAACGAGTTTGAGAGGGATTCCCTAACTAGGTTTCGAACACTAGTTAGATCTATTTATGCCCCCAACTTCGAAGAAGTTGTGGGGGCATATTGGTTTTGCCCTGTTCGTCCGTCCGTCCTTCCGTCCTTCCGTCCTTACGTCCGTCCCACTTTTTACTGCATAGCATAACTTTAGAACCATGGGTGCTAGGTTTTTGAAATTTCATATATGGATTCCTCATGAAAAAATAATTGACCCGTGTTTTTTTTCTCGTCAGGATTATGCCCCTTTTTTGAGTTATGCCCCTTTGCAAAAAATACTATGAAATCTTGTAAGCAAGATATCTCAAAAACTGTTTGAGCTATTGCCCTGAAACTTTACATGCTGGTTGGGGATGATGAGTAGATGAACTGATTAACTTTTGAAAAAAATCCGAAATTTTTTTCTTGAGTTATGGCCCTTTGAAATTTTTCGCGTTTTAAGTTTGTAAGCAAGATATCTAAAAAAACTATTTGAGGTTTTTCCCCGAAACTTCACAGACATGTCGGGGATGATGAGTAGATGAACTGATCAACTTTTGAAAAAAATCCGATTTTTTTTTCTTGAGTTATGGCCCTTAGATTTTTTTCGTGTTTTCAGCTTGTAAGCAAGATATCTCAATAATTGTTTGAGCGATTGCCCTGCAACTTTACAAGCTGGTTTGGGATGATGTGTAGATGAACTGATTAACTGTTGAAAAAAAATCCTATATTTTTTTCTTGAGTTATGGCCCTTTGAAATTTTTCGCGTTTTAAGTTTGTAAGCAAGATATCTCAAAAACTATATGAGGTTTTTCCCCAAAACTTCACAGACTGGTTGGGTATGATGAGTAGATGAACTGATTAACTTTTGAAAAAAATCCAATTTTTTTTTCTTGAGTTATGGCCCTTTGATTTTTTTCGTGTTTTCAGCTTGTAAGCAAGATATCTCAAAAATTGTTTGAGCTATTGCCCTGAAACTTTACAGGCTGGTTGGGGATGATGAGTAGATGAACTGATTAACTTTTGAAAAAAATCCGAAATTTTTTTCTTGAGTTATGGCCCTTTGAAATTTTTCGCGTTTTGGCGTCCTTCCGTCCTTCCGTCCTTACGTCCGTCCCACTTTTTACTGCATAGCATAACTTTAGAACCATGGGTGCTAGGTTTTTGAAATTTCATATATGGATTCCTCATGAAAAAATAATTGACCCGTGTTTTTTTTCTCGTCAGGATTATGCCCCTTTTTTGAGTTATGCCCCTTTGCAAAAAATACTATGAAATCTTGTAAGCAAGATATCTCAAAAACTGTTTGAGCTATTGCCCTGAAACTTTACATGCTGGTTGGGGATGATGAGTAAATGAACTGATTAACTTTTGAAAAAAATCCGAAATTTTTTTCTTGAGTTATGGCCCTTTGAAATTTTTCGCGTTTTAAGTTTGTAAGCAAGATATCTAAAAAAACTATTTGAGGTTTTTCCCCGAAACTTCACAGACTTGTCGGGGATGATGAGTAGATGAACTGATCAACTTTTGAAAAAAATCCGATTTTTTTTTTCTTGAGTTATGGCCCTTAGATTTTTTTCGTGTTTTCAGCTTGTAAGCAAGATATCTCAATAATTGTTTGAGCGATTGCCCTGCAACTTTACAAGCTGGTTTGGGATGATGTGTAGATGAACTGATTAACTGTTGAAAAAAAATCCTATATTTTTTTCTTGAGTTAATGCCCTTTGAAATTTTTCGCGTTTTAAGTTTGTAAGCAAGATATCTCAAAAACTATATGAGGTTTTTCCCCAAAACTTCACAGACTGGTTGGGTATGATGAGTAGATGAACTGATTAACTTTTGAAAAAAATCCATTTTTTTTTTCTTGAGTTATGGCCCTTTGATTTTTTTCGTGTTTTCAGCTTGTAAGCAAGATATCTCAAAAATTGTTTGAGCTATTGCCCTGAAACTTTACAGGCTGGTTGGGGATGATGAGTAGATGAACTGATTAACTTTTGAAAAAAATCCGAAATTTTTTTCTTGAGTTATGGCCCTTTGAAATTTTTCGCGTTTTGGCATATTGGTTTTGCCCTGTTCGTCCGTCCGTCCTTCCGTCCTTCCGTCCTTACGTCCGTCCCACTTTTTACTGCATAGCATAACTTTAGAACCATGGGTGCTAGGTTTTTGAAATTTCATATATGGATTCCTCATGAAAAAATAATTGACCCGTGTTTTTTTTCTCGTCAGGATTATGCCCCTTTTTTGAGTTATGCCCCTTTGCAAAAAATACTATGAAATCTTGTAAGCAAGATATCTCAAAAACTGTTTGAGCTATTGCCCTGAAACTTTACATGCTGGTTGGGGATGATGAGTAGATGAACTGATTAACTTTTGAAAAAAATCCGAAATTTTTTTCTTGCGTTATGGCCCTTTGAAATTTTTCGCGTTTTAAGTTTGTAAGCAAGATATCTAAAAAACTATTTGAGGTTTTTCCCCGAAACTTCACAGACTTGTCGGGGATGATGAGTAGATGAACTGATCAACTTTTGAAAAAAATCCGATTTTTTTTCTTAAGTTATGGCCCTTAGATTTTTTTCGTGTTTTCAGCTTGTAAGCAAGATATCTCAATAATTGTTTGAGCGATTGCCCTGCAACTTTACAAGCTGGTTTGGGATGATGTGTAGATGAACTGATTAACTGTTGAAAAAAAATCCTATATTTTTTTCTTGAGTTATGGCCCTTTGAAGTTTTTCGCGTTTTAAGTTTGTAAGCAAGATATCTCAAAAACTATATGAGGTTTTTCCCCAAAACTTCACAGACTGGTTGGGTATGATGAGTAGATGAACTGATTAACTTTTGAAAAAAATCCAATTTTTTTTTCTTGAGTTATGGCCCTTTGATTTTTTTCGTGTTTTCAGCTTGTAAGCAAGATATCTCAAAAATTGTTTGAGCTATTGCCCTGAAACTTTACAGGCTGGTTGGGGATGATGAGTAGATGAACTGATTAACTTTTGAAAAAAATCCGAAATTTTTTTCTTGAGTTATGGCCCTTTGAAATTTTTCGCGTTTTAAGTTTGTAAGCAAGATATCTAAAAAACTATTTTAGGTTTTTCCCCGAAACTTCACAGACTGGTCAGGGATGATGAGTAGATGATTAACTACAGCTTTTCTTGTGTAATTTCAGCATTACAGCCACATAAAAACAAGATATCTCAATTACTGTTAGGGACAAGCAGTGTTAGGGTCAAGCAGTTGGGGGCATTGTGTTTCATAAACACTGGCTCTAGTTTTAGTTTGTGACAAAAATAGAATCCCCATATATGACGTTATGCGATGTTCATTTTTGGCCTTGTTTGCTTAGGCCATGCCTGAATCGGAAAAAATATAACGCTGAATACCATGCCATAAGTAACGACACTCAGAGACGATACTGTGGTCATGTATGTGTAAAGTGACAGATTTATTTTTAGAATAGAAATTCCGAACACATGTTCAGAGCGAAGGGTAAACACGAATGAAAACGACCATTTTCAAAAAGTTCTGAAGCTGTATTTGGCTCCAAAAGTGTACACATGACAAATGAGTATGCATTGAAGATAAAAACCAGAAAAAAATTTTTGAGACCCGGTAGCTCAATAATGCACCTGTAATGCCATTTAATGTCATTTATCCTTCATTTATTTGACTTGGCAGTATGATAAACCATCACTGGCAAGAAATACCACCTTCTAGTACCTTCTGCTGATTCAAGACAGTGTGTGGAGGGTGTTGGGGTGGGGGGGGGGGGGGCAGTGGTCAGTTTCTAACGAAAGAATGTGCACAGTACGTTTTAGGAAGTATATGCCTGTGACATCAAGGACTGTCCAGGCGAGCTACGCTGTCTTATGACAGCTCTTTTTTAACTCTTATCTTGCTGTTCACGACAACCCCTATCTTTGCAAACAGTGTAGATCCAGATCAGATGGCTTCTGAAGAAGCCATCTGATCAGGATCTACAATGTTTGACATTCAAGTTTATGAATTTATAGGAATTAATTACATCCAAGTAATCTGATTGGTTCAAAGTTAGAGATGGGTGTGGCTAAAATGAATATTCAGCAGGATAAGGGTTAAAAAAATATTGCAAAAAGATGCTGCAGCAGCATTTTCAGATTCAGTTTTTCATGCCAACCTAAGGGCTAAGAAAGTCATTCATTTTCTAAGACATTACAAGATGTTAATCCAGAGTGAGGTAATTACAGCCAGGGGACTTGCTGTCAACAACAGAACCATCTGCAATTCTTCCTTATTAACCTTTTTTGTACCAAATGGAATCTTCCACCTTATATATAGCAGGAGTCCATTTCAAAATTTAGGGGTGGCAGGTTGGGTTTTCTTCAAAATCTTTTTGGAAATAGGCTGAAAATTCTGCAAACAGTGTAGGCCCTGGCAAACAGTGCAGGCCCAGATCAGATGCCGCAGAATGCGGCATCTGATCTGGGCCTGCACTGTTTGCCAGGGTACCCGTTTTGGGGTTTCCGGTACAAAATGGGTTATCCTTATAGAACTTGAAGAAATTCTGCTGATTTTGGTTGATTATGTCAGGTCGACCCAATGTTACTAAGCGTATTAGCTTTGTGCTGCTTATGTGCATGTGACTATCACAGATTTGCTTGTTTGTTTGATTTGAGGTTTAACGTCCCCGTCAACACTGTATAGGTCATTTTGGAGATGTTGCTTCCAATTTTGTGGGACTTTTATCCCACATTGAGATGAAATGGCTTCTCAAGCCCTGTCGCCCAATGAAACCAATAGGGTTTATAAGCATGGACGGGCTGACTCGCACCGCTTTGCCTGGGCAGGCCTAGATCCTCTGAGCAGTTCACCAGTACTAAAGTGTGGGTCAGTATCAGCTCTGCGTGGAAGCATCATGCAGCCCATCTATTTCTTCTAGTCACAATAGGCGGGGGCCGACTCATAGCAGTTAGAGACGATTTATGGCCTGAAATATGTGGCGCTGAGAGGAACTTTAATTGACTGTGAGAATTTCATGGCCATTGAACATCGAAGCAAGTAGCCCACTGTTTACTGTATATTTCTTCAAATTTCTTTTTTATTATTAACAGTTCTGTGTTAAACTGGGATGGTTGAATTGTTAATGAGTATGCACCTTTTGAAAATTTCATTAAAACCCATTTAGTACGAGAAACACCAAAGCGGGTAGTTGGCAAACAGTGCAGGCCCAGATCAGACGCCGCAGAACGCGGCGTCTGATCAGGGCCTACACTGTTTGCAAAACCTTCAGCCAGTTTCCAAATAGATTTTGAAGAAAACACAACCTGGCATCCCTTAATTTGGAAATGGGCTCATGCTTTATATAAGAAGGAAGATTCCATTTGGTACAAAGAGGGTTAAAATTGACAAATTCTGGCATTGTATATCCATAAAGATGCATTATTGAGCTATCCGGAAAAAATGCTTCCAAAAATAAAATACATATAGCTGGTATTTTTCTTTAAAACAATACAAATGAATGCATTTTATGCAAAAATGCGAACAATTATGATGACAGGTAACCGAGTTTGAGAGGGATTCCCTAACTAGGTTTCGAACACTAGTTAGATCTATTTTTAGTTCGTGACAAAAATAGAATCCCCATATATGCCGTTATGCGACATTCATATTTGGCCTTGTTTGCTTAGGCCATTCCTGAATCGGAAGAAAATATGATGCTGAATACCATGCCATAAGTAACGACACTCAGAGACGATACTGTCGCCATGTATGTGTAAAGTGACAGATTTATTTTTAGAACAGAAATTCCGAACACATGTTCAGAGCGAAGGGTAAACACGAATGAAAACGACAATTTTCACAAAGTTCTGAAGCTGTATTTGGCGCCAAAAGTGTACACATGACAATGGAGTATGCATTGAAGATAAATACCAGAAAAAAAATTTTGAGACCCGGTAGCTCAATAATGCACCTTTAACAAATGTGGTTATGCTTTGGACTGCAAGATCTTGTCATTATTCTATTGAAATTGGGTTAACAAAAGGAGATTATTCGTATTAAACTTACAAAAAGTGGTGTCAATTTCTGTATGAATGATTGTTTTTTGCTGCTGCCGACACCTTGAGAGAATGTTTGTCTGATCTGATAAATGGCTTTACACTAACTCTTGATGCAATTTGTTCATTTTTTCCGCCCCCAGAAGTCGGCAATTATAGGAATGAATTTCATTTTGGGGGATTTTATCTATGTGTAAACTGCGACAAATCGCTCACAAACTGCATATTATTAAAGACCGAAGTCTGCGAGTAATTCGTCACGAAAACACACCTATATAATTTTGACCCCCTTGAACCGCACTTTTATATGGTAAAACTGGGGTTTCAGGGGGTATACCTTATTTTTCTTATTTCTGCTCTAAAATATAGATTGTGGGCACTCGTTAGAACCGCCTCAAAATATAGATTGTGGGCACTCGTTAGAACCGCCTCATCGAGGCGGTTCTAAGGAGTGCCCACAATCTATATTTTGAGCAGAAATAAGAAAAATATCACAATTTTTCATCTCAAAATTTTCATTTTTTCGGCGATAATGTGTGTGAATTTGGGTTTAACGTCGCTTTCAACAATTTTTCAGTCATATCACGACGGTGTTTGGTTGCGACAGAGAGCTCAATGCTCACGTTTATAGTGCTGCCTCACTGAAGTATCATTTCCCAGACACATTACATGATACCACACCCAGTCACATTATCCTGACACTGGATCGACCAGTCCTAGCTCTACCTCATAAATCTGAGTGCCAAACGAGGAGCAGCTAGTACCATTTTTAACGACTTTGGTATGTCGCGGCCCGGGATCGAACCCAAGACCTCCCGTTTCCCGGAGCGGACACTCTACCAACTGAGCTATCGGGGCCGGTTTTTTCGGCGATAAAGGTGGCAATGTATTTGTATATGCGTGTTTGTATAATGTCGTCTAGAGTTTATATTTCGATAAAATCCACAAAAATGATAATTCATGCCTCATACATGTAATTCAAACTTTATCATCGAAATGTTAAAAATGCCACCAAAATGGTAATTTTGGTATCAAAGCATTGGGCAAAAGTTGAACTTACCAACGGCCACCACAGAATGATTATTCAATTAGAAACTGCCATCTTTGAGAGGAGCTTAAAGGTGCATTATTGAGCTACCGGGTCTCAAATTTTTTTTTTCTGGTTTTTATCTTCAATGCATACTCCATTGTCATGTGTACACTTTTGGAGCCAAATACAGCTTCAGAACTTTGTGAAAATGGTCGTTTTCATGTGTGTTTACCCTTAGCTCTGACCATGTGTTCGGAATTTCTGTTCATAAATAAATCTGTCACTTTACACATACATGGCGACAGTATCGTCTCTGAGTGTCGTTACTTATGGCATGGTATTCAGCGTCATATTTTTTCCGATTCAGGCATGGCCTAAGCAAACAAGGCCAAAAATGAATGTCGCATAACGTCATATATGGGAATTCTATTTTTGTCAGGAACTAAAAATAGATCTAACTAGTGTTCGAAACCTAGTTAGGGAATCCCTCTCAAACTCGTTTACCTGTCATCATAATTGTTCGCATTTTTGCATAAAATGCATTCATTTGTATTGTTTTAAAGAAAAATACCGGCTATATGTATTTTATTTTTAGAGGCATTTTTTACCGATAGCTCAATAATGCACCTTTAAGTGAAAAAAAACGTCCATTCTTCTAAAATTTGTAATTTAGAGGTGTCGGGTTGAGTTATTTATAGAAATTTATTTTGAAAATGGCTAAACTTTTTGAAAAACAGTGAAGGCCATGATCAGACACAATATTCTTCAGTGTCTGATCTGGGTATGCAGTATTGCCATTTTTCTCCAATTTGGGGTGATCCTTATAAAATGTCCATGTGATTCTCATTCATGTGAGGTCTCGGCCTCGCCAATTGGGGCTTGAAGAAAATAGATGGGCTGGGTGATGGTTCCACGCAGAGCTGAAACAGGCTGCACACAAGTACTGGTAAACCGCTTAGAGAATCTAAGCCTGCCAAGGCAAAGGTGTGCGAGTCGGACCGCCCATGCTTATAAACCCTATTTGTTTCATTGGACGACCGGGCTTGAGCTATTTCATATCAATGTCGGGTAAAAGTCCGACAAAATTGGAAGCAATGTCTCCAAAATGACCTATAGAGTGTTGACAGGGAAGTTAAACCTCAAATCAAACAAACAAATCATGTGAAGTCAGAGTACTGTTTAACCCATTTTGTACTAGTGGAATCTTTCACATACAGTAGAACTTCGATGGCTCGAACAATGATGGCTCGTTTACCATGGATGGGTCGAACCCATTCTTGAGCCCATAGCGAAATCCTCTACATAAGAAATAGTGGGAGATAACTAAGGAGATTTTAATCTTTTTTCTTGCAAATGTATGCTGTATATACTCATTAGAATCGCCTCGATGAGGCGTTTCTAATGAGTACACACAGCATACATATTCATTATAGAACACCGAAAAGATGTCTAAAAGTATCTCGTTATGCCTCAGTGGCTCGAACTACCCCTGTCTCGAACAGATTTTCGAGGTCCCAAAGTTGTTCGAGCCATTGAAGTTCGACTGAATTGGACAAGTCCATTTGTTATATAAGGGGTGTTAGGCCCATTTTTCGTTTTCATTCTATTTTTGATGGAATTCTGCTAGCAAATAGTGCAGGCCCTGATCAGACGCCACGTTCTGTGGCGTCTGATCTGGGTGCGCACTGTTTGCCAAGGTACCCCTTTAGGGGTTTCCTGCATGCAATAGGTTAAAGAGGGTCTGGTTAGGTTGTCAAACCATGCAGACCTAGATCAGATGCTGCAGAATGTCACATCGGATGAGGTTCTACACTGTTTAAAATATGGGATTGCAAGGGTTAAAAAAAACGTTCTATACCATTTTTCCCGCCTTCCTTCATGCTGTCTTCCCTTAATTGGCTGTCCTACATGTCTGTGAACAGTTGACTCTTGCATGACTCCGCTTATGCTGGCAATATTGCAGTTATGCGTAGGCTTTCGTGGGCCTTTAACCCTTGTCCTGCTGAATATTCATATATGCCACACCCACTACTGATAATCAACCAATCAGATTACTTGATGGAAATTATTGCAACAAATTCATAATCTGAATGACAAACAATGTAGATCCTGATCAGATGGCTTCTTCAGAAGCCATCTGATCTGGATCTACATTGTTTGAAAGGCAAGGCATATCCGGGCTCAGCAGGACAATGGTTAATAGTGTGATCTGTTTTATATCTGAAAATGTGTTACAAACAATGTTATGGTCTATCTTTGAACTACACTGAAATTCCTGTTTCATTTGTTAAAAGTTGAACCATTTTCCAAACAAATTTTGAAGAAAACACAGCCTGACACTCCTAAATTGTGTAATGGACTCCTGCTATATATATGGAGGAAGATTCCATTTGGTACAAAAAGGGTTAAGCCTGAACAAGCTGTTGTCATTGTCAAGTGTCTTTGTTTGAGGACAAGAATCTGGAAATTTCACGTCTCTCTCATTAAAGACTCCAAGAAAATGCTGTTAAACGCTGAAGTATGCTCTTAGGAAGAGTACAACTATGTCAGCTTGGCAGTAATAACCCGTTATTAACCAGTATATCAAATTTTGTCAGAAACGCCAGATCGAAAGCAGCTTTTTCTACGTTTTCTGAATTTTGTTAATGGTAGTTTAACCCGTTTAGTACCAGAAACCCCAAAACGGGTACCCTGGCAAACAGTGCAGGCCCAGATCAGACGCCGCAAAATGCGGCGTCTGATCAGGGCCTCCACTGTTTGCTAAAAGCTCAGTCATTTTCCAAATAAATTTTGATGAAAACACAACCGGACACCACTAAATTTTGAAATGAACTCCTGCTATATATAAGGAGGAAGATTCCATTTGGTACCAAAAGGGTTAAAGGATAATGTTTCAAGCTTTGAAACATATCCTGGTTCACCTTGTAAATTATTCACCACAACCTCTTTATAACACTATTGTTATTAGGCCCCGAGCTTAAAAGAAGTTGGTGGGGCATATTGCTTCTGGGTTGTTCGTCCGTCCGTTAGGCTTTTGATGCGCAGCATAAATTAAGAACCATGTATGCTAGGGTTTTGAAATTTCATACATGAATTCCTAATTGAAAAGTTGCTGACGTGTATTTTTTTTCCCATCCGGATTGTGCCCTTTTTAGGAGTTATTGCCCATTGAAAAATTTTTGATGAAAGCTTGCCAGCAAAATATCACAAAATCTATTGGTGCTAGAGCCTTGCAAGTTGGTGAATAGATTGATGGTGGTGAATAGATTACCTGACCAACTTTTGACTAAATTCCGAAAAACACTTTTTGAGTTATGGCCCTTTGTCACTTTTGGTATTTGTACATTGTATGCTGTGTGATGCATAGCGTAACTTTAGAACTGTGTAGGGTTTTGAAATTTCATATATGAATTCATCCAGGAAAAATAGCTGACCCTTTTTTCTCTCATCCAGATTATGCCCCTTTCAAGAGTTATTGCACTTGAAATAATTCGTAAAATCTTGTCAGCAAAATATCTCAAGATTACCTGACCGACTTTTGACTAAATTCCGAAAAATACATCATGAGTTATGGCCCGTTGTCACTTTGGATATTTGTACATTGTATGCTGTGTGATGCATAGCATAACTTGCTAGAGTTTTGAAATTTCATATATGGTTTCCTCGTGGAAAATTAGCTAACAAATTTTTTTTTCTCATCTGGATTATGCCCCTTTGAAGAGTTATTGCCTTTTGAAAAAAATTTGATAAAATCTTGTCAGCAAAATATCTAAAAAATTATTGAAAGTTGGTGAATAGATTGGGTGTGATGAGTAGATGACCTGATTAAGTTTGTATGCTAGGGTTTTGAAATCAATTCCTCATGGAAAATTAGCTGACACGTATTTTTTTCTCCGGATTATGCCCCTTTCAAGAGTTATTGCCCTTTGAAAAAATTTTGATAAAATCTTGTCAGCAAAATATTGGAGCTAGAGCCTTGAAATTTGGTAATAGATTGGTGGTGGTGAGTAGATGACCTGATTAACTTTTGACTTAATTCCGAAAGGTTTGAGAAGCCTGGAATCAAACATACGAACCCTTTGAAGGTCAGTGAAAAAGGTGAAGAGATATATGCTTTTCTCTGCAAAGAATTTTACCGTTTTGTTTTGGAATACGTAGGTGTAGATTTGTTGCATCTGAATGAATAAGACGGAGTTGAAATAACTTTATTATCGTACCAGTCTGAAGTGATAGCAGCCTGCTGTGATTCAGATAGACAAGTCTTTTTTTATGTTCGCAAATTTTGTTAGAGTGTATTAGCCTGACCCTTCCTTAATGGACCCTAAATTTAGACGATACGTGGCGAGAAGTTAATCGTAACATCATTTGCTGTCTGATAGCTTTGTCAGTGAAAACGAAATCAAACCATTGACTGCACTGCCGGGTCGAATGTCTCCGAGTGTAGGATGGGAAAATGCTACTGAACAAGAAATTTTTTAGTTTTATTTACCTTAAAAATCCTAAATATTCGGACACTATGAGGTCTTGCTGTAATTCTCCTAAAATTTTAACAGATTTATTTCTAATCCAACAAGGAGTCCAAAAGCTGCAGACGGACTGGCAAACAGTGTAGACCCTGATCAGACTGCTCCTTCAGGAGCAGTCTGATCTGGGTCTGCACCGTTTGCTTAGGCCTGTCTGTCCCAATACTTAAGATCATTACAAATACTTAAATTCTTGTATTTAAACCCTTATCCTAATGAATAAATTAATACAATTTTGAAAATTATTCACAACATATATTTAAGGCCCCGCACTGAAAGTGTGGGTGCCCTATAGTAATCACTCTGTCTGTCTGTCTGTCCGTCCGTCTGTCCGTCCACAAATTTTTTTATCCTCCATAACTTTCTTATTCCTGGATGGATTTAAATATTACTTGGCAGAAATGTTAACCATAATGTGATGGAGTGTTGCGTGCAAGACTCAGGTCCGTACCTCAAAGGTCAAGGTCATACTTAGAGGTTAAAGGTCAAAAAAGGGTCTTTCCTGTGTCCAATTAATAACTTTGTTATTAGGGCCCCGCACTGAAAGTGTGGGTGCCCTATAGTAATCACTCTGTCCGTCCGTCTGTCTGTCTGTCTGTCCGTCCACAAATTTCTGATAGCGCTGCCGGGGCCCTAGTCAGTTTCACTGACAGCTCTAGTTTTGTCAAGAAATAAGGAAAATGAAATATTATATTACAAAATTCATAACTGCCCAAAATTTTTGTATTGCCCTTTGTGGAATCTAAGATGTTCAAAATTTTGAAATTCTAGAGTATGCCAGTAAAAACTGATTCATTCATGGTGGAATATAAATTTAGCCCACTCTTGTATTGGAGCTTAAAATCATATTGATTTCACAAGATGTGGTTAATCGCTGTCTATCTTAAATGCCACTACATTAGACTCATTACCTCGGCTTGTTAAATACGAGGACATGGTGCATTGGTCTCGTGGCCTGATTGTGGAAAGTGCTTTGAAAGAATGATTTCTGACACTTTCAGAAAAATGTGCTTATACAGCACTTTCATAAGATTCAAATTAAACCATTGTATGCGGGGAAAACTCCTTAAGGGATACCTTGGCAAACAGTGCAGGCCCAGATCAGACGCCGCAGAACGCGGCGTCTGATCAGGGCCTGCAATGTTTGCTAACAGAATTTTCTGTCAAAAATTGAATAAAAACGACAATATAGGCCTGACACCACTTTTCTAACAAATGGACTTGTCCAGCATATAGCAATGGAAGAGTCTGCTAGCATTCAGTGGGTTCAATACCATTTCTAGGACACATAATACATAACAACATATTTTTATGCCCCCCCCCCCCCCCCCCCCCCCCCCCGAGAATCTTTGATTCGTGGGGGGGCATATAGTATTTGCCCTGTCTGTCTGTTTGTCTGTCTGTCCATCACAAAAACTTTAACCTTGATCATAACTTCAAAAGTATTTGACCAAGCCCCATGAAACTTCACACACTTATTCACCATCACAAGGGCTACATTCTGACCAAGGGCCATAACGCAATTATCATTTTTGGCTGAACTATCTCACCTTGTGCAAAACATTGTTTGTCTGTCTGTCGGTCACAAAAACTTTAACCTTGATCATAACTTCAAAAGTATTTGACCTAGCCCCATGAAACTTCACACACTTATTCACCATCACAAGGGCTACATTCTGACCAAGGGCCATAACTCTGTTGTCATTTTTGGCTGAATTATCTCCCCTTGAAAGTTTGCAACAACTCAGAAATTGGCTCCCACGCGGGGCATTGGTCACCTACAGTGACAGCTCTTGTTTTTGTCTTGTTTTTCTTGGAAGAAAGGCTAGGCCACCAGAGGATCCGCTTTTGATGTCAAGCCATATTTTCTCGGAAACTTAAGGATAAATAGATGAGGGTCGTTCAAAATTTAACTGGCCTAACCCATTTACTGACCCGCGGCAAGTGCACACTTTTCTCAATCCCGGGCTTCCCCAGACTTTCGGATGAGTCTTTAAACCGAGGTCCCGTCTCTGTATGACCTTAGCTATTGGTGAGACGTAAAACTCAAACACTCACTCACTCACACTTTTCTCATAATATTATGATAACACACCTGTGTGACATAGTGCATTTTTCACATCTCCAAAATGGCTTCTTTTCTGTTGAAAATCCGTGATATTTTTCTTGTAAATACTTCAAAGATAGGTTGTGGGTGCTCATGAGAACCACCTCAATGAGGCAGTTCTAATGAGTACCCACAACCTATGTCTTGGAGCAAAAATAAGAAAAATGATGTATACCCCTTTAATCCCCAGTTTTCTCTATATAAAGTGGGGTTAAGGGGGCTGTTCATTTCACGGACTTGGTCACGTGATGATATGCATCAATGCCTTATACATGGTTACACAAATTTTTATCGGTCAGTCTAGTATTTGTAGTCCGCGCAAAGTAAAATAAGATCCCTTCAATTAAGCTGGTATTTTTTATTGTCATCTTTTTCAGAAGTGTGATGACAGGGATATTCTGCCACCTTTGGCTAATTTGTGTTCTGTCACATTTTCCATTGTAACATTTGCAAGAATTGAAATTAGTTGTGTGGTATGATTTATTGTTTCATGAAATGCTGAAATGTTCCAATAAATTAAGGTGAACAGATGCACCTGTATTCTTAACAAGGGAAATTTCTTGCTAATGTTCCCTAATATCTGAATCCCTCTGACAAAATGAGTCTACACTTAAAGGAAAGAATTTGCTCCTCTGTAGACCCCTATTTTTGTTTTCTCTAAGTGTAGACCCCTTTTTGTTTACAGCACAACTTCATTAAAAAAAAAAATAATAATATTACAAAAAATGAACTAAAAATAAAAAAAGAGTTGTCTATCTTGATGTATATTCCTTCTGATGATTTAATTCCTTAAAGTACGCATCTCTTTGAAGATTTTTGATTTGAGGTTTAACGTCCCCGTCAACACTGTATTGGTCAGTTTGGAGACATTGCTTCCAATTTTGTGGGACTTTTACCTGTCATTGAGATGACATGACATCTCAAGCCCTGTCGCCCAATGAAACCAATAGGGTTTATAAGCATGGACGGTCCGACTCGCACCACTTTGCGTGGACTTTCCTGTCCTTTTGGCTTTCTGCTGTTAGTGTTTCCGTTGGGGTCTGTTGCTTCATGTTTGTGTTTCTTTCCCTTTGGTGTCTCTGATTGGGAGCTGTGGGTTAATTGTATCGATTCCTGATCATTGCCTCTACTTCTATTTTAAATCCTCTAAGCGGTTTTAAGCCGGTTTACCAGTACTCGTGTGCAGTCGGTTTCAGCTCTGCGTGGCATCTGATCAAGGTCTTCATGGTTGATAAAAGCTAATAGGCCATATTCTATATTAATTTATAAATAAGGTTGGCATCATGGACTCTTGCTATTTATAAGTCAGAAGATTCTATTCAAGAAAGATAGCATTATTTTAACAAGACTGTGCATTGAACAAATTAAAAAGGAAACCCCCCCCCCCCCCCCAAAAAAAAAAGAAAAAAAAACACACACACAAAAAAAAACACTTAAGGCCATCCTTAAAATTTTTTTTTTTGCTGTGCTCCTAGCCATCATATGTGAGGTGGGTAGGAAGGTAGGTCTTCTTCTTTTTTTCTTTTTTTTTGAATCTGAAAAGATATTTGACCCTTAAAGCACCATACAACAACCGGAAACATCATTTCAAATACTTATTTTCTGATTTTTTCAGAGAAAATCAGGCTTGAAATTTCATTTGAATGGTCTGAAAATCAGGCTTGAAATTTCATTTGAATGGTCTGCTAGGCAGTCCATTCAAATGAAATGTCAAGCATGATTTTCTCTGAAAAAAAAAATTAAACAGCAAAAAAAAAAAAATAAAAAAAAAATAAAAACAAGAATGTCATCTTCTTGGAATTTGGCTTAGTGTGTTAAATTTGAGTTTAATCAGGATTTCAAAAAAAAAAATCTTTTCCTCAGAATGGTAATAAAATTTTTTGGGTAGGGGCAATCTGTGTGGGTAGGTAGGAGCACAGCAAACCAAGAATTTTTTAAGGATGGCCTAATATATAATAAATTGGGGTTTACAAGCGTTTGCTTTAATTTTCATTAGTTTTTGCTCAGAATTACGGCAATTTTCCTAAAATTTCGAACAAAATTAAATAATTATTTTTACAGGTGTTCAAATTTTTAGAAATTTGATGTGTCAAATAATTTCACTGTTCGAAATTTAAAAGATCCGACTATCCTGAGCATGTGTATCAAGCCAATGTGGTCATATTCTTCGCTCTTTTAATATCCCAGATGCCATACCAGACTTGAACGAATAGCAAATGCTCTGACCAGACTGCACAGGCTGATCTGAGTCTTCACCAGTCACAGCATAACACCGTATTCTACCTTTGTCTGAGCCGGCTCAAGCAAAGTAAACTTTCTACTACAGAAGTATCAAATCAGCCTGTGCATCATGCCAATTTGGCTTAGTCTTTGTTTGTTGCTCGTTGAATAGCACAGAAGTCATAGTAGGCTCATACGAACAGCTAATGCTCGGATCAGACTGCACGGATGTGCAGGCTGATCCGAGTGCTCATTGTGTATTCCAAATTCCATGTTCCCTCAATATGTGCATCTAGCAAATGTGGACAAAGCCTTTGCTTGTTGCGAATAGAAGGCTCATACGAATAGCAAAGACTCTGACCAGAGTGTGCGGATGTGCAGATTGATCTGAGTCTACACTGGTCCCGCGTTAATTTGTACTAAGTTCAGTCTGGTCTGACATAGCAGTGTAAATTAATGTAGCAATGAAAACAAAACAAACATGCTTGTGCCTTTTCACAAGCAACAACTAATCAACTATGCCATTCTGTACCGGAAACCCCAAAATAGATAGTTGGCAAACAGTACATGCCCGGATCAGGGCCTACACTGTTTGCAAGATTTTCAGCCAAATTCCAAATAGTTTTTGAAGAAAACACAACCTGACACCCCTGAATTTTGAAATGGACTCCTGCTGTATATAAGGAGAAAGATACCATTTGATACAAAAAGGGTTAAACACCTTGAACCCATTTAGTACCAGAAACCCCAAAACGGGTACCCTTAGGATACTATATCCACTAGGATATATAACCTTAAAATGCCCCCCCCCCCCCCTCAAGCCCTACATCCCAAAGAAACCACTAGGATATATAACCCTTAAAATCCCCCCCCCCCCTGCATCTGAAAATATAGTTTTTGCACTGTTCGTTTGTTTGTTGGTTAGTCCGCACTTTTTTTTGTGATGCAAACTACTTCCCCATTTCTTCACTTATTGAGCTGAAACTTTGCACATGCATTCCTTGTGAGGTGCAGGGGTGCCTAACATAATTTTCACATTGGTCCTCGAATTGGCTCCCACGGGGACATTGCTCACTTATAGTGACAGCTCTTGTTTTTTTTCTTTTTTGAATAATTTAACATGCGATCAGTAGGGACCCTGATCAGACTGCTCCTATAGGATCTGGTCTGATCTGGGTCCACACTATGTATGTGGACATCGATCAGATGGATCCTAGAGCAGCAGTCTGTATCTGAGTCCAGTCACTTCTTGCATCAGTGACTTTTAAAGTAACCAGCAGACAACAAAGCTGACAACAATTGTTGTGATTGGCATCTTAAGGTTTAACCCTTTTTGTACCAAATGGAATCTTTCTCCTTATATATAACAGGAGTCCATTTCAATATTTAGGGATGTCAGGTTGTGTTTTTTTTAAAATTAATTTGGAAAATGGCTGAACATTTTGCAAACAGTGGAGGCCCTGATCAGACGCTGACTTGCACCACTTTTCTTAGGCAGGCTTTGACGTTCGAAGCAGTTCATTTGTACCCAAGTTCAGTAGGTTTCCACTTTGTGCAGAAGCCCTATTCTCAAAGCCGGCCCAATGGTGGGGGCGCCTGCTGAAAGGAAGCTACAAATTATTTTCAGAAAAATGTCATTTTGAAGCCATAGAAATTTTCGTTAGTTGTAATAGAAAAATTAATTTCTTAACCCTCAAGTTGCCGAGAAAAACTACATCTGAAAATGTCGTCTGCTCATGCCGTCTGCAGAAATTTTTGCTAACTTTTTAAAAATATTTTTGCATACAGGCAAACAGTGTGGGCCCAGATCAGACTGCTCCTAAAGGAGCAGTTTGATCTGGGTCCACACTGTTTGCAAAAAATTACTTTTAAGTTAACCGGCAGATGGCATAGCAGACGACAATTGTCGTGATATGCATTCTATGGGTTAACTATGTCAGCCCTTTTTGTCGCACCTGCTTTAGCAGGAAGACATAGGCGTGCAAGTTTCCGTCCGTCCGTCCGTGCGTTCGTCCGCACCAACGAAACGACATTTATGGGGCAAAAAATTTGGACAGTTTGACACTTAAGTATATATTCGTGAGTCCAAATGGGGTTTATTCCGTTATTTGGGTACTTAAGTGGCAAAAATTCGCTCTTAGGTGGCTTGCCGCTTAAGAGAATTTGCCGCTTAAGTAGTCAATATGCCGACGCCTAGCCACTTAAGTATCCGTTCGTGAGAATGTCCGTCCGTCCGTCCGTCCGTCCGTTCTTACAAAATGGGTTTATGTGGCTTCTTTTAGGTACAGAAGGGTTTTGTGTGGCAAAATGGGTTTGTGTGGCTAGCCTCACAAACCCATTTTTCTGTTAGTACAGAGGGGTTCAGGGGGACTAGAAAAATCAAATAAAAAAAAGACACATAAATTTATGTCCATTTCCTTGGACATCCTTGGACATGGATGTCCAGGATTATGAGGCTAAACTTTGAGATTATGGGGCTGAGCCACATAAATTTAACTGGCTGTCCTGGGGCTGAATGCTGCAGTAGGTAAAAGTCCCTCTATGTGAGGAGCTAGACCCATAAGATGTATCAGTGCACTATAAAGAAAGTTCTGTTCTACCTTTAGAGGGCTAGATATCACAACCTCTGGTAGCCACATAAGTCTAGACAAAGACGGTTTCGTACAGACAGCCTTTATGTGGCTGATGTCCAAAGTTTGTGTGGCTAGCCACATTAGATGTACAGATTTGTGTGTCTTATAGCCACATAAACCGTTAGCCACATAAAAATTTTAGCCCCATAAAATATGGACAGGTGCAGCCACACAAACCCAAAATGTGGGTCCGTCCGTCCGTCCGTCCGTCAACATTTTACACTGGATGTCTTGTCATCGCAACTCCTCCTACACTTTTAGACCGATCATTTGGAAACTTTGCATGTGCTTTCGCCATGGTATGAGGATGCGCATGTGGTTTGGACTTAATCTTCGAATCAATTTTTGTCACTTTTTCCATATTGTGAACTTAGTCATTTTTAGGTATGCGATACGTACCTCTTGTCATCGCAACTCCTCTTGCAGTTTTATACAGATCATTTTGAAACTTTGCATGTGCTTTCACCATGGTATGAGGATGTGCATGTGGTTTCGACATAATTTTCAGAATATTTTTTTCCGCTTTTTGCACATTATGAACTTAGCCATTTTTATGCCCCCAACTTCGAAGAAGTTGTGGGGGCATATTGGTTTTGCCCTGTTCGTCCGTCCGTCCTTCCGTCCTTCCGTCCTTCCGTCCTTACGTCCGTCCCACTTTTTACTGCATAGCATAACTTTAGAACCATGGGTGCTAGGTTTTTGAAATTTCATATATGGATTCCTCATGAAAAAATAATTGACCCGTGTTTTTTTTCTCGTCAGGATTATGCCCCTTTTTTGAGTTATGCCCCTTTGCAAAAAATACTATGAAATCTTGTAAGCAAGATATCTCAAAAACTGTTTGAGCTATTGCCCTGAAACTTTACATGCTGGTTGGGGATGATGAGTAGATGAACTGATTAACTTTTGAAAAAAATCCGAAATTTTTTTCTTGAGTTATGGCCCTTTGAAATTTTTCGCGTTTTAAGTTTGTAAGCAAGATATCTAAAAAAACTATTTGAGGTTTTTCCCCGAAACTTCACAGACTTGTCGGGGATGATGAGTAGATGAACTGATCAACTTTTGAAAAAAATCCGATTTTTTTTTCTTGAGTTATGGCCCTTAGATTTTTTTCGTGTTTTCAGCTTGTAAGCAAGATATCTCAATAATTGTTTGAGCGATTGCCCTGCAACTTTACAAGCTGGTTTGGGATGATGTGTAGATGAACTGATTAACTGTTGAAAAAAAATCCTATATTTTTTTCTTGAGTTATGGCCCTTTGAAATTTTTCGCGTTTTAAGTTTGTAAGCAAGATATCTCAAAAACTATATGAGGTTTTTCCCCAAAACTTCACAGACTGGTTGGGTATGATGAGTAGATGAACTGATTAACTTTTGAAAAAAATCCAATTTTTTTTTCTTGAGTTATGGCCCTTTGATTTTTTTCGTGTTTTCAGCTTGTAAGCAAGATATCTCAAAAATTGTTTGAGCTATTGCCCTGAAACTTTACAGGCTGGTTGGGGATGATGAGTAGATGAACTGATTAACTTTTGAAAAAAATCCGAAATTTTTTTCTTGAGTTATGGCCCTTTGAAATTTTTCGCGTTTTGGCATATTGGTTTTGCCCTGTTCGTCCGTCCGTCCTTCCGTCCTTCCGTCCTTACGTCCGTCCCACTTTTTACTGCATAGCATAACTTTAGAACCATGGGTGCTAGGTTTTTGAAATTTCATATATGGATTCCTCATGAAAAAATAATTGACCCGTGTTTTTTTTTCTCGTCAGGATTATGCCCCTTTTTTGAGTTATGCCCCTTTGCAAAAAATACTATGAAATCTTGTAAGCAAGATATCTCAAAAACTGTTTGAGCTATTGCCCTGAAACTTTACATGCTGGTTGGGGATGATGAGTAGATGAACTGATTAACTTTTGAAAAAAATCCGAAATTTTTTTCTTGCGTTATGGCCCTTTGAAATTTTTCGCGTTTTAAGTTTGTAAGCAAGATATCTAAAAAACTATTTGAGGTTTTTCCCCGAAACTTCACAGACTTGTCGGGGATGATGAGTAAATGAACTGATCAACTTTTGAAAAAAATCCGATTTTTTTTCTTGAGTTATGGCCCTTAGATTTTTTTCGTGTTTTCAGCTTGTAAGCAAGATATCTCAATAATTGTTTGAGCGATTGCCCTGCAACTTTACAAGCTGGTTTGGGATGATGTGTAGATGAACTGATTAACTGTTGAAAAAAAATCCTATATTTTTTTCTTGAGTTATGGCCCTTTGAAATTTTTCGCGTTTTAAGTTTGTAAGCAAGATATCTCAAAAACTATATGAGGTTTTTCCCCAAAACTTCACAGACTGGTTGGGTATGATGAGTAGATGAACTGATTAACTTTTGAAAAAAATCCAATTTTTTTTTCTTGAGTTATGGCCCTTTGATTTTTTTCGTGTTTTCAGCTTGTAAGCAAGATATCTCAAAAATTGTTTGAGCTATTGCCCTGAAACTTTACAGGCTGGTTGGGGATGATGAGTAGATGAACTGATTAACTTTTGAAAAAAATCCGAAATTTTTTTCTTGAGTTATGGCCCTTTGAAATTTTTCGCGTTTTAAGTTTGTAAGCAAGATATCTAAAAAACTATTTTAGGTTTTTCCCCGAAACTTCACAGACTGGTCAGGGATGATGAGTAGATGATTAACTACAGCTTTTCTTGTGTAATTTCAGCATTACAGCCACATAAAAACAAGATATCTCAATTACTGTTAGGGACAAGCAGTGTTAGGGTCAAGCAGTTGGGGGCATTGTGTTTCATAAACACTGGCTCTAGTTAAGCTTCATTTGATATACGATAGGTACCTCTTGTCATCGCAACTCCTCCTACAGTTTCATACCGATTATTTTGAAACTTTGTGTGTGATTTTGCCATACTATGAGGATGCGCATGTGGTTTGGACTTTATCTTCGGATAAATTTTTGTCACTTTTTCCACATTGTGAACTTAGTCATTTTTAACCTTCGATTGATATATGATAGGTACCTCTTGTCATCGCAACTCCTCTTGCAGTTTTATACCGATCATTTTGAAACTTTGTGTGTGCTTTCGCTATGGTATGAGGATGCGCATGTGGTTTGGACTTTATCGTCGGATCATTTTTTTTCACTTTTTCCACATTGTGAACTTAGTCATTTTTAACCTTCAATTGATATATGATAGGTACCTCTTGTCATCGCAACTCCTCTTGCAGTTTTATACCGATCATTTTGAAACTTTGCGTGTGCTTTCGCCATGGTATGAGGTTGTGCATGTGATTTCGACATAATTCTCAGAATATTTTTTTTTCACTTTTGCACATTGTGAACTTAGCCAATTTTAAGCTTTAGTTGATATACAATAGGTACCTCTTGTCATCGCAACTTCTCTTACAGTTTTATATTGATCATTTTAAAACTTTGTGTGTGTTTTTACCTATGGTATGAGGATGTGCATGTGGTTTTGACTTTATCTTGGGATCAATTTTTATCACTTTTTCCACATTGTGAACTTAGTCAGTTTTTTACCTCACATATATAGGCTATGGATTCTTCTCAAAGCCCTATATTCATTTCTTCTGCCTTAAATAAACTTTTATTTTTTTGTGTGGGGCAGGTGGGGAGCAGGTGCGACATCAGCTTCACCGAAGTTGAATTTCTGGTATTTGTGACACAGCTCAAATTATTCTTCGAATCATGACATAAAAACCTTTCACAATATAAAAGTCTTCCGTGACATAAAAGTCTTCCGTGACGTAAAAGTAATGATGCTGGAAGCATCTGAAATCTTCTCGGTAAATGGTTAGGACATTTTTGCATTTATTTTCCTTTATTACATAATAAAGATGATTTATTCGATCATATTTTGACTTAGGCTTCATAAAAAGGAATGATTGCTCATTGTGCGGAAGTAATTGTTTTGCAATGTAAATTGAACTCTTTTGCTCACATCCAATTTATCCCTCACCCTGCTGAACTCAGCATAAAAACAGCATAGATCCAGAGGCCGGCCTCAGCTCAGTGGGATGTGCATCTGACTGGTGATCAGGAGGACACGGGTTCGATATCTGCCAGGGTCGGCAACATTCTTTTGTGAAGATTGATCATGAAATCTTTTCTATGGTCATTCTCTCCCTTCAGCTGATTCAAGAAGGGCATTTGTCAGTTTCTGGCAAAAGGCTGTGCACTGCACTGGTTAACTGCTTATGTATAAGCTTGCAAAGGAAAAGTGTTGATAGGTTAACGGACAGGCTCAAAAAGGACCTAAATAGTGTTGACTGGGCTGTTAAACTCCAATACAAACATACAAAGCATAGATCCAGATCAGCCAGATTCTTGGAAGCCAGCTCATCAGGATCTATACTGTTTTCCATTCTGCTTCTGAATTTGTGGTAAAAATTGAAATTATGCATTTGAGGGATGACATAAATTCGGGGAGGAGTGTAGTAGATTGAGATATTCAGCAGGGTGAGGGTTAACATCTTCCTCCTTATGCTGTAAAAATCCGAAAAATTGGGATACTCCAAGGACTTGCTGTAATTCTAGTAAATTTTTGACAAAATTGTTTCATGATCCAGCAAGGTACTGACGGAGTGGCAAACCGTCTTCACTGTTTGCTTAGGCCTATCTGTCCCAATTCTTAGGATCATCACAGTAATTCTTGTACAAAGTATTGTTAGCTCAACTAGCTCATTAACCCTTTTTGTACAAAATGGAATCTTCCTCCTTATATATAGGATGAGTCCATTTAAAAATTTAGGGGTGTCTGGTTGTGCTTTCTTTAAAATTTGTTAGGAAAATGGCGGAACTTTTTGCAAATATTGTAGGCCCTGATGAGACGCCGCGTTCTGCGGTTTTTCATCTGGGCCTGCACTGTTTGCCAAGGTACCCCTTTTGGGGTTTCCGGTACAAAATGGGTTAATCAAGGCCACTCACGTATCAAGCAAAAACTTGCTAGATTTTAAAATTGAAGTCAAATTTCAAATGAAATTTCAATGGAATCAAAGAAATGAAATTGTAAGTGCAGTAAAACCTGTCTTAGTGGCCACCTCTATTAAACAAGCAACCTGTCTTAAGCAAGAGGTGTATTGTTCCCGGAAAAGCCAAATGTGTTAAATTTCACCTGTTTTAAGCAAGCACCTGTCTTAAGCAAGCACATTCCTGTTATCCCTTAGGTACTTGCTTAATACAGGTTTGACTGTACTTATGCTGTCCAGGTCACATAAGTGGAGCGCTGTGTTGCAGTGGTAAAGCATCGGATTTGAGGTAGAGAGGTAGCCGGTTCAATCCTCGCAAGCGCCACGTGTTGTTTCCTTGAGCAAGAAACTTTATCCACATTGCTTAGTACTGGTTCCTACCCAGGAAAAGAGGGCCACATGGAAGATTAGTACTAGTACTAAATGTGTTACCCTCTATAAATAAGGTCGATTATTATTATTATTATTATTATGATGATCAAGATGGCCATTATGGCCAATATTTTTATGGTAAATATTTTCAAAAATCTTCTGCACCCGAACCAGTGGGCCAATTGCCTTGAAACTTGCAATGTAGCTATGGGGACTTTGGCCCATCATACATTGTTAAAATAATTAGACTGGGGTGATCTAAACCCTTTTGGTACCAAATGGAATCTTCCGCTTTATAAATAGCAGTGGTCCATTTCAAAATTTAGAGGTGTCAGGTTGTGTTTTCTTCAAATTTTATATGGACAATGGCTGAACTTTATGCAAACAGTGGCGGCCCTGATCAGATGCCGCGTTCTGCAGCGTCTGATCTGGGCCTGCACTGTTTGCCAGGGTACCCGTTTTGGGGTTTCTGGTACTAAATGGGTTAGCCCATTCTCAATAAGGTCACTTGTGCTTTTGTATGGAAAAAATAGAAATTGTTAATTTTTCAAAAATAACTCTTATCTTGCTGTTCACGACAACCCCTATCTTTGGAAACAGTGTAGATCCAGATCAGATGGCTTCTGAAGAAGCCATCTGATCAGGATCTACACTGTTTGGCATTCAGTTTATGAATTTATAGCAATAAATTACATCAAGTAATTTGATTGGTTGATAGACAGAAATGGGTGTGGCTTAAATGAATATTCAGCAAGATAAGGGTTAATGGTACATGCAATCAGCTTAACAAGTTTAAGCTGCATGAGTTCCAAAAGTCAAGGTCACTCATTGACCTTGGTCCAGGGTCACTCAGAAATCAATTAAAAAAAAAAAAACAGAATGAAAAATTACTGCTGGGCAAATTTAAGCCAAATTTCATATGAAGCCTTTATGGGATTGAGGATTGTAAGCTTGTTTGAATGACTAAGATGGCTGCCATTGCATTTTCTCAGAAACCAAATGGCTCCTGTATACACTCTGCACTCAATCGAGCTTCTCAGGACCAATTCAGGACCATTGGTCCTCTGGTTACCTTGTCAGCAAACTGTCCAAAAACGGTTGAACCTAGAGCCTTGAAACTTGGTGAGTAGAGTGGTTGTGATGAATAGAATCTGACGACCTGATGAGCTTTTGAAAAAAAAAAACAAAAAAAAACAGGAGAATATTTCATGAGATATGGCACTTTGTAAAATTCTGGATTTTTACTGGCATTCATTGATGTAATGTAATGGATCCTTGTATTTTCCTTCATCTTTGGAATAAAACGTGACAATAATGTAATAAATTGTTTTATTAGAAAATAAGAATCAGTTAGTGCTGTAAGTTGATCATAAAAGCACCTATCACAATAATAGCAGATGAAATTTTCCAGTCTTTTTTTTTTTCCTTATTTTTCCGTGAAAACAGCAGATGATTCACATGATATATCAAGCCTGTTAAAAATACAAAAATTTGGATGTCATCTACTGACTGTGTTATTGAACTGGGCACTTTTAGGGTTACTGTAAAAATCGTAAAAATTCGGACACCTGTAGGAGTAATAAGGACCTGCTGTAATTCTCCTAAAATTTTGACAAACTTCTTTCATGATCCAGCAAGGAGTCTGAAAGGTGCAGACTGATTGGCAAACAGTGTAGACCCTGATCAGACTGCTCCTTCAGGAGCAGTCTGATCTGGGTCTGCACTGTTTGCTTAGGCCTGTCTGTCCCAATACTTAGGATCAATATGAGGTAGTTTACACCATAGCCCAGAAACCTGCACCCTTTAACCCATTCAGTACCAGAAACCCAAAACGGGTACCCTGGCAAAAAGCGCAGGCCCAGATCAGACGCCGCATTCTGCGGCGTCTGATCAGGGCCTACACTGTTTGCAAAACGTTCAGCCAGTTTACAAATAAATTTTGAAGAAAACGCAACCTGACACCCCTTAATTTTGAAATGGACTCCTGCCATATATAAGGCGGAAGATTCCATTTGGTACAAAAAGGGTTAAACATGCTATCAGCAGCAGAGATTATTTCACAAATTTTTGTTTTATTGCTAGCTAACATGTAAGCTTAGATTCCTGTTAATAGAAAAAAATAAAAACGAATCTTCACTAAGTGTATGACATAGGCCAGGCAATAATTTTTCATTGTCATTTTCTGCAGAATAAACCGACCTTGTTCATCTTTATAACGCTATTGTTGGGGCCCAAAGTAGAAACCCTATTAGTTAAACAACCATGTTATATCCAAACAAAAATGCATAGATTATATAGAAAAATGACCATTTATGGTCATTTTTCTATATAATCTATACATTTTTGGGATCCATTTTGAAACTGTGTTATATCCAAAACCATGTTATAATTAACCGTGTTATAATGAGGTTGTGGTGGACTTAGGATCAATATGCGGTAATTTACACCATAGCCTAGAAACCTGCACCCTTTAAACATGGAAGCTAAGATTCCTGTAAATAGAAAAAAATAAAAACGAATATGACATAGGCCATGCAATAATTTTTCATTGTCATTTTTTTGCAGAATAAACTGACTTTGATCTTGTTGTTTTTAGTTCGCCTCTATGTAGTATTATATTTTGCGCCCATCGGGGCTTGAAGAAATATATGGGCTGCATGATGCTTCCACGCAGAGCTGAAACCGACCTGTACACCAGTACTAGTAAACCGCGAATTGGCCCATCCATGCTTATTAACCCTATTGGTTTCATTGGGCGGCAGGGCTTGAGATGTCATTTCATCTCAATGTCGGGTAAAAGTCTCACAAAATTGGAAGCAATGTCTCCAAAATGACCTTTACAGTGTTGACGGGGACGTTAAACCTCAAATCAAACAAATCTATGTAGTATAAGGAGACCTGTTGGAGTCAACCCAGTCGTTTATATGCACTATTTGCATCCCCCACCCCATTACCATTCCCGTTCCTATCACACTACGTTGAAGTTCTTCAGATGCTTTGTATCTCGTCACAGAGCATTTATATTTGGAACTTGGGTACCTGTGAGGGTCGTCCGAGATTCCAAAATAACACACTCGTGGGTTCATGCCCAGGGGTGGGGCTAGGCGTCAAAACCTAGGACCTCTTTGTAATACTGTGTTAACCCTTAAGACACGGGAGAGAAAGACTACATCTGTTAAGGTCGTCTGCTAATATCGTCTGATGAATTTTTTGGGCAAACTTTAAAAATATTTTTGCATACAGGCAAGCCGTATGGGCCCAGATCAGAATGCTCCTACAGGAGCAGTCTGATCTGGGTCCACTCTGTTGGCGAAAAATCACTTTTAAGGTTACCGGCAGATGGCAAAGCAGACGACAATTGTCGTGATTGGCATTTTATGGGTTAAAGTTATCAAATGCTTATATCTCGACAGTCACTCATCGCAGAGCATTCATGTGTAGAACATGAGTAGCTTCGAGGGACTTGAGATTGGAAAAGACTAACCCCTGGGTTCATGCCTGGTATTGGGGCTTGGGGTTAAAAGCTTGGACAGCCACAGCGAGTGATATATGCTTTGACTTTTCTTATTTTCTGAGAAAATCAAGTTTAACCTTATCCTGCTGAATAAATCTATATAGCCACACCCATTGCTGTCTATCAACCAATCAAATTACTTGACATAATGTATTCAATCCTTTCACATTATATACATGACAAAAATTGTAGATCTGAAGCCCTCTGATCTCAATTTACTCTGTTCTTAACCCGTTGCATGCGGGAAACCCCTAAAGGGGTAGCTTGGCAAACAGTGCAGGCCCAGATCGGACGCCGCAGAACGCGGCGTCTGATCAGGGCCTGCACTATTTGCTAACAGAATTTTCTGTCAAAAATAGAATAAAAATGAAAAAAATAGGGCCGACACCCCTTATACAACAAATGGACTTGTCTAACATAATTAGCAGACTCCACCATTAATTGTAGGGGTTATTGTGATCTGCGGGATAAGGGTTAAAAAGTCTGGAAGAGAATTGCAACTGCAACCCAATAACACAATTTGTTTAGCCTAAGTGCTTAATAGGGTATGGAAAATGGCGTGTTCCGATGTTATAAAACATCGTTCTAATGTGAGATGGTACAAATGAAACACAGCATAAATGTCACACGTGCAGACATGAGTTGTGGTCGACCATACTGCCCTTAACTAGCACCCAGTAACATTTAAACCCCTGGGAGCACTGAAAGAAAGAAAAAGGACACACAACATAAATGTCACACACTGCAGACATCATGTGTTGTGGTCGACTGTCCTTAACTAGCACTCAGTAACATTTAACCGGGGAAACACGGAGGAAGAAAAGGGCACACTGCATAAATGTCACACGCTGCAAACTGGCACACAGTAACATTGTACCCTTATCCTGCTGAACACAACACCTGCCTTTGCAAATAGTGTATCATGCAGCTTGTTAACCCATTGTATAGCAGTGGACTCTTCCATTGCTATATATACCGACCCCGATAGCTCAGTTGGTAGAGTGTCCGCCCCGGGGAACGGGAGGTCACGGGTTCGTTCCCGGGCCGGGACATACCAAAGTCGTTAAGAATGGTACTAGCTAGTCCTCGCTTGGCACTCAGATTAACGGGGTAGAGCTAGGACTGGTCGACCCAGTGTCAGGATAATGTGACTGGGTGTGGTATCATGTAATGTGTCTGGGACATGATACTTCAGTGATACAGCACTATAAAAGTGAGCATTGAGCTCCCTGTCGCAACCAGACACCATCGTGATATGACTGAAAAATTGTTGAAAGCGATGTTAAACCCAAATTCACACACACACACACACACACTCTTCCATTGCTATACAGCTTGCACCTTTGCTCAGTGAGATGTGCTCTCCCAACTGGTAATCAGGTCATGGGTTGGATCCCTGCCAGGTCTGCAGCATGCTTTTGTTGAATTGGGCACTCTCTCCCACCCAAAGGCATAGTGCCAGGCAATTGAAATAATCCCTTAATTCTTATGCACAAACTGTTTTGTTATACAACTTCAAAGAAATAAACAAAATTTTATTTTCTCCATATAAGACACTGTGTGAATGCGGAAAGCCAAATATTGCATGTTTTGGTGCTATTATATATATGCTATTAGGAAGTATCGCATGGCTTTATGGTCACATGTTAGAGCTGACGCCTGTTTGGTAAAAAACTCTTGTGTAAAAAGAGCGGTTTTATTTGTCACGCTGAGCCCAGCTATGTCTTATCTTTCAAACAATGTAGATCCAGATCAGATGGCTTCTGACGAAGCCATCTGATCAGGATCTACATTGTTTGTTGTTCAGATTGTGAATTTGTTGCAATAATTTGCATCAAGTAATCTGATTGGTTGATAATTGGTAGTGGGTGTGGCTTATTTAAATATTCAGCAGGACAAGGGTTAAGTGTAGGTAGCAGGGCTCTAGAAGTCCGATTTTTCACCGGTCCAGACCGTTTTTTGAAAATGAAAACCGATTTTGCTGAAAAATTTTGCTGAAAAATCGGTCCGAAAAAAAACCCCAATAAGCTAAAATCGAAGTGAAAAAAACAGAGAAATTATACCTGGTTAGGTGTCAAACTGTTTATTGTGCCAGTAATATAATCCAATTATCTCTCTCGGGGATGAATTTGAGTTTGACAGTAAACACGTCTTCGAGATCTCGCCAGGTATCGCAGACTCTCGCGGGATTAAGGCTTATGACAGTCAGTCAGCCAAAACGTGATTAAGTGGTGCGTGATTGTGATATCAAAGAAGCCTTGATCGTGTTTGATCTAATGGCAATCAAACATAATTTGTTTATTTCAGGCTTGTGTAATCGTAAAATATGTATTTATATTCTTTAAAACTTGGTTCGGCCATGTTCGAGAGTAAAGAAATGTTTTTTCGATTTTTTAACCCGTTCAAAACGTTTTTTTAGAAATACGCTCTATTAAAATAAATGACATAAAACAGGTGTATGTGTGTTACGTCCTTGACTGCATTAATGTGTATTGTGTAAACGGAAACCATATGACGTCATTTTCCGACCACGTGGCTGCCATATTGGTCACCATTTGTAAACAAAGCAATTTGGGCAAAATAAAATGTGTGAAATAAGAGAAATATTTTAAAGGTTTTAAAAAGGGAGAAAAATATAGTGACCATCGAACTGGTCTCTGACTGCCCCATGTAGGTTGTTTCCCTTTAGTAGTCTTCAGGTTCGGAGTGACCCGGATATTGGGAAAATGAAAGTAGATGAAATCTGGCGTAGAAAATGAAAGTAGATGAAATATTAACGATGTGAGCAATAATTGCTGTTTATAATCGAGATACTGGTGCTCATATCCGTTTACAAGTGTAAGAGGAACATCGGTATGTCATTCTTTGCGCTAATAACACATTTTGAAATCGCAAATCGCCAATGGCGTTTACGGAAATTACCGAAACCGATCGGCAATTTCAGTAATTTTTGGTCACCTTCTGGACCGATTGGGATTTCAAAATTTCTAGAGCCCTGGTAGGTAGGTAAACTGACTGGCTGAATATGACCTAAATATAGCATTGTTTGGGCCCTTAAACTCAAAGCAATTTTGGACTGACTTCTCAAGGACAGCCTCTCAGTCACACATACAGTACAACTTCGATGGCTCGAACACCGATGGCTCGTTTACCATGGCTGAGTCGAACCCATTCTTGAGCCCCTAGGGAAATCCTCTACAAAAGAAATAGTGGGGGATAATTAAGGAGATTTTAGTCTTTTATCTTGCAAATGTATGCTGTGTGTACTCATTAGAATCGCCTCGATGAGGCGATTCTAATGAGTACACACAGCATACATTTTCATTATAGAACACCAAAAAGATGTCTAAAAGTATCTTGTTATGCCTCCTGGCAGTAACCCTCAGTGGCTCGAACTACCCCTGTCTCGAACAGATTTTCGAGGTCCCAAAGGTGTTCGAGCCATTGAAGTTCGACTGTATTTAGCTGAGCAGATGATACACATGAAGCCAGGAAAGGCCACTATCAAAGAATCAGATAAAACATGAACCAACAGCACAAAGTCAATAAACAAACAAGACATTGATCTGCATGGAGGCTTCCTAGCTCAACAGTGAGTCAAAATAAGGCTGATTTTCTCTGAAAAATATGGGGGTTTTGTTTGTTTGTTTGATTTGAGGTTTAATGTCCCCATCAACACTGTAAAGGTCATTTTGGAGACGTTGCTTCCAATTTTGTGGGACTTTTACTCGACATTGCAGGCGATTTTCTATTATTCCTCAGGGGCCGAAAAAGGGCCCCATTCCCAACTGAAAATAGCCTTTATTTTTCCCAATTTAATTTAAAAATTCCCAAATTGATGAGAGAAAAAAATCAACACAAAGAAACATCTTCTGAGACACTGCATTGCTAACTGAAACTTCAAACAGTCATTTCTGAAACATCAGACCAGTAAACAGTCACAGAAGAAAGACATGGTTGCTTGAATGAAGCAGTAGTTCACTACTTTTGTCTTTAATTCTCCAAATTTAGTAATTTTCTTGCTATTTTTCCCCCAATTTAAGTCAGGGGCCTTTTCCCAAAATACCTGGATAAAGCCCTGTATTGAGATAAAATGACATCTCAAGCCCTGTCGCCCAATGAAACCAATAGGGTTTATTAGCATGGACGGTCCGCCTCGCACCGCGATTCCTGGACAGGCTAAGATCCTCTAAGCGGTTTACCAGTACTAGTGTGCGGGCCGGAAAAATATGGGGGTAGGGAATATGAACTTGATTGGCATTTTCAGGATTAAATTCTGTGGGATCGATAGAATGGAAACACCTTCAGGGGAATCAGCTCCTGCAAAAGTATTTTTGTTTGTGTTGTCCTTAAAGGGATCTACCCTTAACCCTTATCTTGCTGAATATTAATTTAAGCCACACCCATTTCTGTCTATCAACCAATCAAAAAACTTGATGCAATTTATTGCTACAAATACATAAACAGAATGCCAAACAGTGTAGATCCTGACCAGATGCCTTCTTCAGAAGCCATCTGATCTGGATCTACACTGTTTCCAAACATTGGGGTTGTCGTGAACATGAAGATAAGGGTTAACCCATTTAGTACCAGAAACCCCTAAAGGGGTACGTTGGCAAACAGTGCAGGCCCAGATCAGACGCTGCAGAACACGGCGACTGATCAGGGCCTACACTGTTTGCTAAAAGTTCAGTCATTGTCCAAATAGATTTTGAAGAAAACACAACCTGACACCCCTAAATTTTGAAATGGACTCCTGCTATATACAAGGAGGAAGATTCCATTTGGTACAAAAAGGGTTAAACACATGAATTTGCTCCTTCTTACCTCTAACTCTAGCCCTGCTGATCACGACATCCCCTCCCTTTGCAAATTGTAGATCCAGATCAGATGACTTCTAAAGAAGCCATTTGATCAAGATCTACACTGTTCGGCATGCAGTTTGTGAATTGAACATTGCATTATAACAAGTAGTTTAAATGGTCGATAGTCAGAAAAGGGTGTGGTTTTTTAATTTATTCAGCAGGATAAGGGTCAGAAGAGTTCATAGGAATGCAAACTGTAAGTTCTGGAAGTTTGTAAAAAAATGGTAGAAAAAATGCCAGGTATGTCTTTTCCTGCTGAATAAATTAGTTTTGCCATACCCATTTCTTACTATCAACCAATCAAAATACAGTAACATTCCTCTATTAAGACCATCTTTGGGACTGTTCAAAACTGGTCTTTAAGACCACTTTTGAACAGTTCCAAAGGTGGTCTCTGACCAGAGGACACTGCATGCCGAAAACTAAGAGAAACAATAAATGCAACCTACTAAATAAGCTTTTAAAAACAGAATTAGTCTCAATTTTTGGTGGTCTTAACAGCGGAATTATAATACTATATTCATTCAAAGTTGCAATCTGAATGACAATGGCGTCAACATATTTTTAACCCATTTTTTACCGGAAACCAAAAAACTGGTAGTTGGCAAACAGTGCAGGCACAGATCAGATGCCTGTGGCATCTGATCAGGGCCTACACTGTTTGCAAAATTTTCAGCCAGTTTCCAAACAGTTTTTGAAGAAAACACAACCTGACACCCCTAAATTTTGAAATGGACTCATGCTATATATAAGGTGGAAGATTCCATTTGGTACAAAAAGGTTTAAACAATGACTTTCTGCTTCATTTTCCAGGTCAGTGATGTCAATGATGATGTCAGGAGAGTTGCTGTGACATCACTAGGATTTCTACTATTTAGGTAAGTACCGTAGATCATTGAAAGCCGTTTTGCTGTGCTAACAGTGTACTTTATGGTTGGTTATCATAGCAATCTCGGCAGTCAAGCTTTGTCAAAGGTGCTTTATGGTCAACTGTCATGACAGTTAGATTGGTAAACTGTGCTGAATTGTTGGTTTTCTAGACAGTATCCTTTATACTCAGTTGTCTTGACAATTAGCTATGGTTGGTTGTATTGCCAAATAGCTTTGTTAACAAGGCTGTATGGTTTGTTGTCATGCCAAATAGCTTTGTTAACAAGCCTGTATGGTTGGTTGTCTTGACAATTAGCTTTATTAACAAGGCTGTATGGTTGGTTGTCTTGACAATTAGCTTTGTTAACAGGACCGTATGTTGGTTGTCTTGACAATTAGCTTTGTTAGGAAGGCTGTATGGTTGGTTGTCTTGACAATTAGCTTTGTTAACAAGGTATTTTTCTTAACAAGGCTGTATGGTTTGTTGTCATGCCAAATAGCTTTGTTAACAAGCCTGTATGGTTGGTTGTCTTGACAATTAGCTTTATTAACAAGGCTGTATGGTTGGTTGTCTTGACAATTAGCTTTGTTAACAGGACCGTATGTTGGTTGTCTTGACAATTAGCTTTGTTAGGAAGGCTGTATGGTTGGTTGTCTTGACAATTAGCTTTGTTAACAAGGTATTTTTCTTAACAAGGCTGTATGGTTTGTTGTCATGCCAAATAGCTTTGTTAACAAGCCTGTATGGTTGGTTGTCTTGATACAAAGCCTAACAGATGGTTGTCTTGACATTTAGCTTTGTTAAAAATTCTGTATGGATTTTTGTCTTGACAAATAGCTTTGTTAACAAAGCCTAATGATTGGTTGTCTTGACAATAAGCTTTGTTAATAAGGCTTTATGGTTGGTTTTCTTGACAATTTATTTGCTAACAAGGTCATTTTTCTATGTAATCTATTTATTTTGAATACACTGTTATAGGTTTTTTAATGAGCTCAAAATGTTTTGGAATCCTCAAGTTATGTTAGCATTTTGAAAAGGTGTTGAAGAGAAACAAAACTTTGGTAGATGGAATGTACTGAGTGTGTTTGAGTTTTATGCCTCACCAACAGCTAAGGTCATATGGAGACGGGACTTAACTTTAAAGACTCATCCAAAAGTCTGGAGAAGTCAGGGATCCATCCTGCGACCCCAGTTTACAAGGTGAGTAGCGTAACCACTACACCACGGAGGCTTCATCTAATGTACTTATTTGACTGGAATGAGTACTATTAACGCTTTTTGTACCAAATGGAATCTGCCTCCTTATATATAGCAGGAGTCCATTTCAAAATTTAGGGGTGTCAGATTGTGTTTTCATCAAAATGACTGAACTTTTTGCAAACAGTGGATGCCCTGATCAGGCGCCGCATTAGGCCGTCAGGCCCAATGTTCAAATATCTTCTGAGGGATCCGCAAATGTTAATGCAATGAAATAACCATGGATGATCGTTGTTCTTGCATAACTTACAATTCCGACAGCAAATTTTGACGAAAACACCCAAAAGCTCCATATAAACACCATATAAACTCTTCAAATGCGAACTGCGAACCAACATGACGGCCAGTTCAGAATGTTGTTTACAATGACGTTGTTACGCAGTAACCATCTGACGTCATCATAGAACCCTAAAACGCTACGTTCAGGGAGATAACGTTACGTCGTTCAAAGTAACATAAACAAAGCAAGGCCAGTCTTGTGATATCAAAAGCTCAAAATCCATGTTCAAACAGCACGCGAATTGCATGATTTGAACATGGTTTTTGCTGTTTGAGCACGGCTTTCGGTCCATTTGACAATGGCTTCAAACAGCCATGTGCAGATATTATAATATGCGTAGATATTTATGCAAGAACGTGTTTTCTCACTGTAATGTAGCTTTTTCGTTTGCACAAGATCTTTTCCATGGAATTATATTTTTCTCCCCATGGAGTTTAGTCAGCAAGAATTTTTCTCCCCATGGAGTTTAGTCAGCAAGAAACTTGATTATACACCTTTTGCAGAAGCATTTAATTTTCTGTTTCTGTTATTTCTCCGCATTTTGATCTATATGTTTGCCACCTTTTGATGTGAAATGTTCTGATATTCTGAAGTCAGCTGAGCCTCAGTAATTTGAGAAATGTCAAGTGAAAAATTGTTCTTTGCGAAACCATTACAATAACAGATCCGTGCGCGATAATGCATTTTTTGACATCTCCGAAATGGCTACTTTTCTGATGAAAATGAGTGATGTTTTCCTTATTTATACTGCGAACATAGGTGTGGGTCCTCGTTAGAACCGCCTCATTGAGGCGGTTCTAACGAGTACCCACAACCTATGTGTTGGAGCAGAAATAAGAAAAATAATGTATACCCCATAAACTCCAGTTTTCTCTAGATAAAAATTGGGGTTTAGGGTAGTGTTCATTTTACGGACTTGTTCACGTGATGCTTACATGTTCTAAGAGCATAAAATTTAATTTCCTGTTGCCACAATTTCTCCATTTATATCTCTGTTATAATTTGCCACCTTTGGATGTGAAATGTTCTGATGTTCCGAGTCAGCATTTGAGAAACGTCAACTGAAAAAATCCTTCTTTGCTAAACTTACATGCTCCTAGAGAGCTTATTTGTTTTATTTGGGATTTAACTTCCCCTTCAACACTGTATAGGTCATTTTGGAGACGTTGCTTCCAATTTTGTGGGACTTTTACCCGACATTGAGATGAAATGACATCTCAAGCCCTGTTGCCCAATGAAACAAATAGGGTTTATAAGCATGGACGAGCCAACTCACACCACTTTGCCTGGACAGGCTTAGATCCTCTAAGCGGTTTACAAGTACTCGTGTGTGATCGGTTTCAACTCTGTGTGGAAGCATCATGCAGCCCATCTATTTCTTCAAGCCCCGATGGGAGTGGGCCGGCTCCTAGAGAGCATTTATTAATTTACTGTTGCTGCAATTTCTCCAAGCATATCCTTATTATAATTTATCAGGTTTTAACCCAATCTTGCTGTTCACGACAACCCCTATCTTTGCAAACAGTGTAGATCCAGATCACAAGAAGCCATCTGATCAGGATCTACATTGTTTACCATTCAGATTGTGAATTTGTTGCAATAATTGCATCAAGTAATCTGATTGGTTGATAATCGGTAGTGGGTGTGGCATATATAAATATTCAGCAGGACAAGGGTTAATGTGAAATGTTCTGATGTTCTAAGTCCAATGAATCTCAGTAATTTTAGAAATGTCAACCGAAAAATCATGCTTTATTCAAAGACATTTAACCTTTATCCTGCTGTTCACAACAACCCCCTACCTTTGCAAACAGTGTAGATCCTGATCAGATGGCTTCTGAGAAGCCATCTGATCAGGATCTTCACTGTTTGTCATGCAGTTTGTGAATTAAACAAATATACATGTATTATATCAAGTAATTTGATTGGTTGATAATCAGCAATGGGAGTGGCTTCATTAATTTATGCATAGGGATAATTGTTAAAATGTGTCTTTTAACCTGAATAGTTTGACACAGACTCAGATCAGCCTACGTAAATACTTCGTGAGAATACAGTCATCATTGCCTGCCTTTGATATGCATCTATATGGCATGTAGTGAACACTGATCAGACTGTCGGCCCCCGCCCATCGGGGCTTGAAGAATTAGATGGGCTGCATGATGCTTCCATGCAGAGCTGAAACCGACCTGCACACAAGTACCGGTAAACCGCTTAGAGGATCGGACCGTCCATGCTTATAAACCCTATTGGTTTCATTGGGGGGCAGGGCTTGATGTCATTTCATCTCAAAATTAGAAGCAGCGTCTCCAAAATGACCTTTACCGTGTTAAACCTCAAATCAAGCAAGCTGATCAGACTGCATGCATGTGCAGGATGTTCCGAGTCTTCCCTGTGCATAATTTATGTCTGGAGACACTTTTTGGAGTGCCCAATTTGGACGGTCTAGAGAATGCTGGGATCAGCTCAAATGTTGGATTCTGAAGGCCATCAGTTTTGGGCATCGTGGTCAGTGAAGATGAGAACAGAGTCACAGAAAAGTCAGTAAAAAGTCTGCAAATTTTGATTTGATCCTGAAATCAGTTTTTCTGATGTTTAGCTCAGCTGAGCATGAAATTTGTAGGACTTTGTGGCACTTTAAAAGTTAATAAAGTCCATTAAACCAATGTAATATTTATGACTAACCTTTAAAAATTATGTATTACAAGTCTCAGGAGAACTTTGATATGTGTGATTTCATCTTCCCAGCTTTACTGCTTGACCCTTTTTATACCTAATGGAATCTTCCTCCTTACATACAGCAGGAGTCCATTTCAAAATTTAGGGGTGTCAGGTTGTTTTTCTTCAAAATTTATTTGGAAAATGGCTGAACTTTTTGCAAACAGTGTAGGCTCTGATCAGACGCCGCATTCTGCGGCGTCTGATCAGGGCCTGCAATTTTTGCCAACTACCCGTTTTGGGGTTTCTGGTACAAAATGGGTTAATGGAAGTAAGGCCCCCATGGTGTAGTGGTTAAGCTACTCATAAACCATGGGGTCGTGGGTTCGATCTCCTCTCGGGCTTCTCTAGACTTTCGGATGAGTCTTTAAATTGAGGTCCCGTTTCCATAATTATGACCTTAGCTGTTGGTGGGATGTAAAACCCAAATGCATACATTGTTTGAACTGAGGTTTTTTCGTCCCCGTCAACACTATTTAGGTCATTATCCCCTGACCAAATAGGGTCGGGGGATATAGCGATCAGCCTGGCATCCGCCTTTCTGTCTGGTTGTTCGTCTGTCCGTCCGTAGAAGCAAACTTGTGATGTACATAACTTGAATACCCTTTGAGATTCATTGATGGTTCTTGACACAATTGTTCTCAAGGCTGAGATGGCATGCCATGTGCAAGAACTAGAACTCGGGCTGCCATAGTTTTTGAGTTATCTCCCCCTTTTTATGCCCCCGCCATTCGAAGAATGGTGGAAAGGGCATATAGCATTGCCCCTGTCCATCCGTCCGTGCATCCGTGTGTCCGTGCGTCCGAAACTTAAACGCAGTCAATAACTTCCTTATTTCTTGATGGATTTTAAAATTACTCAGCAGAAATGTTAACCATCATGAGACGACGTGTCACGTGCAAAACCCAGGTCCGTACCTCCAAGGTCAAGGTCATACTTAGAGGTCAAAGGTAAAAAAAAGGGTCCAAAACTTAAACGCAGTCAATAACTTTCTTATTTCTGGATGGATTTTGAAATTACTTTGTAGAAATGTTAACCATCATGAGACAATGTCTAATGTGCAAAATCCAGGTTGGTACCTCCAAGGTCAAGGTCATACTTAGAGGTCAAAGGCCAAAAAAAGGGTCCGAAACTTAAACGCAGTCAATAACTTACTTATTTCTGGATGGATTTTGAAATTACTTTGAAGAAGTGTTGACCCTCATGAGACGATGTGTCACGTGCAAACCCAGATCCGTACCTCCAAGGTCAAGGTCATACTTAGAGGTAAAAGGTCAAAAAAAGGGTCTGAAACTTAAACGCAGTCAATAACTTACTTATTTCTGGATGGATTTTAAAATTACTTTGAAGAAATATTAACCATCATGAGACGATGTGTCACGTGCAAACCCAGATCCGTACCTCGAAGGTCAAGGTCATACTTAGAGGTCCAAGGTAAAAAAAAATGGTTGGTCAATAACTTTCTTATCTCTGGATGGATTTTGAAATTATTTGGCAGAAATGTTGGCCATCATGAGACAATCTGCCTCACACAAAACCAAGGTCCTTACCTACAATGTCAAGGTCATACTTAGAGGTCAAACGTGAAAAAAAGGGTCCAAAACTTTATCACGGTCAATAACTTTCTATTGATGAATACGAACAGACATATTTTCAGGCGGGGGCATCCGTGTCCTATGGACGCATTTCTAGTAATAAAATAAAATGACTTCCTTGTGATGGCCATGACTCCGATACCCAGGGCTTTGATATTTGGTGTGAATCTTCATCTAGTAGACCTCTTTTAAGATTGTTCAAATTATAGCCCTGGGGCCAAAAATGCCCCCGCCCCCTGGCCCTTTGGTTTTTACATAGATATAGGGAAAATGTTTAAAAATCTTCTTCTCTGAAACCGCAAGGCCCAGGTCTTTGATATTTGATATGAAGCTTCATCTAATGGACCTCTATCAAGATTGTTCATATTATAGCCCTGGGGTCAAAAAAGATAAAGGGTTTTAGTACAGGATGCAGCATTCCATGAGATTTAACAGCCTGTGAAACTTAATTTACAGGGTTAAGAGCCGGTACGTACATTGTTGACGAAAGTCGCCTATGGTGCTCTGCCAGGCTCTCAACGAGAGTCGCCTGTGGCGGTGAAAGGGTTGAGGAGTCTATATAATAAAAGCACAATAAATTCACAAAAGTCCGCAATTTGTCTGTGTCTAACACAAAAGCCTAAATAATTGATATACCGTAATGATCCTAACTATTGGGACAGATAGGCCTGAGCAAACAGTGCAGACCCAGATCAGACTGCTCCTGAAGGACCAGTCTGATCAGGGTCTACAGTGTTTGCCATTCCATCTCCACTTCTTGGACTTCTTGCTGGATTGTGAAACAAATTTTTATACCCCCACAAATGAAATTAGGGGGGGTATATAGGAGTGAGCTTGTCGGTCGGTCTGTTGACTTGGTTTCCAGACGATAACTCAAAAAGCGCTTCACCGATTTTTATAATTTTTGGTACACTGATGTAACATCATAAAATACAGGTCAAGTTCGATTTCGACTACAATTCGTCAATTTTCGACATAGTTATGGCCCCTTTCAAGTGAAAAAATTGCAAAATGCCGCTGTTGTACTATCAAGGCAGTTTTTGTGGGGGTATTCATCACCTTTAGTAGTAGCTCTAGTTTTTTAAATTAGGAGAATTACAACAAGTCCTGAATGTGTCCGAATTTTTAGGATTTATTGATCTTTTAGTACTGTTCATTAACAACAGACTACAGAACCCCCACCCATGGGGGCTTGGGGAAATAGATTGGGCTGCATGGTGCTTCCACATAGAACTGAAACTGACCACACGAGTACGGGTTAACAGCTTAGCCCAGACAAAGAAGCGTGTGTGGGACGGTCCGTGCATTTAGCAGGGCTTGTGATGTCATTTCATCTTGGTGGCGGGTAAGAGACCCACAAAATTGGAAGCAACATCTCCCAAATGACCTAAATAGTGTTGACAGGGATGTTAAACCTCAACTTAAACATACAAATCAACAGACTACAAAATCTTGCACTCTATTGGCAGCGAATATAAAAAAAATAAAATTCCGCTATTAAGATCACCAAAAATTAAGACTAATTCCGCTATAAAAAGCGTATTTAGTAAGTTGCAGTTATTCTTTCTTTGTGTTTTCTGCTTACAGAGCCTCTGGTCAGTGACCACCTATGGGACTGTTCAAAAGTGGTCTTTTAAGACCACTTTTGAACAGTCCCAAAGGTGGTCTTAGTACCAGAAACCCCAAAACGGGTACCCGGGCTTAATATAGGAATTTACTGTACTTCTTGATTTCAAAAGAACTGGCGTTAGTTAATTGGAACATGTGTTATTTACAATAAATATGGTAAAGCACAACCCACAAGTTTTTTCTAGAGAATTTACTATATGTCTGGAATTTGAGTGCTCTGTCACAATCATTTGCATGATTAAACTGCAGTCTTCTTTCTGATAGATTTTCTGAATGAAATGGCATCAGAGATGAAAAATTAATTCGGAATAGACATATTCTGCAAAATATAGACAGCAGTAACATCAGAAAAACATGAAGATTACAACTTGTGCAATGCTGTATGACAATCTCTGCATTATTCTGTATGACATTCTAAGCCCGGTCACGAGAAAGCGTGTCTTGGGGATAGTTGACCCTTCGTAAGTTGCCTCATCCAATTTGGGTCAACACTGCTTGCCTCATCCCAGATCAAAGGGACAAAAATAGCATGGCTATAAATAAGTGTTACTGGATTTTGTTCAAGGTCAGCAATAGTCATTTCTCAAGTAATTTGTCCAGTAGTTATTACATATTTGCCAATTTTTCCAGTAGTTGGGTTTTGTTTGATTTGAGGTTTAACGTCCCCGTCAACACTATAAAGGTCATTTTGGAGACGTTGCTTCCAATTTTGTGGGACTTTTACCCGGCATTGAGATGAAATGAAATCTCAAGCCCTGTCGCCCAATGAAACCAATAGGGTTTATTAGCATGGACGGTTCGCCTCACACCGCAGTTCCTGGACAGGCTTAGATCCTCTAAGCGGTTTACCAGTACTAGTGTGTGGGCCAGATTCAGCTCTGCTTGGAAGCATTGTGCAGCCCATATATTTCTTCAAGCCCCTATGGGCGGGGGCTGTCCAGTAGTCGGGTTGGTATATAAATTGCATTGTCACATTGATTGACCTGATAAAATAGAAGTGAAGGCAATGATCACTTGTCCTGAGATAGCATATCTTTATCAGGTCAAGGTGTTTGAATGCAATTTATATAGGGGGTGACTGATAAATAACTGTACCTGGATTTTGTACAAGGTCAGCAATAGTCATATGGACAATAGCAGGCGGGGAGTTTCTGTAGTTAGTAACTTTGGATTGATTGATAAATAATCAAACAAAAATATACTGAATTGAGCGAAAGTTTGCTGTCACATCACATGAACAAGTCCGTGAACTGAAGACCCCCCTGTACCTCACTTTATATGGAGAAAACTGGGGTTTATGGGGTATACATTATTTTTCTTATTCTTGCTCCAAGACATAGGCTGTGGGTACTCGTTAGAACAGCCTCAGTGAGGCGGTTCATATGAGCACCCACAACCTATGTTTGCAGTATTTATAAGAAAAATATCAGAGATTTTCATCAGAAAAATGGCCATTTTGGAGATGTGTAAAAATGCACCAATTTGCATGCGTGTGTTATCGTAATGAATTCCAAACTGCAGCCAGATACTACATGTGAGGTTTGTCATGTGAGGATAAAATACATGTGCCAATGTGCATGACTTCGATATTAAACGGAAGCCTTTTAAAACCAAAACTACGTCAGACTGCAAGAAAAATGCAATCAGGGAATACGTTGCTAAAACACACCTTAATCATGAAACCTTACAAATTTTTGTTTGGGAAATTGGTGAGAGGAGATATTTAACTTAAACCAAGGTTGCAGATGCAAAATGGCATGCAGCTACATGAGTTTATTTTGCAAATCAACTTTAACCCCTGTCCTGACCAGGATATATTCTACCTTTGCAAATTAGTGTAAATCCGTATCAGATGGCTTCTTCACGCTGAAGAAGCCATCTGATCAGGATCTACAATGTTTGTCATTCAGTTTGCAAATTTGAATGAGTAAATTATATTTTAAAAAAATCTGATTGGTTGATAGTCAGAAATGGGTGTGGCTGAATTTATTTATTCAGCAGGACAATTAGCTGCATATCGTGTAGATTAACCCTTATACTGATGTTCACGACAACCCCTACCTTTGGAAACAGTGTGTTAAAGTTTCTAAGAGATTGTATATTCTGAACCCTTTGATAGATTTAGTTGATACTTACACAGTGACCTTGAGGTCAAGGTCACAGACTTAGAAATTTTACATTTGGTTAGTTTTATGACAAAGTTTATAGATGCCTGTATTTGCTAAACTCTAAGACAAATTCATTTGATACTTGCATCAATGTTGCATTCCAGTTCAAAGATTTTGTGATGTATGTCCCTTCCCCCACACCTTGTGACCTCCTGGAGACCTTCACCTCAAGTCACGGACTTAGAAATTTTATATTTGGTTAAAGTTTAATGACAAAGTTTATAGATGTATGTTCTAAACACAAAGACAAATTCAATTAATATTTACATTGATATTGCATAACAGTCCAAAGATTTCATCGCATACCCCACCCTGCTGCTTCAGTAACATTGATGCCCTCACTCCCTTGGTCCATTTATAAATTTTAGGTTTGGTTTAGCTTTTACAAGCACATTTATAGATTCTTATAGCTTCTTGACATCTTCGTTCATATTACATACAAGCTCGAAAGATATATCAGAGGGTGGCACTGGCCGGGGGTATACATGACCCACTGGTTGTTTGCTCTAGTTAAATTCTTGGTCAGTGAAACAATATGTCACATGTTGCAGGCCTCATATTTTTCAGGCATTTGCAGGATTTCAGGCTTTTAGATTTTGATTTTTGTGCCTATAGTCTGTTTAAAAAACTATTTAACCCTTATTCTGCTGAATAAATTTTTTAACCCACACCCATTTCTGACTACAAGTCAACCAAATTACTTGATATTTTCACAAACTGCATTATAAACAGTGTAGATCCTGATCAGAAGCCATCTGATCTGGATCTACACTGTTTGCAAAGGTAATAGTTGTGTCTTGTTCAGCAGGGTGAGGGTTGAGGCTGCAAAATCGGGGCCTTTTCAGGCATGGAAAAGCGTGGTCAGTATGAGGCCTGATGTTGGTCTCCTATCATGACAAATATTTTTCATTAGTAAACTGAATTGCGCATAAGCTTAATATTTGTTCCTGGTTTACACAAAGCAATTCTTGCCAAAGAACATGCTGCAAATGTACTCACTAAGTTCATTCCCTGACAGCAGTATAGGAATAAATCTGATACAACCTCATCCATGTATGTAATCAGTTCAATCAGTTTCATACTCTGGCAGAAATAGTTCCCAAATATTTCGTTAACCCTTTTTGTACCAAATGGAATCTTCCACCTTATATATGACAGGAGTCCATTTCAAAATTTAGGGGTGTCAGGTTGTGTTTTCTTCAAAAACTGTTTGGAAATTGGCTGAAAATTTAGCAGACAGTGTAGGCCCTGATCAGACGCCGCATTCTGTGGCGTCTGATCTGGGCCTGCACTGTTTGCCAGGGTACCGGGTTTAGGGGTTTTGGGTACTAAATGGGTTAATGATAACAACAGGGGTGTCAAAGAGAGGATTAATTTGAACAACAGGCCTATAAATATCTTATAAATCTTAATTAATATGTATGTTTTGTCTGGCAGAAATAAAGAAAATAAATTACTGTATTCCCTGGAATTATCCACATGCTCTATTAAACACACTCCAGTGCTTAAGGCTCTGCATGCTGGGTATTTTGTCTCAGTAGAAGGAGGGTTTTGCGTGCGGATCCTGTCGGCGGCGTAGCCTATATATTAGCATATATGCCATATTAAATGGGCCCCGTCAAGCGATTTTGGTACTTATCGCCTATGCGAGCAGCGAAGGTTCAGGGGAGCCTGCGCATTCGCGCAGTCTCGCCAGAACCTTCGCTGCTCGCTCATACAAGCAGTGAATCAAGAGGAACCTTCAGACAGAAAGCCATATTCCTGGCCCCTCTGAATGGCTGGGCATGCGCAGTTAAAATTTGTCATGACTGAATGCTCGAAGACACAAATTCGCTTGGCGGGGCTCAAATGATCAAAGTTTTAACGATATGTTAATCGTTAGTTTTGAACAACTGTCCACTGATCTTGATATTCTCTGTTTGTCATTTAGTTGGAGAATTTAAATGAATAAATTACATTAAGTAATCTAAAAACTGAGCATGGTCAAAAAACAACAAAGAGATATGTCTAAGCACACTAGCTGTGCACTGATTGGAGTGAATACGGTAACAGGATAATTTACAGATGTACGGATCTCATTGAACTACTTGAAACTTCTCTACTCAAAGAAACCCTTCCAAAATCAGCAGCCAAAATAGATAGAAAAAAGGAATGGAAACGCTTAAAACAACTACTGATTTTAATGGTTTTTGCTTATGTTGGGTGATTTTATTTTATTTTTTTTTTTCATTTTTTTACACGTTTCATCATCAAAGCTGTAGCAACATATTTGCAAAGCAGCTGTTTGTTTCTGTGAAGTTAACAGTTTCTTTTTTGCATCCTTAACCCTTAAAATGCCAATCATATCTTCATACCTGTGATAATTTTTGGGTCGATTGTTTATCAATCGACCCAAAGGTATAAAGGACAAAACCTATATTAGTGCTGGAGTCCATGTGACTATCACTGATTTGTAGGAATCCACGCAGATTATTTATAGAATTTTATCGCAGTGAAGTCAGCGTGTTTACGTGAAAAGGTTAACTGTAAAATCTGGGCTGGAATCATAGGTTGGGCTAGGCAAACTGTAGACCCAGATCAGATGCCGCAGAACGCGGTGTCTGATCAGGGTCTTCACTGCTTGCTTAGAGTAAGGAATTTAAGGGTCAGGCGCCGAAAAACGCAGTGTCTGATCAGGGTCTACACGGTTTGCTTTCGGTAAAGGAGTTTAAGGGTTAAACGAAACAGTCCACGCTCCGGCCTATTTTTCCTAACTACAGCCAGAGACAATCGACCCACCAGTACTCTCAGTGCTTCGATTTTAACTGTATGAGGGAGATTTGCCATTGTGATGAGGGAGATGTAAAGAATATATAGGGAAATTCTCAGTTCAAATGAGGGAGACTCCAAAATTTTACTAAAATTTAGCATAAATTTGGGCAAAAATCAGCATCAAAATGATCGAGTCTCCCTCCTGATGAGAGAGGTATCACAGGTATGCAACTTCAGCGAAAAGCATTTTCTAATATTATTTTTCTTTTTTTTATGCTCTGCCATTAAATAATGGCGGGGTATTATGTTATACCCTCCGAAGTTTTGAGTGTCCGTCCGTCCATTCCTCCATCCATCAGCGCCTCATAGTTTCGTGGCCAGTCCATAACTCTGTTACCATTTGAGATATTTTAATGGGTTAACCCTTATCTTGCTGAATATTCATTTAAGCCACACCCATTTCTGTCTATCAACCAATCAAATTACTTGACGTAATTTATTGCTACAAATTCATAAACTGAATGCCAAACAGTGCAGATCCTGATCAGATGGCCATCTGATCTGGATCTACACTGTTTGCAAAGATAGGGTTTGTCGTGAACAGCAAAAGAAGGGTTAATATAGGCAAACAGTGTGGACCCTATCAGAGTCTCTGTTTGCAACAATTACTTATAAAGTAACCAGCAGAGAACAAAGCAGATAACAATTATTGTGATTCGCACCTTAAGGGTTGAAGAAGTGTGAGACTTAAGCCTGTAAAAATTGTTTGTTTACAGATGTTTTAGAAACTGAAAATGTTATTTTCACTCATAGCAGGAAATTACGCATAATTGCTTTTACTTCTTGAAGCGCTGTTTTAACCCATTTTATGCCGGAAACTCCGAAACGGGTACCCTGGTAAAAAGTGCAGGCCCAGATCAGACGCCGCAGAATGCGGCGTCTGATCAGGGCCTACACTGTTTGCAAAAAGTTCAGCAAATTTCCAAATAAATTTTGAAAAACACAACCTAACACACCTAAATTTTGAAATGGACTCCTCCCATATATAAGGAGGAAGATTCCATTTAGTACAAAATGGGTTAAAGATCTCTTTTATACCTGTTCTTATCTCTTGGAGATCTTATTGATACTGTTAATCCTCCAGTTTACCTGTGAATTATCTATCTGTTTTATCAATTAACCCATTTAGTACCGGAAACCCCAAAACGGGTACCGGGGCAAACAGTGCAGGCCCAGATCAGACGCCGCAGAACGCGGCGTCTGATCAGGGCCTCCACTGTTTGCGAAAAGTTTAGCCATTTTCCAGATAGATTTTGAAGAAAACACAAACTGTCACCCCTGAATTTTGAAATGAACTCCAGCTATATATGTATAAAGGTGGAAGATTCCATTTGGTACTAAAAGGGTTAAGAAAGAAAATATTATCTTGTCAACATTCCATCAGAAATCATTATGGTTTTGATCCACCTACAAAATTTGAACTCATGAGAACTCATTAATGAAGATCTGACAGTTTTATTTGTTTGATTTGAGGTTTAATGTCTCCATCAACACTACAGTAGAACTTCGATGGCTAGAACACCGATGGCTCGTTCACCATGGCTGAGTCGAACCCGTTCTTGTGTCCCTAGGGAATTTCTGTACATAAGAAATAGGGAGGGTAAAAATTAGGATATTTTCGTCTTTTATCTTGCAAATGTATGCTGTGTGTACTCATTAGAATCACCTAGATGAGGCGATTCTAATGAGTACACACAGCATACATTCTTCATTATAGAACACAGAAAGCGATGTCCTAAAGTTTGTCGTTATGCCTCCAGGCTTTAGCTCTCAGTGGCTTGCTTGAACTACCCCTGTCTCGAACAGATTTTCATGGTCCCAAAGGTGTTCGAGCCATTGAAGGTCGACTGTATTTAGGTCATTTTGGAGACATTGCTTTAAATTTCGTGGGACTTCTATCCGACATTGAGATGATATGACATGTCATAGACTCAATCCCTGCTTCCCAATGAAACCCGAGTAGACGGTCTGACTCACACCACTTGGCCTGAGCAGGCTAGTGAGACCTTGGGAAATGGGAAAAATTAAAAAAAAAATCTTCTCTGAAACCACAGGGCCCAGAGCTTAGATATTTAGCTTGTAGCAAGGTCAAGTGGTCACCTACATAAGTCCTGCTAATCATGCCCCTGGGGTCCAAATTGGCCACATTCCGGGCCCCTTAGCTCCCATAGATGTATAATGGAAAAAAAAGAAAAGCTTTAAAAATCTTCTTTTCTGAAAGCATGAAGCACAGAGCTTAGATATTCAACATCAAATAGTCACCTATATAAATCCTGCTAACTATACCCCTGGGGCCAAAATTGGGCCCCGGGGCTTATCAGCTCCCATAGACTTATAAGGAGAAAAACTTAAAAAATCTTCTTCTCTGAAACCATAGGGCCCAGAGCATAGATATTTAGCATGTAGCAATGGCGAGTGGTCACCCACATAAATCCTGCCAATTATGCCCCTGGGGTCCAAATGGGCCCTGCCCCAGGGCCTCTTAGCTCCCATAGACTCATATTGGAAAAAAAAAATGCTTCAGAAATCTCCTTCTCTGAAACTATGAGGCACAGAGCTTAGATATTTTATATCTAGCAACATAATAATAATAGTATAATAATAATAATAATAAAGTCTTTATTTCAAGAGGGTAGCACAATTAGAACAATAACTAATCTCCCTCACGGCCCTCAAATTATTTACAAAGTTTACAACGAATAAAATTCCATATTTACTGCAAGCACCCAGACACACAGGCAAGAGCAAAAAGTGCAAACATAAAATTGTCACCTACATAAATCTTGCTAACCCTGCCCGTGGGGTCAAAATTGGCCACCCCAAGCTCATCAGCTCCCATAGACGTATAGAGCTAAGATATTTAGTTTGTAGCAACGTCAAGTGGCCACCTACATAAATCCTGCCAATTATGCCCCAGGGATCCAAATTGGCCACACCCCAGGGCTCTTTAGCTCCCATAGACTTACAATTTGAAAAACTTTAAAAATCTTCTTCTGTGAAACTGCAGGGCCTAGAGCTTAAATATATCGCATGTAGCAATGTCATGTGGTCACCTACATAAATCCTGTCGACCATGCCCCTGGGGTCAAAATTTGCCATGCTCATGGGCCCATTTGCTCCCATAGACTTATAATGGAATAAAAAAAAAACCTTCAAAAATCTTCTCCGCTGAAACCATAAGTCACAGAGCTTAGATATTAAGTATGTAGCAACATGAAATGGTCACCTTAATAAATCCTGCCAACCATGCCCCTTGGGTCAAAATTTGCCACGCCAATGGGCCCATAACTTCAAAAATCTTCTTCGCTGAAACCATAAGGCCTAGGGCTTAGGTATTTAGCATGTAGCAACATCGAGTGGTTGCCTACATGAATCCTGTCAATCATGCCCCTGGGTCCAAATTGGCCAAATCCCGTGGCCCCTTAACTCCAATAAACTTAATGGAATAAAGGCTTCAAATATCTTCTTCTCTGAAACCATAAAGTACAGACCTTAGCTATTTAGTATCTAGCAATATAATATCGTTCCAGCTCTCCATGGAAGCACCATGTAACCAAATATATTTCTTCAAGCAATGATGGGCATTCTAAACATCTCTAATGATTTTCTGGTACACAGGTGAGCGTTATAGGGCCATTTGGCCCGCTTGTATAAGTTGTGGTGTATAAAGTGGTTTTTACAAGGGTTTTACTACACACATAATGTGACGTTACACGTTTTCTGCCATGTTCCCCCTTGAAGTGTTTCTGTTATTACTCAGGATGAAAATTTATTACCACAAGCTCTTGTACTTCCAGCATTTTGTATGCGTAAATCTTGCATAGCTGGCAAATAATTCTTTTAACCCTTTTTGTACCAAATGGAATCTTCCTCCTTATATTTAGCAGGAGTCCATTTCAAAATTTAGGGGTGTCAGGTTGTGTTTTCTTTAAAAATTGTTCGGAAAATATCTGAACTTTTTGCAAACAGTGGAGGCCCTGATCAGACGCCGCATTCTGCGGCATCTGATCTAGGCCTGCACTGTTTGCCAGGGTACCCGTTTTGGGGTTTCTGGTACTAAATGGGTAAAGGAACTATAAGCTTCTTGATATTTCTCTACTTCATCAAATTTGGAGGCATTAAATGCAATTTATTTTGGAATTCCTACTTGAAATCAGTTCCAAAATGCAGGCAGTGTCTTTCAAAAATTCATCTGTATTATGAAAATGCCTGGCTGAGTTGTCAAAGCATTTTAGCCTAACAAACTCTTAAGTGGTCAAAATATTAGCTGTTCTAGCAATTAAGTGTAATACATAGCACTGATATTAATTTTTGCTGAAAAAAAAAATCAAATTTATTTTGGAATTCATACTTGGAATCAGTTCCAAAATCCAAGCTTGCAGTGTCTTCAAAAGTTCATCTGCATCATGAAAATTTCTAGGCTGGAGTTGTTAACCCTTGTCCTGCTGAATATTCATATATGCCACACCCACAACCGATTATCAACCAATCAGATTACTTGATGCAAATTATTGCAACAAATTCACAGTCTGAATGGCAAACCATGTAGATCCTGATCAGATGGCTTCGACAGAAGCCATCTGATCTGGATCTTCATCTTTTGGAAAATAAGGAATATCCGGGCTCTTAACAAGGGTTAAGAGCATTTTAGCTTAACAAATGCGCAAGTGGTCAAACTGTTAGGTGCTGTAGCAAGTATACTACGTAGCACTGATATTTATTTTTGCTGAAAAAAAAAAGTGATTTGCTATGCTCACATTTCTTTTTCAGCAAAAGTACTTTTTCCTTGTACTGAATGCAGAACCTGACAAATCCAATTTTCAGCCCCTTGCCCAGCTATCCACAGCATCTACAACCCATTTTGTACCGGAAACCCCCTCAAAAGGTGCAAACAGTGTAGGCCCAGATCAGACACCCCAGATTGCAGTGTCTGATCAGGGCCCACACTGTTTGCAAAATGTTCACCAGTTTACAAAAGATTTTTGAAGAAAACACAACCTGACACCCCTAAATTTTGAAATGGACTCCTGCTATATATAAGGAGGTACTAAAAGGGTTGACTCTTATCCTTCTGTTTCAAATACGCAGTTCAAATATTAACTCTTATCCTGCTGTTCACAACAACCCCTATCTTTGGAAACAGTGTAGATCCAGATCAGGGGCCAGTTGTTCAAAGCATCGTTAGCTTAACGAGCTCGTTAGTGGTCAAATTGTTAACTCGTCTGCTGAGTGCAATAACGATGTAAGTGCAAAATGGCAACTTTTCAGGAGAGACAAAAAACTGTTTTAGTAAAGAATGGCATAGAAAACCATACTATAAGCTGGTTTCTTAACTTCATGGCAACTTCTTTCATTTGTGTGTGGTGTTTATTGTTGAATAAATGACATTTGAAAAGAAATATTTAGTATTTAAGGGTTGATACACCATTTCTGCGCCAAGTGTTTTTTCAACTTTTTTGGTGCAAAAACGGTGTAAGTGCATCCAGCGCTAAAACGATGTAAATGCACAAACCTTATTTCTTTGCCTTTTACATGGTAAAGCAGTAAATTAAAGGCACTTGGTAGGTAATAGGTCACATTTTATACATTCTGCATGGTACTTACATGCTTATTCTGAAATATCAAGCAGCAGGATTCAATATTTTTGAGGTATTAAAAAACTTGGCGCAAAAATGGGGTAAGTGCACTTACACTGTTTTTGCGCCAACTTTTTTTCTAAAAGTCAGCGCAAAAACGGTGTAACTGACAAAAAAAAATCCAAAATGCTGAAATAAATCATGATTGAGGCAGAATCCAGCTGTAGAACTTATTTACCAAGTGTGTCAAGTCCTAAGGCACCCATTTATGCAAAAAAACTATTTTGGCCAAAATGTCAGTTACACCGTTATTGCACTCAGCAGACGAACTGTTCTAGCAAGAACAATATCGAAAATTTTGGTATTTTTGCTGAAAAAATGTGAGCAGCTTTTGGGTCTGCAAAAGCTGCTCACATTTTTTCAGCAAAAATTTTAACATATTTGCCATATTTAATGATCAAAGTTTTAACGATTCTTTAACTAACGATGTTGTTAGTTTTGAACAACTGGCCCCAGATGGCTTCTGGAAGCCATCTGATCAGGATCTACACTGTTTGACATTCAATGTATGAATTTGTAGGAATAAATTACATCAAGTAATCCGATAGGTTCAAAGTCAGAAATGGGTGTGGCTAAACTGAATAACAGGCAATTACTGCTTTGAAACTGGGAGCATGACTGGAATACTTGGAAAATTAAAATGGGAGTCTCTCAAGAAAAGGAGAAAAGACAGTAGGCTAATCCTTTTATACATAGGTCTAAAGGGTGCTGCCAGCATTCCAACAGATGACCTTGTTCCCCCAGCTAGATACTGTAGAAATCACCATTCGTTGGCGTTTCAGACCCTTAGCACAAGAACTGACATTTATAAAGAGTCGTTCTTCCCCAGAACCATTAGAGATTGGAATGCCCTTCCCGATTCGATTATTTCGACAGCTGAAGGTGCTGATGATTGTGTAGCTAAATTTACCTCTTTGGTTAGAGCTAGGGACTAACTTCCCACATCACAGGTCCTGGTGTATGAATGTCATTTGACATGTCACCAGTAACAATTCTGATTCTGATTCTGAGAAGGGTTAAGTTTGGTCTACAGGGTTGCCCTTCATCGTAGTGTGGGTTATATTTTTCCAGTCCTTTAGGATCTTTGAGTCCACTGCGGAATTTAGAAAATATCGAGGGCCACTGATGAGGCCTGATTTTCCAAAACTAGCTAGTGTGACCCAGAAACAACTTGTACGCTCTATAAAGTTTTCAGTCCTTTTCTGTAGTCCTTGCTTCCAAAGGATTGCTGTTTATTATCCTTCCTGCTATTAGCATGGCATGATATAGGAGTCTAAATTTCCGTACATCCGTTCGTCAATTCCCTGCTGTGGGTGATGGTCAGCTTTATCTTTACGAGGAGAGTCGTGAGTCGGCCCTCAGGTCGTCTCTCTCCGTTCCCTGCACTCACAAGGACAGGTGGTTTATGGCTAGCTTAGCACTGCATCTTGACTCTCTGCTAGGAGGCACTGCTGCTCCCCCTGTTATCCATCTTACATTCCCACACTTTTTGAGTGGAAGACCAGTTCCACTCTGCACAACAGAATGTCTCTGCCACTTTTGGTCTAGCTAGCTAGGATTCATTCAACAGTTGAGTTGGGTTGATTCTTTGTAGCCAAATTAAGAAGAAATAGTGTAGAAATAATAAAGTGTATCAAGCGTGTCCCTTCTTTATTTGCTTTTATAATGGCCAAGTTTACTACAGGCGCAACATAGCCTTTTGGCGGAATTCTTGTAGAACATATTAAACTTGATTGATATTTGATTGCTCTGAATTTAGATCAGCTTCGTGAGGTCAGTGTGAAGCTCTCTGGAAAAGGAAATAATTTGTCAAACCAGTATTGCCATATAAATGCTCATTAACCCATTTTACACCGGAACCCCAAAATGGGACACAAGCAAACATTGCAGGCCCAGATCAGATGCCGCATTCTGCGGCATCTGATCAGGGCCTCCAATGTTTGCTTTAAAAAAAAAACACCCAAATACAAAACAAAAAAAAAAAAAAAAAAAAAACCCATTTAGACATATTCGTAAATGAATGTAAAAAATTATTCAGTGTGACACTGGTATCAGTCTGTATTTTAACTCTTATCCTGCTGATCACGACTTCCCCTATCTTTGGAAACAGTGTAGATCCAGATCTTCTGAAGAAGCCATCTGATCAGGATCTTCACTGTTTGACATTCAGTTTATGGATTTGTAAGAATAAATTACATCAAGTAATCTGATTGGTTCTAAGTCAGAAATGGGTGTGACTAAACTGAATATTCAGCAAGAGAAGGGTCGGATAAGGGGCAAATAATAATACATATTTCTACAGGTTTACTGTAGTTGTGTACCTTGTTAGTAAGAATGACTTAAATGCAGGGCCTGATTGCCAGGCTACCTTGAATTTTGAGATGGACTTAATTAATTCTGCTTTATTCTGGTCAGTAGGAAAGTGGTTAAGTCAAAATGATTTCATTTATCATGTAAGTTTTTATGTAAGTTCCATTTACTAGAAAGATGATTGAGATTTTCTTCTGAAAGAACGTTTTCTAGATTTTTTTTTTGAACAATATTACACCATGACATGATGGGTCTCCGTGGCCTAATGGATAAGAGCACTGACACTTAATCGTTAGGTACCCTACAGTTGTGGTTTGAGCCTTGCTCGGGCCAATGTGAGACAACATTAGTTCTGCAACGGAAGGTCACATGGGTTTTTTTTTCGGGTACTCCAGTTTTTGCCCACCTCTGATAGACGACCGGATCGAAATAAGTGAAATAATCTAAAACTAAACAAAAATAAAACACGCTTGTTGTAAAGCAGAAACCGTTTTAGGTAAACCATCCTGTGATATCAAAGAAAAATGCAAAGCTTATATAGAAAAATGACCATAGATGGTCATTTATAACTCATCTAGGTGAGCTTTTGTGATCACATTTTGTCTGTCATCAGTGTGTGTGTGCATACATACATGTGTGCCTCTGTCCATAAACAATTTTTTCAAACGACCTTAACCACTGATCAGATTTTGACCAAACTTCACTGGAATGATCCTTAGTTGGTCCTCTTTCAAAGTTGTTCAAATGGTTCCGGTCCATTGCACATCTAGGTCACAGGAGCTAAAATAGATTTTTAAACCGAAATCTTAAAAAAATCTTCTCTGAAACCATATGGCCCAGGTCTTTGATATTTAGTATGAAGCTTTATCTAGTGGACCTCTATAAAGATTGTTCAAATTATAGCCTTTAAAATGGCCCTGCCCTTGGGCCCACATGTTTTGCATAGGCTTATGTAGGTAAAACCATAAAAAAAGCTTCTTCAGGCCTAGGTCTTTGATATTCGGAAATATCAGAATATGATGTGTTATGGTGCATGATTGGCATTTTAATCCTTTTTATCGTGCTGCATAAATTAATTTAGCCACACCCAATCAAATTTCTTGATGTAATTTATTTCTTCAAAGCAAACTGAATGACAAACAGTGTAGATCCTGATCAGATGTCTACTTCAGAAGCCAACTGATCTTGATCTACACTGTCTGCAAAGGTAGGGATTGTCTGCAAACTAATATTACCCGAAATTCGACATCTCTGGATATTTTTTTTTTTTTAAATCTTTATTTTTATCATTTATTTCTTAAAAATTAGGTACCAGTATGTAGAAATGAAACAAGTTTGCAAAAAGCTTTATTTCTGTAGCAGACAATAGAAATAATCGATGTAGACGTCACAGTCAGTGATTGACAGCAGAAAAATGGACTAAAACTTTGGCACTTCTAATGTATATATAGATGAAAAGAAAAAATATCTATCTATGTGATTGGCCTTTTGAGTGCTCCTCAAACCCAGACATCTATTTTACACTTATCCCTTAAGAACCCACAAAAAACTGCATCTGAAAATGTTGTCTGTTCATGTCATCTGCTGCGTCTTCTTGCAAACTTTCTAAACATATTTTTGCATGCAGGCTAACAGTGTGGAACCTGATCAGACTGCTCCTCTTGAGGAGCAGTCTGATCTGGTATTCACACTGTTAAGCATCCAGCTGAAATAGAGGAGTCGACAATTTTAGTTTTCATTTTTTTTTTTTTTTTCTGAGAAAATCATGCTTGACGTTTCATGGCAGATGATTCAAATGAAATGGCAAGCCTTATGTTATTTTAAAGTAAAACAAAAACAAATTTTTAATGTCATCTGCTTCAGTTTTTCTTGGTACTTTAGATGTTATCTTTTTATTAACTTAGTTAATATGTCTGGGATAGGACAAGTTTTGTCATCGGAATGACATGCTCAGAATTGATGTGTTCTGTGCTACCAAACTGTCCTGTAAAAAAGTTTTTCTAAGCACTTCTTTAAGTGTTGGGTCGACGGTTTTGGGTCCAGGGTTTATGGGTTTATTCCATAAGCATGCAGAAAAGGTTTATCTGGAGATATGGAAAATGCTAGCATATCGTCAGTCAGATCGCAAAACCTGATAAATACACTTATTTCAGAAATCGCTTTTCATTTTGATTCTATTCTGCTCATCAAAACGCGCCTTGTAACTACATGTTGACCAATCAGAAAGGATAGCTTTTGGCTCGAAAAGTGTGGAGCTATGAGGGAAAGAATCAGAACCATCAATATCAGGGGGAACAACCTACGTCAGAGCCGTGACATCATAACCATTCATATGTTTGCCGGCGTTTACTGCACAGAAGGCATTTGTCACAACAAGTAGGCGCACTTGGTGCATTAGGTCCTAAAAGAATCAAACATACTGAAATCTGTCTCAGAAATGTGGCCCTTTCTTTAAATAATTCGACACAAGCTGATTTGGCAATGATGTCGGAACTACCATTGTTTACAGCGCCGAATCAAATCTTGTGGCGAAGCTATCAAAGTCTTTTCAGTGTTTCTAGGTGGAATTAGCTCACTGATGGGATGCAAATATTGTTCATTACCAGCTGAAGTATGTTTTCTGAAGACTTGTAATGTACATATCTAGTTTGAAGCATTTTATTTAACCTATTTACACTAATATGGCTGCTCCTGAAATGGGTACGACATCTCTGCTATGACGTAGGTTGTCACCCCTGAATATAAAACAGGAAGGACCCACAGCAAAAGCACTGACTTGGAACGGTCAGTAAAAATTACTGGTGCCATCAAACCTTATATGGTGCTGTCTAATGCCACAAAATACCTATCATAATGGTCCTAAGTATTGGAACAGACAGGCCTAAGCAAACATTGCAGTACCAGATCAGACTGCTCCTTCAGGAGCAGTCTGATCAGGGTCTACACTGTTTGCATTTCCGTTGGCACTTTTTGGACTCCTTGCTGGATCATGAAACAAATTTGTTAAAATTTTAGGAGAATTGCAGCAAGTCCTCAAGATGTCCGAATCGTAACCCTTATCTTGCTGTTCACGACAACCTCTATCTTTGCAAACAGTGTAGATCCAGATCAGATGGCTTCTGAAGAAGCCATCTGATCAGGATCTACACTGTTTGGCATTCAGTTTATGAATTTGTAGCAATAAATTACATCAAGTAATTTGATTGGTTGATAGACAGGAATGGGTGTGGCTTAAATGAATATTCAGCAAGATAAGGGTTAAGGATTGGTATGGTACTTGGAGGTCACTGGACAAACTTGAACAGAAGAACAGAATTTGATGATTTCTTAATTCACTTTACATTAATATTGAATTAGATATGGGAATGGTGTATGTCTCAATGCAATTACAAGGAAGTATATTAGTTAGTTCTTTTATCAGTAGGAAATTAGTGAGACAAAACCTGCTGTCCTCTTAGGTAATCACAGTGAGGCAAAACCTGCCTTTTCATAGGAAATCACAGTGTGGCAAAACCTGCTCTCCTAGTAGTAGATTGCAGTGAGTGCTTCTTATGTGTAAGATAGATTGGGCTGCATGTTTGTTAATGGAATTTTCTAGAGTGAAATTTGTGATGAAACCAGTGCTTCAGCTGAAGTGCATGACCCGCTGGATGCTTTTAGCTTTATGAGTGTTACCATATATGGGTATGGCGGCCATTTCGGTCATGTGACCTGGACCTAAAATGGTTCCCCCAATAAATGCGCCTTATCGTAAGGAGCAAAAATATTTCTTATACTTTAGCAGGTAGAGGAAAGTCGTTTTATTTAAAGACTGTCTTTAAATTTAAAGACTGTCTTTAAATTTAAAGACTTTGTAGTCTGTAAATTTAAAGACTAACACTGAGTAACACAAAGGAAAATCATGAAAATGATGTAACACGAAAAAATCGCATTCTCATACGCAGCCTCAGTGTTCATCTCATTAATAAAACGTGCGTTGCTAAAGACTGCATGTATTTTATTATCTTATAATATCGTTTTAATGATAGAAATAATTAAGAAATAAAACAACACAGTTCCTTCCCTTAGACCACAAATGCCGTGAAAGTTCGCAGTAAGGGAGGAAATATCTGTCAAAGGTCGAACATAAGATGAGTTTCGTACTGACGTCAATTCGATTTCGGACATTTTACTGCTGTAGTCCGTCTGAAACTTTCATCAATTTTAGTTGTCAGAAAAACTGTCTGTCGAAGCGAATTGTCGGTATATTGACAAAATGATAAAATCGTGATACACACTCATTTCTGAGTTCATTTTACCAATGAATCTTATTACAAAACCTGTTTTTCTGAGAACTCTTCAATTATGGTGGAAGGAATTTAATCAACTAGAGACAACTATATAATTTGCAGTTACACATAATTTAATATTCCATAGATAACGGCCAAATTACTATAAACAGCAAAGTGCGATTTTTCCGTTTTACACCATTTTCATTATTTTATTTGTGTTAGTCTTTAAATTTACAGACTAAAAAGTCTTTAAATTTAAAGACAGTCTTTAAATCAAAAGACAGTCTTTAAATAAAACGACTTTCCTCTACCTGTTTAGTACTGTATTCTGAATCGTTTGCAGGATAAAATGCATTCTGACTTTTCCAATACAAAAGCATATGTGTCAAAGTTTGACCTAGGCACAAAGAAGGTCAAGGTCAACCCAGGGTCACCATTTTAGCAATTTATGATGGGCCTACGTCCCAGATGCTATTTATCAAGTTTCGTGGAAATCTGCCCAGTGGTTCTGGAGAAGACTATTTTTGAAGGGTTTTTACCATATATGGCTTGGCGGCCATTTTGGTCATGTGACCTGGACCCCATGAGCAAATTTTGGTTTCCCCCATCCCATAGAGGCTCCATATGAAATTTGACTTCATTCAGCCCAACGGTTTCCGAGGAGAAGCAGTTCGAAAATTTTCACATTCTTCGCCTCCACGAGGCTATACTAAATGGAATGTAATATTTCGCAAGTTCATTGGTTAGATCTCATTGATATCTATCAGTATGCCAAAAATTGTTTAAATATTCCAAGCGGTTAAGTCACTATCACCAATTTTCACAAACGGGTTACGGACGGACAGAATGACAGAATGACATGGTGATTTTAGGGCACGCTTAGAAAATCAACTGACTTCAGTCAGTCGCTTTTTCTGCGGGTCGTGCAATTTGTGATATGTCAATGAAATAGAGATTGTAGGTGCTTGTTAGACAAGCCTCAATTAGGTAGGCCTAAAAAAAAAATAGCCGTGTTTCTGCTAACCCGACCGACCCTGCTTCAGACCCCCTATTTAAAGTATAGTTTATTAGGGTGTTCATTTCATGGACTTGTTGCTGCTGGTGGGATAGAAGGGACACTTTTTGCTTTTGTTTATCCACTTCTGTTCTCTTTAGTTCCTCATTCTCTATTGTCTTCTCTTTATCACTTCTATCCTGATTTTTGTGACTTTCACGGTAAGGGCAAATAACTGGGAGAAAAATTAGATTAGGTAACCTTTATTGAATCTTAAGACCTGAGTTGTGTCAAAAAGTAATTGGAGAATTCTCCCATGGGTCTGATTTCTTAGTTTTTTCAGTACAGGCATTTTAAAGAGATGAGAAGTATATGGTATTGTACTAGTGTGGTAATAATTTGGACACTGCCTTTCAATTGGACACTTCCTTTCAAGATGGGCTTTCATTTCATGTTTGTTCACACTGTAGCTTGGTCTTCCTAGTCTAAAGCTATGTCTTGCCAGTCATCACTGGATCTTGTCTTTCTATAGCTAGGTATTTCTAGTCTATGGCTAGTCTAACCAGTGTGTAGCTAAGCTCTTGCTAGTCATCACTGGATCTTTTCATTCTGTAGCTATGTCTTTCTAGTCTATGGCTAGGTCTTACCAATCTATAGCTATGTCTTGCCAGTCATCACTGGATCTTGTCCTTCTATAGCTAGGTATTTCTAGTCTATAGCTAGGTGTTGCCAGTCTATAGCAAGGTCTTGCCAGTCATCGCTGGATCTTGTCATTGTATAGTTAAGTCTTTCTAGTCTATGGTTAGTTCTTGCCAGTCTATAGCTATGTCTGGCCAGTCATTGCTGGAACTTGTCATTCAATAGCTAGGTCTTTCTAGTCTATAGCTAGTTCTTGCCAGTCTATAGCTAGGTCTGGCCAGTCATTGCTGGAACTTGTCATTCAATAGCTAGGTCTTTCTAGTCTATGGTTAGATCTTGCCAGTCTGTATCTAGGTCTTGCCAGTCATCACTGGATCTTGTCATTCTAAAGCTAGATCTTTCATGTCTATGGCTAGGTCTTGCCAGTCTACAGCCAGGTCTTGCCAGTCATCGCTGGATCTATAGCTAGGTCTTTCTAGTCTATGGCTAGGTCTTGACAGTCTATAGCTAGGTCTTGCAAGTCATCACTGGATCTTGTCATTCTATAGCTAGGTCTTTCTATTCTATAGCTAGGTCTTGCCAGTCTATAGCTAGGTCTTCCTAGTCTATGGCTAGGTCTTGCCGGTCTATAGCTAGGTCTTTCTAGTCTATGGCTAGGTTTTGCCAGTCTGTAGCCAGGTCTTGCCAGTCATCGCTGGATCTATAGCTAGGTCTTTCTTGTCTGTGGGTCGGTGTTACCATTCCTGCTGAACACAACAACCTCCACCTTTGCAAACAGTGCAGTTACAAGCCATCTCATCAGGATCTACCGTAAAATCCTAAAAATTCCGACCCCTTTAAGACTTGCTCAGTAATTCTCCTAAAATTTTAAAAAGTTTGTTTCGCAATCTGGCAAGGCTGCTAAAAAGTTAAAACAGAATAGCAAACATGGTAGACTTGATCAGGCTACTCCTTCAGAAGCAGTCTGATCTGGGTCTACACCGTTTTCTTAGGCCTGTCTGTCCCAATACTTAGGATCATTACGATATACTATTTATCATTCAATTCGTGAATTTGAATAAATTCATTATAGTTATCAAGTAATTTCTTTGGCTGCTAGTCTGAAATTGGCATGGCAAAATTTATTTATTCAGCAGGATAAGGGTCAAGTTTTGTGTTCACCCTAGTGTTGACCCTGATGTTCAAGACTGAGAGAGCTACATACAAACTTGCATGTAGGGATAATCTAGGCTAATGTAAAGCATTATGAGACGATGTGCAGAGCGCATGAACCATAACTCTGGATTGCCTACTTTTGGAGTTATTGCCCTTTGAACATTGAAAAAATGCCAACCGTAATTCTGTTATTCATGATATCTCTTAAACCCTTTGAGGTATTTTCATGAAACTTCACACAAATGTAAAGCACTATGAGACAATGTGCAGAGTGCGTGAACCATAACTCTGGATTGCCTACTTTTGGAGTTATTGCCCTTTGAACATTGAAAAATGGCAATTTTAACCTTGTCTGCTCCGTTACTCAAAAACAGTTTGATGTATTTTCATGAAACTTCACACACTTGGCACTTGTAATAAACTCAGTACAGTAATAATGTAATGAATTTGGTTTATTTAGATAATTCTACAATACCAATACTCAGTCCTTTTTACCACCTTTAATTAGAGGCTGAAAGCTGAAAACATTTTTTTTCTTGTATTTTTCTGTTCTGATAGTGCTATATAGCGGGGCTATAGTCAGATCCTCTGACATTTCTAGTTTCTTTTGTTTGACTTGAGGCTTAATATCCCCGTCAACACTATATAGGTCATTTTGCAGACATTGCTTCCAATTTTGTGGGACTTTTACCCAACACTGTGATGAAATGACATCTAAACCCCTGTCGCCCAATAAAACCAAAATATATGCACTGGACGGTCTGACTCATACCACTTTGCCTGGCCAGGCAGCGGTTTGCCAGTACTCATGTGTAGTCAAGTTTCAGCTCTGCATGGAAGCACCATGCAGCCCAAGCTATTTCTCCAAGCCCAGATGGGCGGGGGCATACAGTTGGTTAATTGAAATGGTTTATTCAATAGTGAGTGTTTGAGTTTTACGTCCCACCAACAGCTAAGGTCATATGGAGAAGGGACCTCGGTTTAAAGACTCATCCGAAAGTCTGGAGAAGCCCGGGATTGATCCTGCGACCCTTGGTTTACAAGGCGAGTAGCGTAACCACTACACCACAGAGGCTTCTTTATTCAATAGTGATGTGAGCAGATGGCATATCTCTTTGTAACACAGTATTTTGTATGCAGTGGAGCACTATGGCTGGGGTATGCAGCGTCTCAACAAAATTCCGAAACACAAAGATGCCATGTGACCAACTCACGATGCACAAGCATAGAATCCTGGCATTAAGATTAAAGCGGAAACCTTACAATGGTTCCCAAAATGGATGATTTTCCTCCTAGCTACAACATTTATCCAATTAAGGGTCTGTTCAGAGAGTAATGGTATTATATTTTTTCACTTAATCTGCTGGAATTTGTTTATCTGCCGATCTGCTATAGCATTTTAACCCATTATATGCGGGGAAAACCCCTAAATGGGTACCTTGGCAAACAGTGCAGACCCAGATCAGACACCGCAGAACGCGGCGTCTGATCAGAGTCTGCACTATTTGCTAACATAATTTTCCGTCAAAAATGGAATAAAAACAAAAAACTAGGCCTGACACCCCTTATATGACAAAAGGACTTGTCGAACATATAGCAATGGGAGAGCCCACTAGTATACAGTGGGTAAACCATTCATAGGCTGCAGAAAATTCTAGAGCAGGGCTGGAAAGTTCCACTCGTCCACTCTCCATGATGAGTAAAAATTTTGTACGACAAGTAAAAATTTTGTCTATTCCCTTTGAAAGAAGTCCTGGTTTCACTGAAAAAAAAAAAATTCTTTGAAAATGTCGTCTGTTAAGGAGCTTAAACACTTGAAGGCCCATACACCTAGGTGTAAATTGGTGGCAGTGGTGTAAAAGTCACCGCCTTTCTCTCGCACCCTACCGGTCCTGATAGCTCAGTTGGTAGAGTGTCCGCTCCGGGGAACGGGATGTCACGGGTTCGATCCCAGGCCGCAACATATCAAAGTCGTTAAGAATGGTACTAGCTGCTTCCTCGCTTGGCACTCAGGTTTATGGGGTAGAGCTAGGACTGGTCGACCCAGTGTCAGGATATTGTGACTGGGTGTGGTGTCATGTAATGTGCCTGAGACATGATACTTCAGTGAGGCAGCACTATAAAAGTGAGCATTGAGCTCCGTGTCACAACCAGACACCGTCGTGATATGACAGAAAAATTGTTGAAAGCGACGTTAAACCCGAATTCACACACACACACACACACACTCTATCGCACCCGTGATATCATCCGGAATGAGTGTTCGAAAGTGATTCAAATAAGTTTGAAGCCTTCATCACAGTCAAACTAAAATAAATTAATATAAACTAAACATTTAAAGGGTAAATCTTTTCAACCCTTTAGTTGGGCAAACAGGGGCCAGTTGTTCAAAACTAACGACCTTGTTAGTTAACATATCGCTAAAACTTTGATCGTTTAATATGTCAAATATGCTAATATTTTTGCTGAAAAAATGTGAGCAGCTTTTGCAGATGCAAAAGCTGCTCACATTTTTTCAGCAAAAATAACACAATTTTAGATATTATCCTTGATAGAACAGTTAACAATTTTACTACTGACGAGCTCGTTAAGCTAACTGTGCTTTGAACATCTGGGCCCAGATATATAGTCTGGTGAGAGTCGGCTCGTGAGTCATTTTATCAGGATCTAGTCCCTATTTACTACCAACTTCTTTTGCATTATAAAACCACATAACACATTTATGGCCCTTAAAGATTATTTATTTTATATAGAGCCAATCTTTAATCAGAGCTTAGTAAAAACCACTGTACCTGGAGAAAAACGCCAGGCGCCTGTTGTTCAAAGCATCGTTAGCTTAACAAGCTCGTTAGAGGTCAAATTGTTAACTGTTCTAGTAAGTTCAATATCTAAAATTTTGGTACTTTTGCTGAAAAAATGTTGGCATATTTGAAATTTTTAATGATCAAAGTTTTAACGATTTGTTGACTAAAAATGACATTAGTTTTGAACAACCAGCCCCAGATCTTTGTTTCTAGAATTTGAAAGGAGTGTGGAAAAAATTGAACATAGAGCGGTGATCAACTTACTGGGCTAATTGTACCCAGGAAACGGATTTGACATCTTCCATTGGAGACAATTTCGATGTCAATGTCAAATCCTGTTTTCTGGGAAAAATAAGAAATATATTTCAAAATGCAGTCTGCTGAAAAAAAAATACCCAGCATGCATTGCGTGAATGCTTAACCCATTTTATATGGGAAACCTGAAGACTGGTTATTGGCAGATGGTGCAGGCCCAGGTTGGTTGTCGCAGAACAGGGAAGTCCAACCAGGGCCTTCACTGTTTGCAGAAAGTTCAGCCATTTTCCTGGAAAAAGTATTAATCCCTTATCCTGCTGAATATTCAGTTTAGCCACTCCCATTTTTGACTGAACCAATCAGATTACTTTATGTAATTTATTCCTACAAATCCTTAAACTGAATGTCAAACAGTGTAGATCCTGATCAGATGGCTTCTTCAGAAGCCATCTGATCTGGATCTACACTGTTTGCAAAGATAGGTGTTGTCGTGAACAGCAGGATAAGAGTTAACCGGAGACCCATAGATTTTGAAATGGAGAAATTGAATACTTAAATGGACCGTCAAAAATGAGCTGGTCCACCGGACACGCCATGGCTAATCATAATTGGTCCGAGTCCAAAAAAAAGGCGGTCCTGATCTTTTTAACCCTTTTCCGGCTGAATAATTATTTGAGCCACACCCATTTCTGACCTTGAACCAATCAGATTAGTTGATGTAATTTATCTCTGCAAATTCACATCCTGATCAGAAGCTTCACAAGCCATCCGATCTGGATCTGCACCAGGGTGGTTGGGTGAGGCAAAGGTGACATGTCTCTTGCGTCACCATTACGATAACACACCCATGCGGCATAGTGCATTTTTAACATCTCCAAAATGGTTACTTTTTCTGGTGAAAATCCGTGATATTTTCCTTATTTATACTGCAAACATAGGTTGTGGGTGCTCGTTAGAACCGCCTCATTGAGGCGGTTCTAACGAGTACCCACAACCTATGTCTTGGAGTAAAAATAAGAAATATAATGTTTATCCCCGTAAACCCCAGTTTTCTCTATACAAAGTAAGGGGCTGTTTATTTCACGGACTTGTTCACGTGATGACTGGAGCATCCAACTGATATTGACTTACTGTTGGGTCAGGCCTGCTGTCTTTGCAGCAGTAAGGGTAGAGGAGGAGTGTTGTTATTCTTCTGTTTCTACACTTCCATTCATTTTCCTCTTTCTCTCCTCTCCCTCACTTTCATAGAAGCCTCCGTGGTCATTACGCAAACACGCCTATACAAATACATTGCCACCTTTATCGCCGAAAAAAGTGAACATTTTATTATAAAAAAATTTGATATTTTTCTTATTTCTGCTCAAAATATAGATTGTGGGCACTCGTTAGAACCGCCTCATAGGAGGCGGTTCTAACGAGTACCCACAATCTATATGTTAGAGCAGAAATAAGAAAAATAAGGTATACCCCGGGAAACCCCAGTTTTACTATATAAAAGTGGAGTTCAAGGGGGTTTAAATCATATAGGCGTGTTTTCGTGATGTGTAGTGATTACGCTACTTGCCTGTAAACAAGGGGTCGCAGGATCGATCCCGGGCTTCTCCAGACTTTCGGATGAGTCTTTAAACCGAGGTCCTGTCTCCGTATGACCTTAGCTATTGGTGGGACGTAAATCTTAACTCACTCACTCCCTCACTTTCATCTCTATGTCTTCTCTTTTTCTCCCTTTCTCTGGGAGACAACACAAAATGACACACAAGGGTTGATGTGCGTTAAAAGGGTTAACGACACATCAACCCTTTTTGTACCAAATGGAATCTTCCTCCTTTTATATAGCAGGAGTCTATTTCAAAATTTAGAGGTGCCAGGTTGTGTTTTCTTCAAAATTTGTTTGGAAAATGGCCGAACTTTTTGCATACAGTGTAGGCTCTGATCAGATGCCGCGTTCTGTGGCGTCTGATCGGGGCCTGCACTGTTTGCCAGGGTACCCGTTTTGGGGTATCCGGTACCAAATGGGTTAAACTCCAAATATTCAATCAATCTGGATCTACACTGTTTGCAAAGGTAGGGGTTCATGTACTGTACTCACAGCCATTGATGTAACATGCTATTGAAGATCCATATTTCTCCAAGGAGATGATGAAAAATAATGATCTCTCTCGTTGCATATGGATTTGTTATTAATATTTCCGAACCTGTTAGTCTGCGAGTAGGAGGCAGGTGTTACCCTTGTGGGCAGCCGTGGTCACGCTTTCAGACTGATCAATGCAACTGAATGAGTTATTTAAAGCATGAGAAATTTCCTCTCTTTAATCTTATTAATTTTTCCCTGGAGTTGGTAAATTGCACCAATATCACAGATGCAAGCAGTGAAGGTTCTGGTTAGACTGCGCAAATGCGCAGTCTAACCAGAGCCTTCACTGTTAGCATATAAACCTGAGGGGCAAAGAGGAACTTAGTAAGAAAGCTAGAGGATCTTGCCCCAATAACAGTCTTCGTGCTCCTGTTTAAAGGAGCTGATCGTATCGCAGATGAGTAAATGTCAGTTCTAGCTAACACAACTAAGTTATCTGGTTTGTATCCTTAGAGAATTTGGTATCATTATAAAAGACAAAAAGTCAACACTGATAGGGATGATCCAGAGAGACAAAAACACTGAGTTGTGCTTATGAACAGCAAATGAATGTTTCAGGCCTCATATTTTGCAGGCATTTGCAGGATTTCAGGCTTTTAGAGTTTGATGTTTCCCCCTCTACCATAAAAATCGTGACAATTTGGACATCTTGAGGACTTGCTGTAATTCTCCTAAAATTTTAAGAAATTTGTTTCACGATACAAAAAGGAATCCTAAAGGTGCAGATGCAATGGCAAACAGTGTAGACCCTGATCAGACTGCTCCTTCAGGAGCAGTCTGATCTGGGTCTTCACTGTTTGCATCAGACCCTGATCGGATTGCTTCTGCAGGAGCAGTCTAATCTTGCTATTCACTGTTTGCTTAGGCTTACCTGTCCCAGTACCGATCATTACGGTATTCTGTTTAAAATGACTATTTAAGGCTTCAAAATCAGGCCTTTCAGGCAGAGTTAAACTTGGTCAGTATGAGGCCTGATGTTTAAGCACAAGGACTGACTGAATGACTGGAACAGTTCAGTCAGCCAAATTTTTATGCCCCCCGCCATTCAAAGAATGGTGGAAAGGGCATATAGCGTTGCCCCTGTCCGTCCGTCCGGTCCGTGCGTCCGTCCATCTGTGAGTCCGAAACTTAAACGCAGTCAATAACTTCCTTATTTCTTGATGGATTTTAAAATTACTCGGCAGAAATGTTAACCATCATGAGACGACGTGTCACGTGCAAAACCCAGGTCCGTACCTCCAAGGTCAAGGTCATACTTAGAGGTCAAAGGTCAAAAAAAGGCTCCGAAACTTAAATGCAGTCAATAACTTTCTTATTTCTGGATGGATTTTGAAATTACTTTGTAGAAATGTTAACCATCATGAGTCGATGTGTCACATGCAAAATCCAGGTCCGTACCTCCAAGGTCAAGGTCATACTTGGAGGTCAAAGGTCAAAAAAATGGTCCGAAACTTAAACACAGCCAATAACTTACTTATTTTTGGATGGATTTTGAAATTATTTTGAAGAAATGTTAACCATCATGAGACAGTGTGTCACGTGCAAACCCAGATCCGTACCTCCAAGGTCATACTTGGGAGGTCAAATGGGTATTCGGTCAAATGGCATAAAAAGGGTCCAAAACTTAAACACTGTCAATAACTTTCTATGGATGAATATGAACATAGACATATTTTCGGGCGGGGGCATCCGTGTCCTATGGACGCATTTCTAGTCTGATTTTAACTTTTAGCATGGCACAGTGAATAAATATGGGTATGTGATTTGGAGCAAATTCAGATCCGTTTTTCAGTGGGACAGGGCTTACAGAAAAGCCAACAGGAAGTCCCAAAAGTTGTCTCCCTTTGAAAAATGACGCAAAAATTTGCCAGGTGCTCCCATTCTCCTTACATATGATGGATACTGTATCCTAAAATAATCTGTCTTATAAAGAACCATTAAGTTGCAGACATCTGTCTGAAAGAAATTATTTTTGGAGCTGTGACTTAACATTGAATATAATCACTTTGACAAAACCACAAAGCAGTTTATTTTTGTTTGATTTGAGGTTTAACATCCCCATCAACACTGTAAAGGTCAACACTGATAGGGATCCAGTTTTGTGTGACTTTTACCTGACATGGAGATGAAATGACATCTCAAGCCCTTTCGCCCAATGAAACCAATAGGGTTTATAAGCATGGACGGTCCGACTTGCACCGCTATGCCTTGGCAGGCTTAGATCCTTTAAGCGGTTTACCAGTACTCGTGTGTGGATCTGTTTCAGCTCTGCGTGGAAGTATCATGCAGCCCATCTATTTCTTCAAGCCCCGATGGGTGGGGGCCACAAAGTAGTTTACATGACCCTGTGGGTTAATTCAAACCCTGCTTGGATCAGCTGTGAGACACCACAGTCTACAACGGAAGGTCAGATAGAGTTTCTCAAGGTACTCCGATATCTGTCCACCTCTGATTAACGTTCAGCTCGAAATAAGTGAAGTAATCTTGGAAGGGCTGTAATGCCCAAAGTGAAAAACAACTGTCATATGGCGATGGGACCTCAGTTTAAAGACTCATTCGAAAGTCTCGAAAATCCTGGAATTAAACCTGCTATGTTGGAATATACTGTAAAATTCCTATATTAAGACCACCTTTGGGACTGTTCAAAAGTGGTCTTTAAGACCACTTTTGAACAGTCCCAAAGGTGGTCCCTGACCAGATGACACTATGGGCAGAAAACACAAAGAAAAATTAAGTGCAGCCTACTAAATAAGCTTTTTAAAGCAGAAGTGGTCTTAATTTTAGGTGGTCTTAATAGAGGAATTTTACTGCACATGCAGGGGCACTTACAGTATACATAGATTTGATAGATTTTCATTTAACTTTGGTCAAATATTCACCTCACTGAGCTGGTGTGCAGAGCCCATAAATAAACCATGCCGACTCCAGGTCAAGGTCACAGTGGAAGGTCACGAGTTTGAGTCTTGAATGTTTTGTCCATTCCATATCTCCTTTACCCATGTAAGGATTTTCAATAAACTTTGATAACATGTTTGCCTAAGTGAGATGATGTGCAGAACCCATTATTCAACCATGTCGACTCAAGGTGAAGATCACAATTGAAGGTCACAAGTTTGAGCCTTGAATTCCATGTCCGCTCTATATATCTATAACCCGTGGAAAGATTTTAATTAAACTTTGGTTAAATATTCACCTTAGTGTGCTAATGTGCAGAACCAATAACTACACCATGGAGACTACTGACAGGCCAAGTAACCTTGAACCTTAAAGTTTTTGTCATTCCATATCTCCTTTGCCCCTGGAAGGATTTTCATTAATCTTTTACCCCTTGAAAGATTTTCATTAAACTTAGGTCAAATGATGATTTGCAGAACCCATAACCCAACCATGCTGACTAAAGGTGAAGGGCACGAGTTTTAGCCTTGAATTTGCTGTACGCTCTATATCTCTTTTACCCCTTGAAAAAATTTCATTAAACTTTGGTCAAATATTTGCATCAGTGTGCCGATGTGCAGAACCCATAACCACACCATGATGAATCAAGGTCAAGGTCACAATTGAAGGTCATGAAACTGTGGCAGGGCATATACCTGTTCCTCAGAGTGCCTTCTTGTATTTTTTTAAATAATTTTTTTGCGAATAATGGTTCACATAAAATGCCAAGCCTTATTTTCGCCAAAAATATGGAAGAAAATATTTGAAAATGACATCTGCAAATGTCTTGATTGGCAGTAGAAGGGTTAGTGATTACATTTTTGGGTGCAGCCGATGCAAATTTAATGCGCTGTCAGGAAGACCTTACTGATAGGATCTTCATGTTCCCAAACACAGTATGGAAATGAAGCCATGTGACATCTCTGAATTTTATGCCATTCCTGGCTTACCTTGAAGTTATATAAGGAATTAATGATTTCAGAGTGCACAAGAACGGCAGCCAGCGCACAATGGAATGTTCGAACAGAAGACCTGGGTAATCTGCGAAGACTTAGATTGGCCTGCATATTTTGTGTAGTCTGATCTGTCAGTTATCACTGTTTGCATGAAATCCTTATCATCCCTTATCCTACTGAATATCTTAATCTGCCACACCCACCACCAATTATTAACCAATCAGATTACTTGATGCAAAGTACTGCAACAATTCCACAATCTGAATGACAAACAATGTAGATCCTGATCAGATGGCTTCTCCAGAAGCCATCTGATCTGGATCTACATTGTTTGAAAGGTAAGACATATCTGGGCTCAGCAGGAAAAGGATTAAGCCTTATCCGGGTGTTCACGACAACCTCTACCTTTGCAAACAGTTTAGATCTGGATCAGATGGCTTCTTAAGAAGCCATCTGATCAGGATCTACACTGTTTATCATTCAGTTTGTGAATTTGAATGAATAAATTACATCAAGTAATTTGATTGGTTGAAACCTAAATGGGGTGGGGCTAAATTAATTATTCAGCAAGGATATAAAGATTAAGTGTACTTTCCAAAGACCAGCTTGCCAGACAGGTACTAGATATTATGACACATTAATGTGTAAGCCCATTTTTTACCAGAAACCCGAAGCCGGGGTACTGGCAAAAAGTGCAGGTCCAGATCAGATGCCTCAGGTGCCACAAGAATTTGTTGTCTGATCAGGGCCAATACTCGGGTTGCAGGAAGTTTAACTTTTTTACAAATACATTTTTAAGAAAACAAAACTTGTCTTCCCTAAATTTTGAAACTGAGTGCTATACATAAAGAGGAAGATTCCATTTGGTACAAAAAGGGTTGAAATAACATCTTTTATGTCTCCTTCCAGGTTAAAATTTGTGGTATTTGGCTTTTGCTTTGTTGTCTATGCCCATGGGCATAGACATTATAGACGTTCGGTTTAATACAGAAGTAAACCATTAGTTACCCACAATGCAGTGTGATCTTTATATTTATGCAACAACAAGTATAAGCTTTCACAAGGAGATTAACCTTTAGCATGCTGAATTAATTATACCCCCCCGGCATACGAAGTATGCCATGGGGGTATATAGTTTTTGTCTTTTCCGTCTGTCTGTCTGTCTGTCTGTCTGTCCGTAAACAATTATTTTGTGTCAAAGATATCTCAGGAACTGCTTCACATAGAAACTTGAAATTTTGCACACATGATCAGTATGACTACTTGTATTGTGGGAAAGAAAAGGGCCAAGGGGTCAGGCCTTTTAGAATTATTTCCCTTTGTAGTTCTTGCTGTTTAATAGTGTATATTTTTATTTTGTGTCAAAGATTTCTCAATAACTACTGTACATAGAAACTTGAAATTTTGCAAACATGATCAGTATGACTAGTTGTATTGTGGGAAAGAAAATAAGGGCCAAGGGGTCAGGCCTTTTAGAGTTATTTCCCTTTGTAGTTCTTGTTTGTGTCAAAGATATCTCAGGAACTGCTTCACATAGAAACTTGAAATTTTGCACACATGATCAGTATGACTACTTGTATTGTGGGAAAGAAAATAAGGGCCAAGGGGTCAGGCCTTTTAGAGTTATTTCCCTTTGTAGTTCTTGCTGATTAATAGTGTATATTTTTATTTTGTGTCAAAGATTTCTCAATAACTGCTGTACATAGAAACTTGAAATTTTGCAAACATGATCAGTATGACTAGTTGTATTGTGGGAAAGTAAATAAGGGCCAAGGGGTCAGGCCTTTTAGAGTTATTTCCCTTTGTAGTTGTTGTTTCAGCTGAGGTGATGGCACTGGCCGGGGGTATACGTGCCCCACTGGGCACTTTTGTCTAGTTTTTTTATCGATACTCCGTCCCACTGAATTGTTTTTATCAAATACTACCATTTTCAGCAACTTTTAACACGCAAAAACCCGTATTTTTCTTGATTTCTCCACCATTCAAAGCATATGGAAAACGAAAGTAGCCTACTGTCACTCAGCTGACTGAGTCGAAAAATCGTTTAAAACACCCTTTCAGAGCGTATTTTGGGCTCGATTAGATCAAGTTCGTCAAAAAGTAGCGATTTCCTCAAAAAAATTGCATCCTTACCCAGAAAACCCGAAGAAAATCCATCCAAAAACATCGAAACGGCAAGTTTTTTTTTTTCATCGATGCCTGGATGTTATTTGATACCGAAATGCCAAACCGCACCGAAAAACGAGAGTTCCTCCTTTTCTATGAGTCACACCAAGCACACCAGTCAATTTCAGCGCACGATTGCGCCTACAGCGTGGCGCCATTACATTTTCACGGGCGCACGAATGCGCCTATATAGCATCCTAAAGGTTAAAGCTGCCCATAACAAGTATAAGCTTTCACACAAAAAAGAGGCCCACTAAACAAAAATCATGCCTCGTGGTTAGCAAAACTTTTGGGTTAATTTTCAGTTAGTCTTCTATAAAGTGTAAGCAAGTTATCTACTTAACCCTTATCTTGCTGTTCACGACAACCCCTATCTTTGCAAACAGTGTAGATCCAGATCAGATGGCTTCTAAAGAGTACATGCTGTTTCTGTTGAGGTGAGCATTCCTCTGTGGCTTTAGTGGATAAGACCTCTTGCACAGCTCTGGGTTCAACCATTGCTTGGGCCTGACTTCTGCAAGGGTTCTGCAAGACTTCTGGTTGACTCAGTATAAGTGAACTAAGATGAAAAATGATAAAATAAAATGGCATCATTACGGAAACACGCCTATACAAATACATCGTAAATTTTACCACCGAAAAAACTAAATTTTTAGATGAAAAAATGAGATATTTTTCTTATTAAAATAACGTTTACCCCTGTAAACCCCAGTTTTTCTATATTTGTTTTTTTTATTTGGTTTGGGTTTTACGGCCCTTTCAAGATTATTTCACTCATATCGAGCCGATCGTTAATCATAGGTGGGCAAAAAACCGGAGTACCCGGAGAAAAACCACCTGACCTTCCGTTGCAGGACTTGGCGTCTCACAAGTGACCCGAGTGAGGCTGGAACCCACGGCGACGAGAGACCTAATGACTAAGAGTCAGCTCTCTTATCCATTAGGCCACGGAGGCCCGTCAGTTTTTCTATATAAAATTGGGGTTCGTGGGGGTCAAAATTATATAGGTGTGTATTCGTGATGGTAGTCTTTAGTCTACTGGGTTAAGTTAATCCCAGTGCCACAGGCCAATTAGTTTGCAGTGTTAAAGATATATACTGTTGGACTAAGCATTTATGAAGGAATTATTAAGCCAAGTCATAAGAAAACGCCCCTACACATTTTCCGATTTATAATTCTTCAAATCTGCATGCCCAGCTAACTAAAAGGGCAAAACATATGATTTCTTCCATCAAGCTACCTGGAGGTTTCCTGTACATGTCTGCGAACAGCGAAGGCTCTGGCAAGACTGTGCGTATGAGCAGTCTCGCCAGAGCCTTAGCTGTATGCTTATGCAGTAAGTACGTTTTCTTGTGTACCGGCTCGTTTACGCTTAATAAGAATGTCTGAGAAACAGTCACTTGGGTGTCTGATCAAGGCAAATGTGAGGTTTTTCTTTATTATGAATTATTGTTTGTTGTATTATTGTGGCCAGATGGGCCTTTTGAGACAGCATTATCTAAATCTTAATGCGGTAGTGGGCACTGTAATGAAAATTTCATCGAAAGTGGATTAATTCTTCCAATCCTGTAGACCTGTACAGATACATACTTATATTACTTTGGGCCCCCGCCCATCGGAGCTTGAAGAAATAGATCGGCTGCATGATGCTTCCATGCATAACTGAAACAGACCGCACAGGAGTACTGGTAAATCACTTACAGGATCTAAGGTGGTGCGAGTCATACCGTCCATGCTTATAAACCCTATTGGTATCATTGGGCGACAGGGCTTGAGATGTCATTTCATCTCATTGTCGGGTAAAAGTCCCACAAAGTTGGAAGCAAAGTCTCCAAATTGACCTTTACAGTGTTGATGGGGACGTTAAACCTTAAATCAAACAAACAAACAAACAAACACTTCCCTTTATGTTCCTCTTTCTCCCCTGTCCCTCACTTTCATCTCCTCTACAATATCTCTTCTATCTCTTATCTCCCTTCCTCTGGGACAAGACTCAAAATGACCAGTACAAGGGTTGACATGTCATTAAACCCCAAACTCCATAATATACAATTAAACAATTTTGTAGGCTGCAGACTACAGTACTTGTAATATTATATACTTCTCCATAATAGCATATGTTGTGGCGCTATAAAATGAAAATATTCCTTTAACCCTTTTTGTAACCGGCCCCGATAGCTCAGTTGGTAGAGTGTCCGCTCCGGGGAACAGGAGGTCACGGGTTTGCTCCCGGGCCGCGACATACCAAAGTCATTAAAAATGGTACTAGCTGCTCTTCGCTTGGCACTCAGATTTGCGGGGTAGAGCTAGGACTTGTCGACCCAGTGTCAGGATAATGTGACTGGGTGTGGTATCATGTAATCTGTCTTGGACATGATTTGTTTGTTTGATTTGAGGTTTAACGTCCCCGTCAACACTGTAAAGGTCATTTTGGAGAGGTTGCTTCCAATTTTGTGGGACTTTTACCTGACAGTGAGATGAAATGACATCTCAAGCCCTGTCGCCCACTGAAACCAATAGGGTTTATTAGCATGGACGGTCCGCCTCGCACCGCGGTTCCTGGACAGGCTTAGATCCTCTAAGCCGTTTACCAGTACTAGTGTGCGGGCTGGATTCAGCTCTGTGTGGAAGCATCGTGCAGCCCATATATTTCTTCAAGCCTCTATGGGCGGGGGCGTCTGGGATATGATACTTCACTGAGGCAGCACTATAAAAGTGAGCATTGAGCTCCCTGTCGCAACCAGACACCGTCGTGATATGACTGAAAAATTGTTGAAAGCGACGTTAAACTCGAATTCATACACATTAACCCTTTTTGTACCAAATGGAATCTTCCTCCTTATATATAGCAGGAGTCCATTTCAAAATTTAGGGGTGTCAGGTTGTGTTTTCATTAAAATTTATTGAGAAAATGGCTGAGCTTTTTGCAAACAATGTGGACCCTGATCAGACGCCGCATTCTGCAGCGTTTGCTCTGGGCCTGCGCTGTTTGCCAACTACCCGTTTTTGGGGTCCCGGCACTAAATGGGTTAAAAAATAGAAGTGAAGGCAGTGATCAGGAATCAATACAATTACCTCACAGCTCCCAGCAGAGACACCAAGGGCAGGAACACAAACATGAAACAACTAGACCCTAATGGAAACATCAATAGTGGAAAGCCAAAAGAACAGTTACTTTCCCACAAAATGGCCAACTGGCTATCCAAAACAAAATAATATAAGCGAAACACACACTCAAAGGCAAACCATAACAAAAGTAAACCGCAACATAAGAGCTGCCTTGGCACGGCCAGTGAAACAAATTCTACTGGAAGCTTAAATTGTTTTTACGCAGCTGCAATCGCCTTTTCTTCCATCACCATGATTTAGACAAATAATTTGTTCAGTCCGCATGAAGGCCTCCTAAATCAGTGCAACATCTCCGTGAAAACAAAATTCAAACAACCACAGAGCAGATGAAACAACGGTGATGACTTGACAGCAAGAAACCACTGAAATGCTGGAGCAAAAGAAAATCAACAGTTAGATCCCAGTTAACCCTGCTTCATAAATTAATTAAGCCACTCCCATTGCTGATTATCAACCAATCAAATTACTTGATATCATATATTTGTTCAGTTCACAAACAGCATTAGAAAGAGTGTAGGCTCTGACCAGATGGCTTCTTTGGTGTGAGGTGTAAAGTAGTTGTATTGATTCCTGATCATTGTCCAAGTACACCGCAACCTCATAATAACATAGTTCATTATTACACTGTTACGGATATTACACGGTTTCAAGATGGATCCCAAAAATGTATAGATTATATAGAAAAATGACCATTTTATAGAAAAATGACCATTAATGGTCATTTTTCTATATAATCTATACATTTGTGTTTGGATATAACATGGTTGTTTAAAGGTGCATTATTGAACTATCGGTAAAAATACTTCCAAAAATAAAATACATATGGACGGTATTTTTCTTTAAAACAATACAAATGAATGCATTTTATGCAAAAATGCGAACAATTATGATGACAGGTAAACGAGTTTGAGAGGGATTCCCTAACTAGGAATCGAACACTAGTTATGTCTCCCCCGAAAAAATTTTTTTCGGAGAGACATATTGTTTTTCCCCCGGGCGTCTGTCTGTCTGTCTGTCCGTCTGTCCGTCTGTCACACTTTCGTGTCCGCTCTGTAACTTGAAAACCGTTAGAGCTATCGTCACGAAACTTCGTATAAATATTAATCAGCATTAGACGACGTGCAGTGCGCAAGAACCATAACTCTCGCATTTATACTTTTTGAATTATCTCCCTTGGAAGTTTGTTGGTATGTATATATGTATGGGCAAATCGTGTCCGGTCAATAACTTTCTTATTTTTTGATGGATTTTAAAATTACTCAGCAGAAATATTAACAACCATAAGACGATGTGTGGTGCGCATGAGGCAGGTCGGTACCTTAAAGGTCAAGGTCATACTTAGAGGTCAAAGGTCAAAAAAGGGGCCTTTTTTTCGTATTTGGTCAATATCTTTCTTATTTTGAGATGGATTTTAAAATTACTTGGCATAATTATTAACAACCGTAAGACGATGTGTGGTGCGCATGAGGCAGGTCGGTACCTCAAAGGTCAAGGTCATACTTAGAGGTCAAAGGTCAAAAAAGGGGCCTTTTTTTCGTATTTGGTCAATAACTTTCTTATTTTGAGATGGATTTTAAAATTACTTGGCATAATTATTGTAACCCTCTTTCTTAAGCACTCAGGATTTATTCGGGCCAAGTGGTTGCAGGCAAATCTAGAGAGTCACAAAGTTGTGGGTCCGCTTGGTGCTGGACGGAAGTGGCTAAGGAACTTGAAGTACAAAGAACAAGTAGTTTGGTTTTAAATTCACCCAGAAGGGTTCTTTTCAACTCAATAAATTAACATTAACAAGTATTAAGCAATTTACATTAAAAGTGGGTCACTAAGCAGCTAGATGGGAGCAGACACACCACAAACAATTCTATCCCGGTAGGGAACCTCTAACGGGTAATCCACTCAGTAGAATACAACCGTCTGCAGTGATATCACACAGCCACCTGTTCATAAATGACAACTCTGTCCTGTTCACAAATTTACAATCATGACCTGTTCAAAAATTATATCTATAGCCTGTTCAAAAATTGGTTACAATCTGTTCCAAAAGGACAGGTTAAGCTTCATAGATACAAGATTGTTTTGTTAGGTTCAACAAAGAGAGATAGCCAGACATTCACCATATTATTTAATCAAGTTAAAAACTAGTCAGGACTAGTAGAACTAGTAGGAACTAGCATTATGAAGTCTTAGTGTTATGTAGTTGGAGTGCTTGCTTAGTAATGGAGTGGGTGGGATGATGTAAACAGTGTTTAGAAAATTGTCTATCTTCTTAAAGATCTTAACAATTATTCACCTGTCCAAAAGTATTAGTATATCTAGGGTTCTGTCTGGAAGACATCTTCCCAAGGTGTTCTAGATCACAAGTTAAGTGGTCTTGAGAAAATCACAGAGATATATTCTAGTAGCAAACGGTCTGGAACAGTTGCCAAGTCCAGCAGAAAACAGACTGGTTCTATCAAAGTGGTCTGGATTACTTCTGTTAAATTTTAAGCAGTCCGGACTAGTTGGTCAAGGGACACAACTGCAGCGGGACCGTATGAAAATACTCCGTCCCGGAGCAAGCAGCTTGCGCTCGCTCCTTTATATACCCTCTGGGCCACGTGATAGCGTGACGTCATTAGTTCAACCTAGTAATGACGACACAGCAAAATCATGTGACTCGGTGCGTGCGTTATAATGGGGCATATGGAAAAAGCCGAGTGTTCCGAATAATCCAAAACAGGCGAGTCGGCCATATTGAAAAGAAAGTCACAACAATTAACTCAATAAAATCGACTCGCAAGGCCTGAAAATGACTTGATAGAAAAAGTTATCTATGGAAGGATGTGTCTTATAGGTTCTGCATCCGAATCGGACCGGCTAGCGATGCGAACTACCGATTGGTAAGAAAATAAGACTGTGCATGCCTCGTACCGAACCGGTGACCTACAGAAGTGGGTCAGTGTGTAAGCAAATTGGAACAGACACAGCGTGTTGAATACGAGTCACAAACATTATCCAAAGTTACAATACCAACCAATAGTTCAAAACAGACCCATGCAAAATGAGGGTGTTGCAAATGGTGAACGTCTCGCATCACTCCTGTTGACCTACTTAACCTGCATAAATGACTCTGCGGCCCCCGCCCATAGGGGCTTGAAGAAATATATGGGCTGCATGATGCTTCCACGCAGAGCTGAATCCGGCCCGCACACTAGTACTGGTAAACGGCTTAGAGGATCTAAGCCTGTCCAGGGACCGCGGTGCGAGGCGCACCGTCCATGCTAAAAAACCCTATTGGTTTCATTGGGCGACAGGGCTTGAGATGTCATTTCATCTCAATGTCGGGTAAAAGTCCCACAGAATTGGAAGCAACGTCTCCAAAATATCTTTACAGTGTTGACGGGGACGCTTAACTTCAAATCAAACAAACATTACGTCGGTGTACATGCATGTATACATGTAGATAAATGTAAACATTACTTAACAAAGAGTATACAGATCACACAACATGACTGGACAGGGAGGCTACACTGCTCCCTCCCCGAAAAAGGATTTGGACCCCAAATTGGTCTGAGAAGTCAGTTGACAAGCATAGCTATGAGGTAAACAACTAGCTAATTGGGGCAATTACTGAATTAGCCACAAAACCCCCTGTCCAGCTTTGTTCGGTAAGTATGGCAACCAACTTCTCGTCGTAATTTTTGTTTCCTGTTCACATCTACAGTCCTCAGGCAAAGAGAAAAGGGACATTCAGTTGGTAAGTAAAATATAACTTGGCTCAGCATTGACTGGAGACTGCATATGCGACCCTCACCATACAGTGTCATCAGGTAGAATAAGTTAATTCGACAAGAAAATAATTGCCAGGATGGAAAGCTGCTTATGAATATGAAAACATGTTAAGCTATATACAACATTACTAAATGTAAATGACTGTTCTGTCTAAAATAATCAGTTGGTTCTGAAAATAATGATTCCACACCGGAGAAATGTTGATTTTGGTTTTACGGCCCCCTCAAGATTATCCCAACCATATCGAGCCAATCGTCAACCAGAGGTGGGCAAAAACCAGAACACCCGAAGAAAAACCACCTGACCTTCCATTGCAGAATTTTGCATCTCACATATGACCCGACCGAGGCTCGAACTCACAGCAGTGAGAGATCTAATGTTTAAGAGTCAGTGCTCTTATCAACTAGGCCATGGAGGCCCATTCCAGTGAAGAGTATCATTGAATTTCCTCCATAAGGAACCAGAATGTTGCAGTTTTAGCAGACAGACAGCAGAAACAGTCCAGTTAAATTATTATGTTGCTTTTAAATCATTTCAAGAGCAATCTGACAAATCACACCACCAAGGTGAAGATATTTTTAAACATATTCCCTTCAGTAAGTATTTTCATGTACAGTGAGGCACCAAAGTCAAATTGTCTCCGGTTGCCCCACCCTACATGGGATCTAACAAATCACAAAAAAATTTGAATGTAACTAGGTCTTCACCCTGGAATATCTGTCAGATTTCTATCATATATATACAGGTATAGCAAACAGTCTAGACTAGATCATCAAATGTCATACAAGTAATCTAAATCAATTGCATCCCTTTAGGTGCACTATGCACCAAACAGACACAAGCGTTATCGCACCACATTGACAACACAGCGTTAACTTCTTTGACAACGCAACATTACCATGTACTCCGCCAACGGCCTGATAAATTATTATTATTTTTTTTTTTTTTTTCCAGACAACAATAATGCTTTAGAGACTGTTTACTTAATTATCCACCATTATGGTGACATCAGACATATATATCTACACAAACCCCTTACTTGCATATAGATAGAGGGACTTACACAAGTGGTCACCCCCGCACACAAACCATGAAACGAGTCTTTGCCGAGTTTCACAAGAGAGTGCCAAAGTGATCACATGTGCAAGACTGTTTATCACATAGAGAGGTATATATTTTCTTTTTCCAAACAAATTCTGCGGCTAAAGCACTTTAAAGGAACCTCAGTGGAAAATATAACTGTCATAACCGGTGTCATAATGCCACATACCAGCAACCAGGTGCCAGTACACCAGTCATAATAGCAATATTATGGATCTATATGCTTATTAAAGACATCTATTTACATATGAAACGCATTCATGCTGGTATGTTCATTCTGAAAATGTAGGCTTTAGCCGTGAACACTGTCACCCCCACATTCACTACCCTGAAGGAGACAACACTGTGTCCTGCAGCATAGCAACATATGATGGCGACATGAGTCCCCGGCTAAAATAAGCCCAGTGATGTAATATAATTGACAATACTGTCTCGTTGCACAGGTTACCACAGGTGACATGTAAAGACTAAAGAAACCAAGGACTGGATGTCTCCCTGGAGTCTTCCTAAAGTATTTCAACCACAAAGTCAGGTAACCATGAACAAAGAGATCAGCATCAACAATCTCACAACCATACATTAACAATCAACATTCACACCTGCAGTTGCATCACAGTGACCAACTGATAATTCATGGTTCTAAAGTATAAATTCACTGAGATATTGCCAAACAAACTTAGATTGTAATAGTAATACTATGTTGTAGTAGTTATGCATTCGCCGACTCGATCAGACATTCAGATGAGCCCAAGCCAAGGTCCCATCTCCATATGACCTTAACTGTTGATTGTATATAAAATCAAATACACACCTACTTCCAATTGCTAGTAGGCTTGCCTTGGCAGTATATCAGCAAATTGTCAGGGAATGAACAACATAATTTTCACGTGTGATAAATTTGAATCATTCCACACAATATTCCAGACCAACCACACTGATGAAGTGATACCCGTAGAACTTCGATTTAGGATTCGAGTCTCATAGAAATCACCGTGAGATAGAATAAAAATGTCTCTACCATCACAACAGTTTCTATCAGTCAAAGCCAGAAACAGTCTCACAAGTTAAAAAGGATTAAGAATAGTTCCACAAAACTCACTTCACTTCATGTCTTGTCAGATTCAAATTAGTTAAATAACAGACTGAGGGAAATCTGGTCCTGTTTGGATCATTAGCAATGAGAGCAAGAGAAGTTTGGTTGTATTATTAATACAGCAGTAGCTATACTTCACTTTCAACTACAACCAATCCTTCCAGGTTCCAGCTTATTCCCAGCAGTCTTTCACTTCAAGGTGTTTGTACAAAACCTTGAACTTCTTAAAACAGTTTACTTATATCACAAAGTTAACATAGTGTTCCAATACAGTCCAAGCACCAAAATTTGCTTGCTTAAGACAAGTGCTTGCTCAATACAGGTGAACCCCAACGCACTTGCCATTTTTGGGAATAAAATGTATGGTTGCTTAAGACAGGTTGCTTGCTTAATAGAGGTGGCCACCATAAGAGGTTTTACTGTATTCTCGTTTCAGACTCTCTACATCACCCCAGGCCTACCTAGCCAAGAATCATGCAGAGAGCTAGAAAGTCATCCAGCCAAGGAGTTCAACCATGAATCCAGCAAGCATGCAGGTTTAAGAATGACTAAATATATTTTATTTTATTTATTTTTTTTTTTTTTTATAAGTCCACATAGAACTCTGGGAACCATGAGCAGGCTAGGTCCAAACAAAGATCTGCTTCATGTTTGGCTGGGTGCATTATCAAATTGCTGATGTTTTCCCAGTTTTCCCTGTGGACTAAATATCAACAGAATCATAGTCAATACTGTCCCTAGATATCTATGATTACATTTCACTCTGCATATCACCTTAAATATAATGAGTGCAATTAAGAAGAAAATGTATGACACCGAAGATACCTGGCATATACCATCAAAGCCACACACTCGCGACAACTCGTTAGAATTCCAATACTGTCAGTCGTGAAGAATTTTGAGTATTTCATTTCGCAAGATCAGTGTTATTCAATGATTTCAGTAAAAGAACAGAAGATCCGACACAAGTGGCCACTTCACACAAAATCTGCTGATATGAACCGACCACAAGTGCAAGACCATCACACTCCTCCCCCGAAATTCAAATTTTCTACACGTCATAAATATAACACATTACTGCGCGTTATGCTTAAATGATAACTGCAAAACACCATGCCAGTGACGTTATATGACACACGTTAATTTTTAATCAGAAGTTACCAATTGAATATCTTCTATTCATGCCTTTCATGGGAAGCCTGCATGGTTCATTCAAACTCTGCTCAATCTCTTTGAAAGTGTACAGAGTCAAATGACCAGGCAGACTTTTCATGGCTTGCAAAAGTAGAGATGATTTTTCATCAAATATGTAATATTTTAATCTACTATTCACTTAACATATATATATACACAACAAAATCCAGAGAGGAAGGGTTGTGCGCAGGAGGTAGGATATAGATATGAATACCAGGGATAAGGCTAAAATTTTAAGATCTTTGATAAACCAATAATTTGAGTTATCTCCCTTAGACCATAACTTGAATTCATGCATTATTTTCGAATCAGGTGCAAAAAAAATAAAGTTTCAGTGTGCATTAACTCCACCTCATGAGAAGAGCTGTGTTTTTCAGGAGTTCGAGCCCACCATCCAGTCCACACCAGAAGGTGAATCCGAACCACGGAAAAACAGATGTCACATGCCATCTTCCTACCATCCAGGACCACAGAGTCTGGCCAAGACGTCTAGCCGGGAGTGAGAGGAGCTTAATAGCTCTCCTGACTTCCAGTTATCCGCCTCAGCCTCTCTACAATTATCTCCTGCAGCCTGGACAGGAAGAAGAATCTGGCCTCTACCAGCAGCTCAAGTAAATACTTCTTCTCAGATGGCAGAAATGAGGCTTCAATATGTGCACCATTGCGCAGATAATTCAAAATGAACTTGAAATGGGACGGATCCCTATCAAAAAAATATGTGTTCCTCCCATAAGGACGCATAGGGCTGTCGTCCTTCAACATGTAATAGAAGAGGGACCCTGTATCAGCCCTAAGCATAGCCTTGGAGGTGTAAAAATCTCTACCTCCCACACACAAAACTACCTGCTCCTCCTGAATCTGTTGTAGATTCTTCAGAGTTGCTCTTCTGAAGCTCTCCATCTCCAGTTCAGAAACTGTGGACTCCTTAGCCTTCCGAAACGGGGTGGCTGAGGAATGGTGGAAGCTGGTTATGCTTCCAACCAAATCATGGTACTCCTCCTCCGAAATTTTCTCCGCATTTTGATTGGATGCTGGGATGGGGTTGGAGCTCGGCTCCACACTTGGCTCCTCTGTTGTTATGATGCTGGTCAGATTGTCACTAGAGTTGAGGGTGGTTGTGTCCTTGTTTGGTTCAACCGTTACTGTTGTGTTCACCACAGTGTCAATGTTTTTGTTACTAGAGCTCAACGGCACACTGGGCTCCTTAGTTGTTTCATTCACAGTCTCTGTGTTTTTGGTGTCCTGTGTTTTATGTTCCTTATTTGCTACCACTTCATTGGGATTTTTGCTTTTGTTTTCACTTTTCTTTTCTTTCTTACTGTGTTTTTCACTTTTCTTACTGTGTTTTTCACTGTCCTTACTGTGTTTTTCAGTGTCCTTACTGTGTTTTTCACTGTCCTTGCACTTTTTGTCTTTCTGTTCAGATTGTTTTGTGTTCTTACTTTCATGTTTGTCTTTGATGGATTCAGTGGCGTCTGATCTATTTACTTGGTTTTTAGCACTTTTTGAGTTTTTGTCACAGTCACTTTCCTTGGGTTTATCAGATTCTTTAGACTTAGATTTATTTTCTTTCTGTTTTCCTGTAGTCTCGTGTTTTGATGTGTCCTTGGTGTTGTCTGATTCTGAGTTTGTCTTTTCATTGTCCACGCAGACCACCAAGTTTTCAAATGGTGGACACTCCTCATCTGACTCAGAATCAGATAACCTGGTTGGGGGTTCAAAATGCACACCCTTCCAACTGGGGTCAGGTTCTACACTGTATTCCTCATATGGAATTTCCAGAGATATCTGGACTGGGTCCTGACCCAAGTCCAGATCTTCAGCAGGGTCCTGTGCTAGGGTAGTGAGTGTACGGGCTCTCTTAGGTTGGGCATATGAGGAGTCGGTTTCACTGGCTTTCCTCTTCCCGCCATAGCACTTCTCCAGTGGTGAGGCCAGTCTCAGTGGACTGGGTGGAAGTGGACTGACAGGTGTCGGCAGTTCAGGCTTCCTCAGGCTTTCTGTCCAGTCGTTGGGCTGTTTCTCCTGTTGATACTTTCTGAGGAGAACAGCAGCCTCTTCTCCTCTGGCGCCAGAATCTCTATGGAATAACACCAAGTCTCTGGGTCTGGCCGGGCAGGTGGCATGAGACAGTCTCCGGGCAAACATCCGCGGACAGGAGGGACACTTGTAACAAAACCCGGAGTGCTGCTCCTGGAGATGCTTCTTCACCTGGTGGCAGTGGTCGAAGGTCACATCTTTACAGAGATTGCAAGTGAAGATAGAGTCCTGAAACATAGGTTTGTATGACACATATCAGGATAAGGACAATTATCATCCCTTGGCTAGTTCTAGGGCCGTTTGGCCTGTTCACAATCAGACACATGCCAATCTTCTGGCTATTCATAGTAATGAACTCGTTAGATATTCAGCCCCTGAGATATTGGCCATGTGCTGTATCAGACAATCTTTGAAGTTGCATAAAGCAGAGACAAGTGGTTAGCAGAGTGACAAAAGAAAGCCACATATTTGACTTCATATCATTGACATTGCAGAGGCTTATCTTACACATATAGCTCAAACTACACATATCACGAACGTAGTCCAAGCTACACATATCAAACACATGTAGTCTCTACACATATCATAGGTAGTCCAAGCTACACATATACACATGTAGTCTCCACACATATCATAGGTAGTCCAAGCTACACATGTAGGCTAAGCTACACATGTACAAATGCAGTCTAAGCTACTCATATATTCAGGTAGTCAGAACTACTCCTATTATAAAAATCATCAAAGCAATGCATTTTTCCAAAGCATCAGACAGTTTGTGTGTGTGTGTGTGTGTGTGTGTGTGTGTGTGTGTGTGTGTGTGTGTGTGTGTGTGTGTACAGTTGCTCTACCAAACCGAGAACACATACGCTACTGTGATATGTTAATTTTTCTTAAATAGTGTAGTTCTAACGGGTCATCATCGTTTTCTCATCTTTCGCAAGCTAGAGTCTTCACAAGTGGTTATGCTGGTGGGTTGACCATAAAGACTCCCATATTTTGATAGTAATCTCACAATAATTTGAAGACAGACAAGTATAAATGGTAATTTGAAAATAAGATAAACAATATACATGTATCTGCAGCTGTAAGTCTTGAGCTCCAGATAAGAAATAAACTATGAAATTAATAAATGTCTCCATAATATTGCCACATAGCAGTTACCCAAATCTGTTCTGACTGAGGCAACTACTTGTGCAACCCGAGGAGTATGGATTTTGCTACAAACATTGCTATAGAGTAATTAGATTTCAACATGCGGATTTAACTGCTATCTCTCTCTGTATACACCTTTATGATAATATCCTGGATAGGACTGGCTATTTTAAGTTGAAATTTTCATTTGATCATCATTTGATGAGTAATCATTGAACATTAAGTTTAGTTTAAACTTTTGGGCTTAGTTTACTAGACTGATGTGCATGATTGCTGTAATATTTTACTCTTAAACTTATAATGGGGAAGCTTAAAACAATTATATGGCAAGCCTGTTATGCTTTAACTGACTATTAAATCAAAGTACTCAAGGCACAAAGATTTTACCGCTTTGGACATGAAACAATTGTTTATAAGATAAACTGACAGTATCAGTAATCATTCCTATTGATTGATTATTCAGTATATTAAGCTAACTGTTATCCCTAACAGGTTTTACTGGGAACAAGAGGGTTATCATTGGGTGAACCATGTAGGTTTATTTTCACCTAAGTACAGTTTAAGCTTATCATAATGCACCACTTTTGGTTTTGCTCGGGAACTCAGCTGTATCTTATACAAGATATCACTGCATTTTTCAGTGATTATGTAGGGTCCTTTCCATTGTCGCTGAAGTTTAGGACTTAGACCAGGTTTTCTGACAGAGTATGAGTACCAGACAGCTTGGCCTACTGCATATTCAGTAAAATTGGCATTTCTGTCATAGTATCGTTTCATGCCACTGCTACAGATCTGTATATGTTTCCGAGCAAGGTCATGTATTCTAATGAGCTGTTTTTCCAGCTCATAAGCATAATCAGTTTCACATGTACTTGTTCTCGTTTCAGGAATACCCAGTGCCAGGTCAATAGGTAGACGAATCTCTCGACCAAACATCATAGAGCATGGGGTGCACTTGGTGGTGTCATGCACTGAAGACCTATAGGCCATCATAAGCATTGGTACGTAGATATCCCAATCTTTCTGGTTCTGACTGACGTAGGCTGACAACATAGCCTGTACACTACGACAAGCTCGCTCTACTTGGCCGTCAGACTGGGGTCTTCCTGGAGTTGTACGGGTTTTCTCAATTCCAAGAATATTACAAACTTCTTGGAAAACTCTACTCTCAAAATTGGATCCCTGATCACTATGTAGAGTCACTGGCACTCCAAATACAGAGATAAACTTCTCTATCAGCTTGGTAGCAACAGTTTTGGCATCTGTACTTTGTATGGGGATAGCATCTAACCATTTGGTAAAGTAACATGTTACCAGTAGTAGGTATTTAGCATCATTTGAGCTTGGCAAAGGTCCCATTATATCAATGGCCACCCTTTCCAGTGGATATCCTACATTGTATTGCTTCATGGGTGCTTTTGCTCGTCTATATGGTTGCTTTCTAGAGGCACAGGTGTCGCATGTTCTGCACCAGTGTTCCACATCTTTTCTACAGTTGTACCAGTAAAATCGTTGTTTCACTTTTGCTAAGGTTTTCTGGGATCCTAAGTGACCCGCAGATACATTCTCATGCAACAGAGCGAAACATTTCTTGCGTAGTGTAGATGGCAGTACTATCCTTGGCTTGCTATCAAAGGATTCATCTCCTATCTTCTTTCTGTACAACACATCCTCCATCATAAACAGTGAATCCCATGCATACCAATAAGCTTTTACTTCTGGACCATATTGGGCAATCTGTGACCAGTTTGGCTTCTTTCCTTCAGACTTCCACTGTTTTAGCAGCTGTATTTCAGGCTGATTATCCTGTTCCATCTTCACACTTTCTAGTTCTAGGCAGTCTAGGTTAATAACATCCAACGTTCTGGTGTATGTCGACCCATTGTGTATACCATCTCTCCCTTCCTCGGTTTCACTATCCTGACTCCCTTCCTCAAAGTCATAGTAATAAGAGCTGTTACTGTCTGAGTCATCAGAACAGTACAACTGTATATCGTCCCTGTCATCTTCTGTACTCAAAATTCCCCCAAGGGTTGTTTCTGTTACCCTGCTATAACAGGAAAGATGAGTGTCCGTTCCAGTTCTAGGCTGTAGTTGCTTCCCCCGGGTTATTCCTTTAACACGTCTGGGGTCGCAGCAGAGACCATCGTCATGTACCACTGGGGTTTGATGTGATTCTCTCCCCGGCAGTGACATCTCTTCACTGGGACATATTTTCTTTGGAATGGTGCCGCTTCGGATCCCCCCATTTGTAGTGCATTCCGGTTCTTCCGCTGAGCTCATTTCACAGAAGGGGCCCTCTTCTGGACATTTGCTCCTTCCACAATCACAATCTGAAGGGCTATGCCCTTCCAAGCAGTGTTGAAACTTTCTTGACCAGTCATCTTTCATCTGGCATTCCCCCTCATCTGCACCTTCCATAGTTTTCACCCCAATATTCCTGGTGGCCATTCCAGGTTTATCTTCACCATACTTCATCTCAAACCTCTCACAGTGCGCACAGTGTTCATCAACACAGGGTCTTCTCGACATACTGTCAGCATTTCTGTGACCAGCTCCTGGTCTGAATTCAATCGTATAGTCATATACTGCTAGCGTTTCCATGTATCTAGCCAGCTGCCCTTCACATATTTTAAAGTTCATAAGCCAACGAAGGCTGCCATGGTCACTTCGCACTCTGAAGTGCCTGCCATAAAGATAGTGGTGGAAGTGTTTCACAGAGCTCACCACTGCTAGCAACTCTTTCCGAGTAGTACAGTATCTACGCTCGGTTTTCGTAAAACACTTGCTGTAGTAACTAATAACCCTCTCCTGTTCATCTTGCACTTGAGACAACACAGCTCCCAAGGCATCATTACAGGCATCACAATCAAGGATAAACTCTCCCTGGGATTCCTGAGGAAATCCTAGTATTGGTGCTGTAGTTAAGGCAGTTTTCAATGCATTGAAGGCATCTTGACATTCTTTATTCCATTCAAATTTATGGTCTTTTTGAGTTAACTGGTGTAACGGCTTGCATACTGAACTGAAACCAGGAATAAACCTGCGCATGTAGGAGCAAAGTCCTATGAATGATCGAACCTCAGTTACATTTCTGGGCACAGGCCAATCACAGACAGCCTTTATCTTTTCAGGATCTACAGCTATTCCTGATTCAGAGACCAAATGTCCAAGAAATGAAACTTTTATTTGAAAGAGCATACATTTCTCTGGGTTCAGCTTCAAGTTAGCATCAGCCAAACGTTGTAACACCTCCTCTAGGTTCTTAAGATGTACATCGAAGGTCTTGCCAAAGACTATGATGTCATCTAAATATAGTAGAAGTGTGACATACGTAAGTCCTGAGAATACTTTCTCCATGAGCCTTTCGAACTCTGCAGGCGAGTTCATCGCTCCAAAGGGCACGACTTTCCATTGCCACAGTCCACTGCCAGGTATGCAGAATGCAGTGTAAGGTCTACTTTCTGGGGCCAGGGCTTGCTGGTGAAAACCAGAACGGAGATCCATTGTCGAAAACCACTTTGCCCCTCCCAGAGCATCTAATGAATCATCACATCTAGGCAAAGGCATGCTATCTGGGATGGTCTTCTGATTCAGTTTTCTATAATCAATACAGAACCTTATTCCACCATCCTTCTTTGGCACCATAATAGCAGGAGATGACCAAGGACTGGTGGATGGCTCTATCAGATCTCGTTCCGCCATGGCTTTGATCTCCTTTTCGGCCTCTTCTCTTCTTGCCATGGGTAATCGATAGGGCTGTAATTTTATGGGTTTTGTTCCAGGGACAAGATTAATTTTATGTTCAATCAGTGTGGTGCGACCTAAATCATGTGAATTCTTAGAAAACTGGTTCTGATATTTAATTAATAGGGCTTTCAGATCTGCTTGCTGTTTTGAATTAAGATGCTTAGAACTATTTGTCAATAAGGTTTTCAAGTGCTCAGGGAGGCTCTTCTTGGAGCATGCATCGGTAGAAGACATGTCAGACTGAGTGCTGTTCACAGATAAAAGCTGTACTGGATCCACAGGCTCATAGGTTGCAACAACAGTGTTCTTGTACAACTTGCAGCTCTGATTATTTGGGTTTGCTATTCTTACTGGCACAGTTCCAGTCTTGGGACAAACCAGAGCTTTAGCCACAAAAAGGCCCTTGGTGTGCAAGAATTTTGAGTCAGCCTCTATCAGACCAGTACCACCTTTATCTATAACACCCCAGGTATAACCAGGTACAATTGTTTCAGTTTCTGGAGGTATTTCAACAGGCTCCAAAATAGCAACCCTGCAGCACTGGGGCTGAGCATTTCTGCTATTTGCAAAACATAAGATTTCTTCACCATTTATTTTCATAATTTGTCTGGTAAGCATAAGATCGCACTGGTGGGCTGTAAGAAAATCCATCCCTAAAATTCCATCATTTTCAATATTGGCAATTAAAACATTGTGAGGAAATCTTTGTGTGCCAATTCCAAGCTCCAAATCAGTTTTTCCTAAGAAAGGAGTTACCTCCCCTGTGACAGTCAGCATTTTTATATTTGTTGGTCTGACAGAAGAATTGGTGTCTGAGGGGAGTCTTTCCATTGCCTCTTTACTAAGAATGGTCACATTGGATCCTGTGTCAATCAGAAATGTCACAGGTATGTTCTGTATTGTAATGCAAACAAAATACCCTTCCTCAATACACCAATTTCTTCGCATAGCAACAATCTCGGGTCCTTCTAGTTCAGTCTGGATCCGGACCCTTGACCCGACTGCCTCATGTTTCCCTGTGGTCTAAATTGATTTCTTTGAGTTGGAGCTTGAAAGTTGTTATAGTGATTATTAATTGAGTTACCTCCCCTGGGTGGGAAATTTCTGTTATTTGAATTCCTAAAATGTGGCTGGTTTTGTCTTGGGTAATTATTAGCATTATAAGGCGGGGAATTGCGTAAGTTTGCTTGTGAAGGATGGTCTTGCTTACGAGTAAGATTCTGTAAAGATTTCTGTAAAGAATCAATTTTCCTGCTCATATTTGCAATTTGCTGCTCAGAATTTTGTTCATTAGAACTCTTTGCATGACTTTCTTGTTCAACTTTCCCCACAAGTCTAGCCCTTTGTTGACGGTCAGCGATACGATGTGATTCTAATCTCACTGCTATCCTTTCTGCCTCAGCCAGAGTTGTTGGACCTACCTCACGCAGTCTTAGTCGAATCTCAGTCTCGGATAATGCATCAATAAAGTAGTCAGTTGCCAAGGCCTCAACAACATCTAGAGACACATTTGGATAGGCTTGCCGTGTGAGTTTTCGGACGGATTGTGCCAACTCAGCAGTTGTCTCCCCTTTTCCTTTCACCCTAGCTTTCAGTTGTGATCTGAATACCTCTGCCCTGTTTTCAGATCCATACCTTTCTGTCAATTTTTGAACAAGGCATTTATAGTCACGACGCTGTTCAGCGTTAAGTTCATTCAACAAAGCTCGAGCAGTACCTGTCAAACTGTTTGCTAGATAAAGTGATTTAGCCTTATAGTCCCAACCATTGATTTCTGATGTTATTTCAAATTGTGTCAAGAAATCATCAAACTCTTCACTTCCATTATATGTTTGGGGTTTAAGCTTTACATAGTTATCTGCCCTTGTTTGTGAAGTGCTAGCTAATGTTTCCGTGTTTGAGCTTGTTCCTTGAATATTCAGTACATTATCAGATTGTGGGAGGGGTGTGTTACAAGTTCTCAAAGAGCCTTCACCGTTGAGTTGCATGGGAGTGCTATTTCTAAGTTGTGATATACCTTGATTATTATTTTGGTCTTTTAAATGCATGTTTATATTCTGTATTTGTTTGTCAAGTTGAGTAAATTTCTGCTGCATTTGTTCTGTAATGCCCAACAAAGTTTCCTTAACGTGACTCGCTATTGAGCTCATTTCATCTTTCAGCTCTGCTTCGAGTCGAGAAAATTGCTGTGTGTTTTCGGGTTCATTTGAGCCTATGGATTCATTATCACTTGCATCATCATCATTTTGAAAGGGTAAAATCTGTGGTTGTTCTGACTCTTCGTCAGCCATTTTTATGAAATCTTCACTGTATGTATTATTTTAGAATTCTACTTTTCAGTTCCACCACAACTACCATACACCAAGATATTAACCAAACCCCTGTTTTCTATTTTCAGGAAGCTGCCTCAAAACAGACAAGATTGACTGATTTGTGAACAGCCGCCACTACAGCACAGCAGAGATTTTTTTTTTTTTTTTTTTTTTTTTTTGCTAATTCATTATACTGCCAAAATAAAGTGACATTATGAGCTCTGTTTTATTCTTTTCCCCTCTTGCTAACTGCCATTTTCAAACAGCTCTGTCCAGTTGGGATGAATCTGCACAAACTCGAAATATCACTTGGAGTAATTTTGCTGTCAACAGGAAGCTTGATGCTTCAAATTATTCTCTGCCCTACCCCAGGCATATTATTGGAAAGCACTCCTGAGGTATGCACCAAAATTTAAGAAAACATGAGCTTGAGTATTTATCCCACTGTTCTGACACCAAATCTGTAACCCTCTTTCTTAAGCACTCAGGATTTATTCGGGCCAAGTGGTTGCAGGCAAATCTAGAGAGTCACAAAGTTGTGGGTCCGCTTGGTGCTGGACGGAAGTGGCTAAGGAACTTGAAGTACAAAGAACAAGTAGTTTGGTTTTAAATTCACCCAGAAGGGTTCTTTTCAACTCAATAAATTAACATTAACAAGTATTAAGCAATTTACATTAAAAGTGGGTCACTAAGCAGCTAGATGGGAGCAGACACACCACAAACAATTCTATCCCGGTAGGGAACCTCTAACGGGTAATCCACTCAGTAGAATACAACCGTCTGCAGTGATATCACACAGCCACCTGTTCATAAATGACAACTCTGTCCTGTTCACAAATTTACAATCATGACCTGTTCAAAAATTATATCTATAGCCTGTTCAAAAATTGGTTACAATCTGTTCCAAAAGGACAGGTTAAGCTTCATAGATACAAGATTGTTTTGTTAGGTTCAACAAAGAGAGATAGCCAGACATTCACCATATTATTTAATCAAGTTAAAAACTAGTCAGGACTAGTAGAACTAGTAGGAACTAGCATTATGAAGTCTTAGTGTTATGTAGTTGGAGTGCTTGCTTAGTAATGGAGTGGGTGGGATGATGTAAACAGTGTTTAGAAAATTGTCTATCTTCTTAAAGATCTTAACAATTATTCACCTGTCCAAAAGTATTAGTATATCTAGGGTTCTGTCTGGAAGACATCTTCCCAAGGTGTTCTAGATCACAAGTTAAGTGGTCTTGAGAAAATCACAGAGATATATTCTAGTAGCAAACGGTCTGGAACAGTTGCCAAGTCCAGCAGAAAACAGACTGGTTCTATCAAAGTGGTCTGGATTACTTCTGTTAAATTTTAAGCAGTCCGGACTAGTTGGTCAAGGGACACAACTGCAGCGGGACCGTATGAAAATACTCCGTCCCGGAGCAAGCAGCTTGCGCTCGCTCCTTTATATACCCTCTGGGCCACGTGATAGCGTGACGTCATTAGTTCAACCTAGTAATGACGACACAGCAAAATCATGTGACTCGGTGCGTGCGTTATAATGGGGCATATGGAAAAAGCCGAGTGTTCCGAATAATCCAAAACAGGCGAGTCGGCCATATTGAAAAGAAAGTCACAACAATTAACTCAATAAAATCGACTCGCAAGGCCTGAAAATGACTTGATAGAAAAAGTTATCTATGGAAGGATGTGTCTTATAGGTTCTGCATCCGAATCGGACCGGCTAGCGATGCGAACTACCGATTGGTAAGAAAATAAGACTGTGCATGCCTCGTACCGAACCGGTGACCTACAGAAGTGGGTCAGTGTGTAAGCAAATTGGAACAGACACAGCGTGTTGAATACGAGTCACAAACATTATCCAAAGTTACAATACCAACCAATAGTTCAAAACAGACCCATGCAAAATGAGGGTGTTGCAAATGGTGAACGTCTCGCATCACTCCTGTTGACCTACTTAACCTGCATAAATGACTCTGCGGCCCCCGCCCATAGGGGCTTGAAGAAATATATGGGCTGCATGATGCTTCCACGCAGAGCTGAATCCGGCCCGCACACTAGTACTGGTAAACGGCTTAGAGGATCTAAGCCTGTCCAGGGACCGCGGTGCGAGGCGCACCGTCCATGCTAAAAAACCCTATTGGTTTCATTGGGCGACAGGGCTTGAGATGTCATTTCATCTCAATGTCGGGTAAAAGTCCCACAGAATTGGAAGCAACGTCTCCAAAATATCTTTACAGTGTTGACGGGGACGCTTAACTTCAAATCAAACAAACATTACGTCGGTGTACATGCATGTATACATGTAGATAAATGTAAACATTACTTAACAAAGAGTATACAGATCACACAACATGACTGGACAGGGAGGCTACACTATTAACAACCATAAGACGATGTGTGGTGCGCATGAGGCAGGTCAGTTCCTCAAAGGTCAAGGTCATACTTAGAGGTCAAAGGTCAAAAAAGGGGCCTTTTTTTCGTATTTGGTCAATAACTTTCTAATTTTGAGATGGATTTTAAAATTACTTGGCATAATTATTAACAATCATGAGACGATGTGTGGTGCACATGAGGCAGGTCGGTACCTCAAAGGTCAAGGTCATACTTAGAGGTCAAAGGTCAAAAAAGTGGGCCTTTTTTTTCATATTTGGTCAATAACTTTCTTATTTTGAGATGGATTTTGAAATCACATGGCAGAAATGTGAACCAATATAAGGCGATGTGTTGCGCGCATGACCCAGGTTGGTACCTCAAAGGTCAAGGGCATACTTAGAGGTCAAAGGTAAAAAAGGGGCCTTTTTTCGGGTTTTGTCAATAACTTGCCTATTTTTAAATAGAATTTGAAGTTACTTGGCAAACATGTTAACTATCATGGGACGATGTGTTGCATGCATGATTCAGTTTGGTACCTAAAATGTCAAGGTCATACATAGAGGTCAAAGGTAAAAAAGGGGCCTTTTTTCGTGTTTGGTCAATAACTTTCTTATTTTTAGATGGATTTTGAAATTGCTAGGCAGAAATGTTAACCACCATGAGATGATGTGTTGCACGCATGACCCAGTTTAATACCTGAAAGGTCAAGGTCATACATAGAGGTTAAAGGTAAAAAAAGGGCCTTTTTGTGTTCTGTCAATAACTTTCTTATTATGCCCCCAAATTTGAAAAAGTTTGAGGGGCATATTGGTTCTGGTTCGTTCGTCCGTTCGTCTGTCCATTACGCTTTTGATGCATAGCATAACTAAAGAACCGTGTATGCTAGGGTTTTGAAATTTCATATATGGATTCCTCATGGAAAATTAGCTGACGCGTATTTTTTTTCTCATCCGGATTATGCCCCCTTCAAGAGTTATTGCCCTTTGAATTTTTTTTTTTTTTTTTTAATAAAATCTTGTCAGCAAGATATCTCAAAAACTAGAGGAGCTAGAGCCTTGAAAGTTGGTGATTATATTGATGGTGATAAGTAGATGAACTGATTAACTTTTGACAAAATTCCGAAAAATACTTTGTGAGTTATGGCCCTTTGTCATTTTGGTAATTTGTGCCCATTGTAATGAATGCTAAAAGTGATGCATAGCATAACTTTAGAACCATGTATGCTAGGGTTTTGAAATTTCATATAAGGATTCCTCATGGAAAATTAGCTGACGCGTATTTTTTTTCTCGTCCAGAATATGCCCCTTTCAAGAGTTATTGCCCTTTGAAATTTTTTAATAAAATCTTGTCAGCAAGATATCTCAAAAACTATTGGAGCTAGAGCCTTGAAAGTTGGTGAATAGATTGTTGGTGATGAGTAGATGAACTGATTAACTTATGACAAAATTCCGAAAAATACTTTGTGAGTTATGGCCCTTTGTCATTTTGGTAATTTGTGCCCATTGTAATGTATGCTAAAAGTGATGCATAGCATAACTTTAGAACGGTGTATGCTATAATTTTGAAATTTCATATAAGCATTTCTGATGGAAAATAAGCTGACGCGTATTTTTTTTCTCGTCAGGATTATGCCCCTTTCAAGAGTTATTGCCCTTTGAATTTTTTTTAATAAAATCTTGTCAGCAAGATATCTCAAAAACTATTGGAGCTAGTGGCTTGAAAGTTGGTGAATATATTGGTGGTGATGAGTAGATGAACTGATTAACTTTTGACAAAATTCCAAAAAATACTTTGTGAGTTATGGCCCTTTGTCATTTTGGTAATTTGTGCCCATTGTAATGTATGCTAAAAGTGATGCATAGCATAACTTTAGAACCGTGTATGCTAGGGTTTTGAAATTTCATATATGGGTTCCTCATGAAAAATTAGCTGACGCGTATTTTTTTTCTCGTCCGGATTATGCCCCTTTCAAGAGTTATTGCCCTTTGAAATTTTTTTAATAAAATCTTGTCAGCAAAATATCTCAAACACTATTGGAGCTTGAGCCTTGAAAGTTGTTGAGTATAGTATATGAACTGATTAACTTTTGACAAAATTCAGAAAAATACTTTGCGAGTTATGGCCCTTTGTCATTTTGGTAATTTGTGCCCATTGTAATGAATCCTAAAAGTGATGCATAGCATAACTTTAGAACTGTGTATGCTATGGTTTTGAAATTTCATATATGCTTTCCTAATGGAAAATAAGCTGACACGTATTTTTTTCTTTTCTCATCCGGATTATGCCCCTTTCAAGAGTTATTGCCCTTTGAATTTTTTTTAATGAAATCTTGTCAGCAAGATATCTCAAAAACTATTGGAGCTAGAGCCTTGAAAGTTGGTGAATAGATTGTTGGTGATGAGTAGATGAACTGATTAACTTATGACAAAATTCCGAAAAATACTTTGTGAGTTATGGCCCTTTGTCATTTTGGTAATTTGTGCCCATTGTAATGTATGCTAAAAGTGATGCATAGCATAACTTTAGAACGGTGTATGCTATAATTTTGAAATTTCATATAAGCATTTCTGATGGAAAATAAGCTGACGCGTATTTTTTTTCTCGTCAGGATTATGCCCCTTTCAAGAGTTATTGCCCTTTGAATTTTTTTTAATAAAATCTTGTCAGCAAGATATCTCAAAAACTATTGGAGCTAGTGGCTTGAAAGTTGGTGAATATATTGGTGGTGATGAGTAGATGAACTGATTAACTTTTGACAAAATTCCAAAAAATACTTTGTGAGTTATGGCCCTTTGTCATTTTGGTAATTTGTGCCCATTGTAATGTATGCTAAAAGTGATGCATAGCATAACTTTAGAACCGTGTATGCTAGGGTTTTGAAATTTCATATATGGGTTCCTCATGAAAAATTAGCTGACGCGTATTTTTTTTCTCGTCCGGATTATGCCCCTTTCAAGAGTTATTGCCCTTTGAAATTTTTTTAATAAAATCTTGTCAGCAAAATATCTCAAACACTATTGGAGCTTGAGCCTTGAAAGTTGTTGAGTATAGTATATGAACTGATTAACTTTTGACAAAATTCAGAAAAATACTTTGCGAGTTATGGCCCTTTGTCATTTTGGTAATTTGTGCCCATTGTAATGAATCCTAAAAGTGATGCATAGCATAACTTTAGAACTGTGTATGCTATGGTTTTGAAATTTCATATATGCTTTCCTAATGGAAAATAAGCTGACACGTATTTTTTTCTTTTCTCATCCGGATTATGCCCCTTTCAAGAGTTATTGCCCTTTGAATTTTTTTTAATGAAATCTTGTCAGCAAGATATCTCAAAAACTGTTGGAGCTAGAGGCTTGAAAGTTGGACCATGAGTCATGTGCAAGACCAAGGTCCATACCTCCAATGTCAAGGTCATACCTAGAGGTCAAAGGTAAAAAAAAAGGACAGTCAATAACTTCCTTATTCCTTGATGGATTATGAAATTACTTGGCAGAAATGTTAACCATCATGAGACGATGTGTTGTACCGCAAAGGTCAAGGCCATACTTAGAGGTCAAAGATAAAAAAGTGCTTTTTTTGTTTACGGCCAATGACTTTTTTATTTTTCTATGAACATTTTTAAAGTTACTATGCAGAAATGTTCATCTTCATTAGATGATGTGTTGCACACAAGACCCAGCTCAATACCTCCAATGTCAAGGTTATACGTAGCAGTCAAAAACGGGGGAGACATCTGTGTTTTTGTAGAAAAACAAATTCTAGTTAGATCTATTTTTAGTTCGTGACAAAAATAGAATCCCCATATATGACGTTATGCGACGTTCATTTTTGGCCTTGTTTGCTTAGGCCATGCCTGAATCGGCAAAAAATATGACACTGAATACCATACCATAAGTAACGACACTCAGAAAGGATACTGTCGCCATGTATGTGTAAAGTGACAGATTTATTTTTAGAACAGAAATTCCGAACACATGTTCAGAGCGAAGGGTAAACACGAATGAAAAAGACCATTTTCACAAAGTTCTGAAGCTGTATTTGGCTCCAAAAGTGTACACATGACAAAGGAGTATGAATTGAAGATAAAAACCAGAAAAAAATTTTGAGACCCGGTAGCTCAATAATGCACCTTTAACTAACACGGTTTCTGCTTTGGATCATTAGATGTTATGTCCTGGTTGATTCTGTCTTCAGATTCTGCAAAAGTTGTGTTTAAAGGTTGAAAGTTGCATTGGATTCATAGAAATATGCACGTTCCCAATGCATTTGTGTAGGAAGCAATATGATTAAGATTTAATTTTGTTACTGCTAAAATTAATTACTGCAGCATCCTTATGATCTGTTGTTCTGACAGACCCAGTGGAATGAAAGAGCTACCATATCCCAGATCTGATTTAATTAAGGCTTAAAATATGCAGCATTCAGGGCTGTAATGAGACAGGCTTGACATTTAAATGACAAGGTCAAGGCGATGCTGGGAGTATGGAGACTAGGCCATAAGAAAACGTGTTCAGGTCCCACAACCAGTGCTGGTCTAGCCATGTTACAAGAAGATCGTTTCTTGCACACCAGATAGGGAAATCCATAGTTTTAATTTGGGATAGAAATTCTGTTCTAACCCTGGCGTTCTTACCCCAAATCGAATATTCTTGTGTGTTTGATAAATGCAGTGGTTGAATACGACCTCATATGCACCGTCGTTAAGGTTGACCTCACAGCACGTTACGTAACATCACTAAACATTCCTGTAGTGTCATCACAATATGGCAGACGTTGTTAACCGAAGTGGCTGCAGCATTAAAAATCTGCGCTAAGAAATGGAAGGTATGCAAGAAAAAGAATCCTATATGGGTGTGAGGGGTGGATGGAAAAATCCGTCCCTTGGGATCACTGTCCGGCATCACAAGGCTTGACAGTGATCCCGAGGGAGGGATTTTTCCATCCACCCTTCACAGCCATGTAAGAATCTTCTATCTTGCACACCAGATAAGGAAATCCTGGACTTAACCCTGGGATAGAAATTCTTATCCTTCCCAGGTTGTCCTAATCTGTGAAAGGATAAAAATAGAAACTGACTGGCTCAAAAATGACCTAAACAGTGTTGATTTGGCAGTTAAACTCCAATACAAACAAAACAAAACTAGTAGACTCTTCCATTGCTATATGTTGTACAAGTCCATTTGTCATATAAGGGGTGTAAGGCCTATTTTTGTCGCACCTGCTTATAGCCGGGTGCGATATAGGCGTCCGCTTTTCCGTCTGTGCATCCGCACTAACAAATGTATAGTTAGGTGGCTATGTAAATGGACAGAATCAATGTAAGTCAATGGGATTTATTCCATTAGACACTGAAAATACTTCTTTTCTGTAGCCACTTAAGTATCAATCCTGCCAAAAATAGCCACATAAGTACTGTATTCGGGCTTGTATTACCCGCAGTTTTTTTCCCTCAAATTACAGGCCCAAGTCCAGGGTGCGGGTAGTCCGCCCGAATTATTTTTGGACCATTTTATTTTTACTTTTGTCAGCTGAAAATACGATGCAACTAATGTTATGCTCTATCCTTTAACGATTCCCGACATAAATAACATTTAATTGTCCACTCAATTTTACTTACACATGAGTAATATAACAATCTCTATTACTTGCAAGCCCGATTTTGTGAGTATTATTCCTAAAACTCTGATTTTAAACAAAATCGTGACCTTGACCTATTTTTTGTACTCCATTGACTTTTACACATTTTAGGTCGACATTCCATATCTTCTTAACTATAAGGCCTACAACCACCACATTTTCTGACTGCGGGTACCTTGACCTGATGACCTTGACCTATATTATGCACTCTAGTGACTTTAACACATTTTACGTCAATATTCGATGTGTCCTAAAATTAATAGCCAACAGCCACCAAACCTTGCATAGTGCTTCTCCTCAATGTACTGATTTGGCACATACCTTGACCTGGTGACCATGGCCTATATTTTTGGTCCAGTGACTTTGACTCATTTCACATCATGATGCAACTATCAACTGCTAAGAATGAAATTTACTTATTTAACCCTTATCTTGCTGAATATTCATTTAAGCCACACCCATTTCTGTCTATTAACCAATCAAATTACTTGATGTAGTTTATTGCTACAAATTCATAAACTGAATGCCAAATAGTGTAGATCCTGATCAGATGGCTTCTGCAGAAGCCATCTGATCTGGATCTACACTGTTTCCAAAGATAGGGGTTGTATAGTGAACAGCAAGATAAGGGTTAATAACTACGTTCTGATTATGGCTCCTGTGACTTTTGTCCCCAGCAGGTACGACGCCGCCTTCTGCAGAATTCTGGTTCTATTTTTGGCAAAAAATTCTGTTAGCATTCTGCCGCATCTGATCTGGGCCTGCACTGTTTGCCAAGATACCCATTCAGGGTTATGCAATGGGTTAACAGCTCAGAATAATAGGAGAGGCCTGGGCTGGGTCCCACAATAAATAATTAACCCCAGTTGGCAATATTGGAAATGCATATTCTGTTGAATTAAATCTTGGTCAGTGGAAGCCAAAGACGTTTTTTTGTCTGCTATTACTATATTGGTTTTTGCATGGAGTAGGTCAGTATGTCTAAGTTTGGGCAGAGTTATTGCCTTATTATGCCAGTCTTGAATCTGTATAGGGCAGTGGAATATATTAACTGTTTTTAATCCAAATTTCAGACAAAAGCAGCTTGTCAGCATCATACTGTAATGATCCTATTGGGACATACAGCTCAAAGCAAATAGTGCAGACCCAGACCAGACTGCTCCTGAAGGAGCAGTCTGATCAGGGTCTACACTGTTTGCCAGTCCTTCTGCACCTTTTGAACATCTTGCTGGATCATGAAACAAATTTGTTAAAAGTTTAGGAGAATTACAGCAAGTCCTCAAGGTGTCCGAATTTTTAGGATTTTTACGGTACCTCTAGAAGTGTCGCCCCCGCCCATCAGGGCCTGGAGAAATGGATTGGGCTGCATGGTGCTTCCGCCCAGAGCTAAAACAGACGGTACTTGCGTATTGGTGAACAGCTTAGGTCTAAGCCTGCCAAGGAAAAGTGATGCGAGTCCGACCACTCCTTAAACCCTATCGATTTTTATGGGCGGTAGGGTTTGAGATGTCATTTCATCTCAATGTCAGGTAAATGACTAAATGTCTCACAAAATTGGAAGCAGCATCTCCAAAATGACCTTAATAGTGTTGACAGGGTCGTAAAACCTCAACTCGAACAAACACAACCTCTAGAACTATTGAAGAGGTTTTCACCAAAGATACACGCATTATATGAGCCATTTCATGGAAAATCCTGATTTTGCCATTTGTCATCCGCACATTCTGATCAGCTCCTTAGTGTTTGGTACTCAGCTCAGTAGAATACTTCTAGTTTCAAGATCTACATAGTTGAACCCTTATCCTGCTGAATATTTTAATCTGCCACACCCACTACTGATTAACAACCAATCAGATTACTTGGTGAAAATTATTGCAACAAATGCACAATCTGAATGTCAAACAATGTAGATCCAGATCAGATGGCTTCTGAAGAAGCCATCTGATCTGGATCTACATTGTTTGAAAGATAAGGCATACCTGGGCTCGGCAGGACAAGGGTTAACTCATGTCCTGCAGAGCTCGAAGACCCCCTACCTATGCAAACAGTGTAGATCTAGATCAGATGGCTTCGAGTTCAAGATCTATACTGTTTGTCATAAAGTTTGTGAATCGAACGAATATGTTGTATCAAGCAATTTGATTGGCTGTTGCTCAGAGATGGGTGTGGCTAATTAATTTATTCAGCAGGATAAGGGTTAAGACTATAATGCTAGTCTTCGTGGCTTAGCAGGTTAGTTTGTGTCTTTGCTGATCACCTAAAATGTCAAATTTCAATAAGATCTCCAGCCTTAAAATGCCTGTTATTGATTCAGAATTATAAAATATCAGCATAACTAGGGGACATTTTCTTCCAAAAAAAATGTCTATGCTGAGCAATATGTCAGTGAGACATAAGAACTTAAGGCATGGTTTGATTTGGTCAAAGTCTTTCTGGTTGGTTCCAGGTATGTAAATAGCTTTCTCAGTTAATAACTTTCTGATTAGCTGCAGCAAGTTTGTTTGTTTGTTTGATTTGAGGTTTATCTTCCCTGTCAACTCTGTATAGGTCATTTTGGAGATGTTGCTTCCAGTTTTGTGGAACTTTTACCAGACATTGAGATTTAATGACATCTCAAGCCCTGTCGCCAATGAAACCAATAGGTTTATAAGCATGGATGGTCTGACCGCTTTGGCTGGGCAGGCTTAGATCTCCTAAGCGGTTTACCAGTACTGATGTGCCGTCAGTTTCAGCTCTGCATGGAAGCATCATGCAGCCTATCTATTTCTTCAAGTCTCGGGGGCCAAGCCTTGAAGCCGTGCTGCAGCAAGTATAATGCTTTCCTGATTGGCTGCTGGTGGGTAATATGCCTTTCTGAATGGTTGCAAGTGGGTTAATACCTTTCTGATTTGCTCGCAGATAGGTGAATAACTTCCTCAGATTGGCAGCGTTCTGACTTGCCTGCAGACAGGTGAATGACTTACTGATTGGCTGCCTTTCTGATTTTCTTGAAGGTACAGGAATGACTTCCTGATCCAGGGCATTAACCTTTAGCCTGCTGTAGGCGAGAAGCCCTATCTTTGCAAACAGTGTAGATCCAGATCAGATGGCTTCTGAAGAAGCCATCTGATCAGGATCTACAATGTTTGACATTCAGTTTATGAATTTGTTAAAATAAATTGCACCAAGTTATCTGATTGGTTCAAAGTCAGAAATGGGTGTGGCTTAATTGAATATTCAGCAGGTTAAAGGTTAAGGATGATTAATACTATTCTGATTTGCCTTCATGCATTGTTGATTTGTTGCATTTCTGATTTGCCTGTAGGTAGGTAAATGACTTTGTGATCAGTTGTAGGTGGATTTGCCTGTAGGTAGACAAATGACTTTGTTTGGTTGTAGGTGGATTTGCCTGTAGGTAGGTAAATGACTTTGTGATTGGTTGTAGGTGGATTTGCCTGTAGGTAGGTAAATGACTTTGTGATTGGTTGTAGGTGGATTAGCCTGTAGGTAGGTAAATGATTTTGTGATTGGTTGTAGGTGGATTTGCCTGTAGGTAGGTAAATTACTTTGTGATTGGTTGTAGGTGGATTAGCCTGTAGGTAGGTAAGTGAGCGAGTGTTTGAGTTTTACGTCCCACCAACAGCTCGGTTTAAAGACTCATCCGAAAGTCTGGAGAAGCCAGGGATCGATCCTGCGATCCCTGGTTTACAACGGGAGTAGCGTAACCACGGCACCACGGAGGGTTCTGTGTAGGTAGGTAAATGACTGTGATTGGTTGTAGGTGGATTTGCCTGTAGGTAGGTAAATGACTTTGTTGTTTTTTTTTTCAATCCACTTAGCCCATCACATTCTGATTTGCTTGTAGGTGCATAACTTTGTGATTGGTTGTTTCTCTGATTAGCCTAAAGGTAGGTGAATGACTTTCTGATTGGCAGTAGGTGGATAATTGCCTGTCTGATTTGCCTCTAGACAGGTGAATGACTTTGTGATTGGCTGTAGGTAGATAAATAACTTCCTGATTTGCCTGTTAGTGAATGACTTTGTGATTCACCAGGCTGTAGTTTCTGATTTGCCTGCAGGGAGGTGGATTATAACCTTTCTGAATTGCCTGTAGGTAGGTGAATGACGTGTTGTGATTGGCAGTAGATGGATACTGTATATACCTTTCTGGTTTGCCTGTTGGTAGTTGAATCACTTTCTGATCGGCTATGTAGATAGATATATACCTTTCTGATTTGCCTGCAGGTAGCTGAATGAATTTCTGATCGGTTGTAGGTAGATTTATTCTATTCTGCTTGACATGCGGGTGGCTGGATGGAAGTAAATGGACATGATTTTCATCATATTTCCCTGAGTTGATCTGAAAGCTTTCTATTGAACAGTTGATGTGCAAGTTGACTGACTTAAAGACGTGTGTCATCAAGGGAATAATATAATAGAAATGCAATTTTTTCTCTGGTCATACAATACCAAACTAATGGGCAAACAAATTCCACCAGGAAACATCCAAGACAGGCGGAACAAGCAAGTTGACACAAGATCAATAGCTTTCAGTGCTGAAAAAATATATATAAACACTGCTATATACATATAAGAATATGGGTTAAGCTTTATTCTAATATACACAACAGCCCTTAGTTTTGCAAACAGTGTAGATCCTGATCAGATGGCTTCTCCAGAAGCCATCTAATCTAGATCTACACTGTTTGACATTCAGCTTGTGAATTTGTAGAAATAAATTACATTAAGTACTCTGATTGGTTCATAGTCAGAAATGGGTGTGGCTAATTTAAATATTCAGCAGGATAAGGGTTAACACGTTCAACCCTTTGTTTCTGAAGTGGGCTCTTCCGTACTTGATTTCGTCAAAATCGTGAGTTATGAGTTAAAAAAAATCAACAGATTCCCCCCCCCCCCCCCCCCCCCTCCCCACCCCCCTATTAAATAACAGCAATCTGTAATATTAATGTATGATAAAATGAAATTTCGTATAATATAATGAGTAAAATAGCCTGTTCAAGATAAAAGGTTTGAGATTTCATGTGATTCAAATGAAGTTTCTTAAAAAAAAAAATAAAAACACACAAAAACAAAAATAAATAAATAAAATGCTGCTGCACAATCTTGCCTGGTGCTTAAGGGTAAAAAAAAACAAAAAAAAACAAAAAAAAAAACACTTTATTGTTATTAAAAATGACATAGTGCATACATTCTTTCATGATTTCAAAGTGGTAACTTTTCTGATGAAAACTTGATATTTTTCTTATTACTATACCAAGCATAGGTTGTGGGTGCTCATTAGAACCGCCTCAATGAGGCGGTTCTAATGAGTACCCACAACCTATGTCTTTGAGCAGAAGTAAGAAAAATAATGTATATCCCTGTACACCGCAGTTTTCTCTATATAAATTGGGGTTTAGAAGGGTGTTCATTACACAGAGTTAGTTGAAAGGATGTGTTGTCGCTGTTTTATGAGGCCTAATGCCACTTTGATATCGAAGCAGTCATGTCACACACAATAAAGACATGATACGTCACAATCTCTGTCTTGGGACCGTATTGATATTCGCCAATTTTCTTCCTATGATCAGAAATTGGCCTTCTGAGACTTGAATCACTTGTTTATTTGGCAGTTCCTACAGTATTTCATAAACGTCCGAAAGTACTGTTCTGTTTACTTTAATACAACTAGTGGGCGGCATTTTCAAAATGTCTTTGTTAACCCCGATTTTACTGTATTTACTCTTGAACCGAGCTCGGCCCCCGCCCATAGGGGCTTGAAGAAACATATGGGCTGCATGATGCTTCCATGCAGAGCTGAATCCGGCTCACACACTAGTACTGGTAAACAGCTTAGAGGATCTAAGCCTGTCCAGGAACAGCGGTGCGAGGCGGACCGCCCATGCTAATAAACCCTATTGGTTTCATTGGGCGACAGGGCTTGAGATGTCATTTCATCTCAATGTCGGGTAAAAGTCCCACAAAATTGGAAGCAACGTCTCCAAAATGACCTTTACAGTGTTGACGGGGACGTTAAACCTCAAATCAACCAACCAACCAACTGTATTTACTCTAAATACTTGTCTGAGAATAGTGAGATGAGTGGCAAATTATAGTGCACACCCTAATGAGACACCAAGAATGTCACATTTCGTCTGGGTCTACACTGTTTGTTCACTGGTCTTCTGTCAGAATATAGTAAATATAGCACTATATAAAAGTGGGTTTCAAGAGGTTAGATTATACAGACGTGTTTTTGTGAGGATATATATTCAGTCATTGCGTCTACTCTTAGACAAAGCGAATTAGTAATCTCCCTTGTAATCAAAGCACTGAGAGTACTGGTGGGTCGATTGTCTCTGGGTGTAGTTAGGAAAATGGGCCTGAGCGTGGACTGGTTTGTTTAACCCTTAAACTCCTTTACTGAAAGCAAACTGTGTAGGACATGATCAGACGCTGCATTTTTCGGCGCCTGACCCTTAAATTCTTCTACTTTAAGCAAACAGTGAAAACCCTGATCAGACGCCGCATTCTGCGGCGTCTGATCTGGGTCTACACTGTTTGCCTAGCCCAACCCATGATTCTAGCCCAGATTTTACAGTTAACCTTTTACATAAACACGCTGACCTCACTGCCTTAAAATTCTATAAATAATCTGCGTGGATTCCTACAAATCAGTGATAGTCAAGTGGACTATAGCACTAATAGAGGTTTTGTCCTTTATACCTTTGGGTCGATTGATAAACAGTCAACCCAAAAACAATTTATCCACACCCATTTTTGACTATCCACCAATCATATTGATATAATGTTATTGTAAAATTCACAAGCTGCAGATCATGATCAGAGGCCATCTGATCTAGACCTATACTATTTGCAAAGGTAGGGGTTGTCTTATTCAGCGCGATAAAGCTTAAGCATGGCTCGATATTGGAGTCTTTTTTTCCATCAGTCTGTCCACTCTGCATCCATTCAATCAACATTAATGTTGGCCCCCTGCCCATCTGGCTTGTAGAAATAGATTGGGCTGCATGATGCTTCCACGCAGAGCTGAAACCTACCACAAATGTTTACTGGTTTCATTGAGCGGCAGGGATTGAGATGTCATTTCATCTCGATATCATGTAAAAGCCCCACAAAATTGGAAGCAGTATCTCCAAAATGGCCTAAATAGTGTTGACGAAGATGTTAAACCTCAGATTAAACAAACAGAACCATAGTGTCAACTCAAATGTTGAAGTCCATTTCTCCAGCTGCGACAAATTAGCCTTGGGCGGCAATATGGCTTTTATGTCCCTTGGTAATAGTGGGAGGAAATTCGCCATAATTTTCATGATCAGCAATTAATGGCTTTCAAGATTGTTTTTCATGTACAGATTCAGCCTCAATCCTAGTTTCATTGTCTTCTCAAAGTTTTGTTTACATGAATTGTGTTCATGTTGTTCCAAGGCTGAATGTATTCAATTTCGACTTTAATCAATTTCGAACAAAAGCTATTCAGCGAATGGTCACATGACTTTGGTAAATAGCCATGTGACTAGTGGAAACTGTTTTGATTTGAGGTAACTTCCAGAATTCGGTCATTTATACTATCGTACTGATCCTAAGTATTTGGACAAATAGATCTAAGTAAACACTGTAGACCCAGAACAGACTGCTCCTGAAGGAGCAGTCTGATCTGGGTCTACACTGTTTGCCAAAGGAGCAGTCTGATCTAGGTCTACACTCTTTGCCACTTCGTCTGCACCATTTGCACTCCTCGTTGGACCAGGAATCAAATTTGTTAAAATTTTAGGAGAATTACGGCAAATCCTCAAGGCGTCCAAATTTTTAGGATTTTTACGATAGGCAACTAACCTATTTTAAACAGTCAAGCCCAAAAGGGGACATGGGCAAATAGTGCAGGCCCAGATGAGATGCAGCAGCATGTGGCATCAGATCAGTGCTAGCTTCACGTTCAGCCATTTTCTCAATATATTTTTGTAAATAGCTCAACCTGACAGTCTCACGGACTCCTGCTTTTATTGTAGAAGACTCTTTTCGGTTCAAAATGGTGATCTGTACTCGGAAATCATTATTGTAAAAACCCTAAAAATTTTGGACAGTTTGAGGACTTGCTGTCATTCATTATGGGATATTATGTTGCCATTGAAGTTGCCATGTATTGAGAGCCTCAAGGTTATTTTCCCAATAGATTGTTTGTTTTGTTTGTATTGGAGTTTAACGGCCCAGTCAACACTATTTAGGTCATTTTTGAGGCGGTCAGTTTACCTATCAACATTTTCCTGGGCAGGCTTATACGTAAGCGGTTAACCAGTACAGTGCACATTCTTTCGCCAGAAACTGACAACTGCCCTTCTTGAATCAGCGGAAGGGAGAGAATGACCGTAGAAAAGATTTCATGATCAATCTCCACGAAAGAATGTTGCCGACCCCGGCGGGAGTCGAACCCGCGACCTCCTGATCACCAGTCAGACGCGCATCCGACTGAGCCACCGAGGCCGGCATTTTCCCAAAAGAGCTGATCCAATTTTGGTGAAATGATTTGAATTTCCCAGAGAATGCCTAAATACATTTTTTCTCATCCTCTCAGATTGAAAATGATACAGTAGCCTGACATGCCTTGATTATTCTTTCAGTGATTCCATAACGAAAACACGCCTATACAAATACAGTGTAAATGTTACCACGGAAAAAAACGAAAATTTAAGTTGAAAAATTTTGATATTTTTCTGATTTCTGCTCAAAACATAGATTGTGAGTACCCGTTAGAACCACCATTGAGGCGGTTCTAATGAGTACCCACAATCTATATTTTTGAGCAGAAATAAGAAATATAAGGTTTACCCCTGGAAACCCCAGTTTTACTATATAAAAGTGGTGTTGAAGAGGGTCAGAATTATATAGGCGTGTTTTAGTGATGCCATTGTGGAATTCTGAAATATAATGTCTGATGAGTCCTCATTGGCTGAAACTAGTTAGTACACTGCAAAATATTTTGTTCTTTTGTGTTTTCCATGCTTCCAAGGGATTGCCTCTTTTCTTCCTCTTCCTGGGTAGAAACTAGTACTATGCCGTGTGGATATAGTATCTTGCTCAAGGAAACAACACTTGGTTCATGCGAGAATCAAACCGGCTACCTCTTGGTCCCAAATTCAATGTGTTACCAACACAGCACTCCACTGAACCTAATTCATTAATATCAGTTGCCAAGTATTGATCTGAATCTTCATTTTTTTTTTTCTGAACAATAGACGGCCCCCCGCCCATCGGGGCTTGAAGAAATAGATTGGCTGCATGATGCTTCCAGGCACAGTTGAATCCGACCCGCACACGAGTACTGGTAAACCACTTAGAGGATCTAAGCCTGCCCAGGCAAAGCGGTGCTACGAGTCAGACCCCCTATGCTTATAAACCCTAAAGGTTTAAGTGGGCGACAGGGCTTGAGTTGTCATTTCATCTCAATGTCGGGTAAAAGTCCCACAAAATTGGAAGCAACGTCTCCAAAATGACCTTTACAGTGTTGAAGGGGACGTTAAACCTCAAATCAAACAAAAACAAAACAAACTGAACAATAGACATTTCAGAAATAATCAAGACATCAGGTATTGTCTGATGAGTTTATGAAAAGATTTCATTTTTTGTCAAAAATAATTCTCTTAACTCTTATCCTGCTGTTCATGATAATCCCTATCTTTGCAAACGGTGTAGATCCAGATCAGATGGCATCTGATCAGGATCTACACTGTTTGCCATTCTATTTATGAATTTATAGGAAAAAATTACATCAAGTAATCTGATTGGTTCACAGTCAGAAATGGGTGTGGCTAAACTGAATATTCAGCAGATTAAGGGTTAAGCTTCTGAACAGCAGAACATGCAGATAATTCACATGATGAAACTGACACAACAAGCGTTATCCCTTCTCTTGCTGAATATTAATTTTAGCCACACCCATCTCTGACTTTGAACCAATCAGATTACTTGATGTAATTTATTCTTTCAAATTCATAAACTGAATTGAAAACAGTGTAGATCCCAAAGCCATCTGATCTGGATCTACACTGTTTGCAAAGATAGGGGTTGTCGTGACCAGCAAGATAAGAGTTATATACCTTTTTGGGTCCATTGTTGGAAAATCAAATGAATCTGTGCTGTGTTGCTATTGTCCATGTGATTTTCACTGACCCTGCAAATACTGTAAAGAAGACATCTTGAGGAGTTTCTGTAATTCTCCTAAAATTGTACCGTCGTGGCTTGAAGAAATGGATGGGCTGCATGATGCTTCCACGCAGAGCTGAAACCGCCCTATTGGTTTCATTGGGTGGCAGGGCTTGAGATGTCATTTCATCTCAAGGTTGGGTAAAAGTCCCACAAAATTAGAAGAGACGTCTCCAAAATGACCTTTACAGTGTTGGCGGGGACGTTAAACCTCAAATCAAACAAACAAATCCTAAAATTGTAATAATTCTCCTCAAATTTTTTTATGTTTGTTTTGAGGTTTAAGGTCCCCATCAACACTGTAAAGGTCATTTTGGAGATGTTGCTTCCAATTTTGTGGGACTTTTACCCGACATTGAGATGAAATGACAATTCGACCCCTGTCGTCCATTGAAACCCATAGGGTTTATAAGCATGGACGGTCTGACTCGTGCGCACCGCTTTGCCTGGGCGGGCTTAGATCCTCTAAGCAGTTTACCAGTACTCATGTGCGGGTCGGATTCAGCTCTGCGTGGAAGCATCACGCAGCCCATATATTTCTTCAAGCCCCGATGGGCGGGGGCGATCTCCTTAAATGATAAATTTGTTTTATGATCCAAATGGAGCCCAAAAGGTGCATACAGAATGGCAAACAGTGTTGACCCTGATTAGACTCAGCAGCAGTCTGATCTGGGTTTGCACTGTTTACTTAGGCCTGTCTGTCCCCATACTAGTACGATCAATAGGGCACCCTATGAATCTGAGTTAAGTTGTTGAAGTCCATGTGACTTTGACTGACCCTGCAAATAGCATATACAGTAGAACTTCGATCGCTCAAACACCGATGGCTCGTTTACCATGGCTGAGTCAAACCCGTTCTTGAGCCCCTAGGGAAATCCTCTACATAAGAACTAGTGGGAGATAATTTAGGAGATTTTCTTCCTTTATTTTGCAAATGTATGCTGTGTGTACTCATTAGAATCGTCTCATCGAGGCGATTCTAATGAGTACACACAGCATACATTTGCAAAATAAAGGAAGAAAATCTTCTAAATTATCTGCCACTAGTTCTTATGTTATCGATGAGACGATTCTAATGAGTACACACAGCATACATTTTCAGTATAGAACATCGAAAACATATCAAAAAGTATATCGTATACCTCCTGGCAGTAGCCATCAGTGGCTCAAACTACCCCTGTCTCGAAGAGATAATCAAGGACCCAAAGGTGTTCGAGCCATTGAAGTTCGACTGTATATTAAATTCAGGTAACAGTTATTTATAACCTGGCTATTCTGGTCTTTGTGAAATCTGAGTGTTTGTTAAAAATCAAAGTACTGAGAGTTGGTGGGTTGATTATCTGGGATAGGCTGGGAAAATGTCCTGGATTGAGACTTAACCCTTCTCTTGCTGAATATTCATTTTAGCCACACCCATCTCTGACTGTGAACCAATCAGGTTACTTGATGTAATTTATTCCTACAAATTTATAAACTGAATGTCAAACAGTGTAGATCCTGATCAGATGGCTTCTTCAGAAGCCATCTGATCTGGATCTACACTGTTTCCAAAGATATGGGTTGTTGTGAACAGCATGACAAGAGTTAAATTGTTTCTTTCAGCTATTAATTTCATGTTTTTTTTTTTTTGTTTTTTTTTAAAACAAACATGTAGACCCTGATCAGACACTGCCGAAGGGCATCTGATCTGGTTCTACACTGTTTGCCAAGCCCAACACATGATTCCGGTTCAGATTCTATAGATAACCCTCTTACGCATATGCGATAAGAACAGTGCATCTATTTTCTATAAATAACCGTCAGTGATAGTCACGTAGACTTCAGCATTGAAAAGCTTACTGCGCTTAACACCTTTGGGTGGTTGATAAACAGTTGACCCAAAAAGGTTGTCTTAAGTACTGGAACCAACATAAACAGTGTAGACCCAGACCATACACTGCTAAATGTTGCATCTGATCAGGGTCTACACTCATGCTTAAAGTACAAGTAAATGTTGAGGACCCTTTTCCCAGACTACACTCAGAAACAGTCAACCCACAAGTCCTGTCAGTAGGGCTGGATAATCGGAGCTGAAAAGATAATCGATTATCAGTCCTGCCATGGCGATCGATAATCGTTTAGTAATCACTAAGGTTTTTATCATTATTTTACCAGTCTGGCTTTCTGTCTGAGCATGACTCTTACCATATATTGCACTTTACCAAATGTATATTTGAACAGACAGGCCTGAGCAAACAGTGTAGACCTAAATGAGACACCGCACAATGCGGAATTTATTGATCGATTAATCGATAATACGATTAATCGTTTCAGCCTTACCTGTCAGTGGTAACCAGGTTTGATCTTGCAGAAAAGTAGTGAATTAGGGCAGAAATAAGACAAAGTTACCCCTTCTTACAGCTTGATATGATCTTTATAGTATTGACTATGTCATTAAACTCGGGCTGGCCATCGAAGCTTGTTACTGGCAATCTGGAGGTCACAGTTTTGATACCTGGCGAGTAGGAGGTAATCATTACGCAAACACACCTATACAAATACATTGCCACCTTTATCGCCGAAAAAATGAAAATTTTATGATGAAAAATTGTGATATTTTTCTTATTTCTGCTCCAAATATAGATTGTGGGCACTCGTTAGAACCGCCGCCTCATCGAGGCGGTTCTAACAAGTACCCACAATCTATAGAGCAGAAATCAGAAAAATAAGGTACAACGCCCGGAAACCCCAGTTTTACTATATAAAAGTGGGGTTCAAGGGGGTAAAAATTATATAGGCGTGTTTTCGTGATTATTCTTTCACTGGCATTGATCATGAAATCTTTTTATATAGGCATTTTTTCTCTGCCACTGGTTCAAGAAGGGCAGTTGTCAGTTTCTGGCGAATGAATGTGCACAGTATTGGTTAACCACTTAAGTATTGTCTTGCCCAGGCTGGAAAAGTGTTGAGAGGTAAACTGGCTGGCTGGCATTAAACCCAAGAACAAACAATAATTAAAGTCCAAAACAAAAGAAAACAAAATGTCTTTGCAAAAAAAAATTAAAAAAAAAAAAAATGCCAGTTTATATGACGGTTCTTGTTTAGAAAGTATGACATAGTGTGGGAGTTACAGACAGCTTATTATGGGAAACGTGAAAATTAAATTTAACGAGTGTCATGAAAAATGTAAAATAATAAAGATGTAACAGACATGTCATTTTCAGTGAGCATATTTAATTACTGCCATAATGCTAGGGAGTGGACTGGTAACAGCACTGGTGGTGTCTTTGAATGTAGGCTGAAATTCCTGTACTGTAGCCAGTGTAGACCCTGATCAGATGCTATTTCATGCCGCTACATGGTTTGCCAAACATGTCCAGAATCTATAGATAGATCTTAGGCAACAGGATAAAAAGGCATGGTTATTTTCTACCAAAATAAGCATTACCTTGGTTTCCTTCAAATCAGTGATGGTTAGGGCTGGCTTATCGGAGCTGAAAAGATAATCGAATTGCGATCGATTAGTAATCGCCAAGATTTTTGTCATTATTTTACCTGTCTGGCTTTCTGTCTGAGCTTGACTCTTAATTACATACCGTATTTGCCCTAATTACCGCACATGCTCATATAAGCACACACCAAAGCTATTTTTGAAAAGAAAATGCATAAGCGCACACTTTACAGTAATCTCCCCTTGAAGATCTCATAGTAAATCTATAAAAACTTACCATTATTTCTTACCGGCCCCGATAGCTCAGTTGGTAGAGTGTCCGCTCCGGGGAACGGGAGGTCTCGGGTCCAATCCCGGGCCGCGACATACCAAAGTCGTTAAAAATGGTACTAGCTGCTCCTCGTTTGGCACTCAGTTTTATGGGGTAGAGCTAGGACTGGTCGATCCAGTGTCAGGATAATGTGACTGGGTGTGGTATCATGTAATGTGTCTGGGACATGATACTTCAGTGAGGCAGCACTATAAACGTGAGCATTGAGCTCCCTGTCGCAACCAGACACCGTCGTGATATGACTGAAAAATTGTTGAAAGCGACGTTAAACCCGAATTCACACACACACACACACACACCATTATTTCTTCCTACAGTGAAGGCAATGCTCAGGTATCTTTTTCCGTCCCATTAAATATCAGTATGCATCATCTTGGAAGCTGTTGTTTTCGTATCAAGTGTGCGCTAATTAGGTAGATTTTTCACCATGATTTTATGACACGATTTTGAAAAAACTAAGCGCACGGTGCGGTAAATAGGGCGAATACGGTATGTTGCACTTTTCCATATGTATATTTGAACAGACAGGCCTGAGCAAACAGTGTAGACGCAGATGAGACGCCACATAATGCGCGTCTCATCAGGGTCTGCACTGTTTGCCACTCATCCAGCTATTTTAGGCAAAACTTTGGGTAGTAAATTGTACCTATCAAGTAATCGATTAAAAGCAAAGCAGAAATGATAATCATTTTTGTGGAATTTAACGATCAATTAATAGATTATACGATTAATCATTAGTGATGTGCGGTATTATCGGTATATCGGTATATCGTGATACAGTTAAGAAAAAAATCATATCACAATACGGTCCGCCAATACCGATATTTTCGATATTTTCTGTTTTTATCCATTTTTCATATTTTCTTTCGTAACTGATCGGTAAATACAGCTCCGTGAAAACAGAATCATTCCCGAGGCCATCAATCTAATCAACTAGTTAACCGAATCCTGTTATAAACGCCGACCGTATTTGTCACGGATCAGTCTATTCTACTATTACTGTAAACACAAGCCTCCGGCGCTATTCATAAGCCTACGATGTTCCCCGTGACAAGGTGTCAAAATAAGATTAAATTATGTACATATGTATGACAAGGTGTCAAAATGAGATTAAGTTATGTCTCTAATTTGCATTTATCCCTAAATCATAAAATTAATCCACAATCAATGTTGAAATGATTATTCGCTGCTAAGATGTTTAGCTACATATAACGGTAGATGTTTGCATTATAAGAACGGACTTTTCTACTGTCTCGTGCATGGTTATATATTGGCGCCAAAATAGCAAACGCTGGGCGGGAAAAAGTTTTAATTTGTGGAAACACATCTGTATGCTGTTGCTGGCGATTGACACGGAGCTTCCGGGGATAAGTCAAGAAAATGGGCAAAGTGCCGTTCTCTATCCCTAATCATTTAGCTGTCGGGAAAATATTTTCTTACTGGTTGCAAACAACTTTTTATAAAAGAAATACGTCCCATTAAAATAAAACAATGACATTAAACACGTGTGGTTGCTGGGGTCGGGTGACGTCATTTGCCGATCGCGTACAGAAAAGCGGTAGCGGCGGTTAGCGGACTATGGATTACATGGTGATTTTTTGGTGGCGGAAAACTTTGATGTTCGCCTTGTACTTGCTTGTTGAGCGGGTGTGAAAGTTTTGGATGGAGGGATCCTCGTCTTGTGGGTGGATCATTAAATTATAAACTCATCGGCATTCTTTTTCTTATCTCGCTGCAGCTCATGTTAATCATGCGTGTCAAGTTTATATAACTATCAGTATCTTTAATTGCTGATTAGACCAGCTGTTATGACCTTAAACTTGAAAAAGTACCGTTATTGACCGTGTTAACTACAGTATTATCTACCGTATTTCCGCACTTAAAAGTCGGAGGGAAATAAAGTTGCTGTCCTTGAAACTTGATAGAAACCTTGGATTATATTTATAAATGTTGGTTGGGGGAAATTTTGGGTCCAAACCAAAAACGTGCTAAATCCGAATGCGTGCTGTAACGAATCGTGCTATAACGAGGTCCAGGTGTACAACATTTTATGGCATTTTCAGATATTATCTTTATTTCTCCTCAACATTGGGACTTTTCTAGAAAGGACCTTGGATTTGGTTTTGTAAGTACATGAGCAGGAATAGGTTAAATTAATAATAACTGATGTATACCCATGAAAACGCCCTTCTTTTTCCCATATATAGTTGGGTTTTCCAAGTACCAGTGTGTTTCAGATTGCTACATAATATATCGTGATACGTATCGTGATACGCAATAACCGTATCACAATATATCGTGATACGAAAATACTGACAATACCCATCCCTATTAATCATGGCAGCCTTAGTGATGGTCATGTGGAAATCAACAACGGCAAACTGCTGTGCTTAGTTGACAAACAGTTGAGCCAAGAAGCACTAAAAACCTTGTAGAAACCATGCAAATAATTGTATGTTACTACCTGATTCTTGTGCAAGCAGTATACCGTATTTACCCTAAATATTTGGACACCTCAACTCCTTACCATACTTGTTCTAAAATTAGAACAAATACAATTAACTACTCGATGCTATGTGTAAATATAGCTGGATGAGTGGCAAATAGTTTAGACCCCGATGAGAAAGTTTAATGGACGTTCACTTTCAATAGTGTACTTGTAACTTTAACCCATTGTATACTGGTGGACTCTTCCATTGCTTTATGTTGGGCAAGTCCATTTGTCAAAGGGGTGTCAGGCCTATTTTTAGCTCACCGGAGCATGAAGTGCTTGTGGTGAGGTATTGCGATCAGTGCATGTCCGTCGTCCGTCGTCAACAATTTGATTTAAATGCGAACTCCTCCTAAACCAATACGCCATTTTGATTCAAACTTCACAGGAATGTGGCCTGTATGGCTCCCTAACAATATACCTTAAATCGTTCCGTTCCGATGAACAAGAAGGCCACCATAGCTAAAAATAGAAAAATCTTTAAACTCCAACTCCTCCTGTACCCTTGGGCCAATTTCATTCAAACTTCACAGAAATGTTGCTTAGGTGACCCCCTACTAAAATAGCTAAAACAGTTCCGCTCCAATGAGCAGAATGGCCACCAGAGCTAAAAATAGAAAAACATAGTAAATTTGCCTCAAACGCGAACTCATCCGAAATCCTTGGGCCAATTTGATTCAAACTTCATAGGAATGTTGCCTTGTTGACCCCCTACCAAAATAGCTGAAATAGGTCAGCTCTGATGAACAAGATGGCCACCAGAGCAAAAAATAGAATGTACTGGAGACAGTGAAAATAGAATGTACTGGAGACAGTGACACTCAGTTGAGCCAATCAGGGCCTTCTGGACCCTCTTGTTTCGTTTTTATCCTACTTTTGACAAAACATATTCCATTAGCAAATAATGCAGGCAAGCCCTGGTCAGGCACCTTGTTCTGCTGTGTCTGATCTGGGCCTGCACTGTTTGCCAAGGTACCCCTTTTGGGGTTTCCCGCATGCAATGGGTTAAAGTAGGTTTTGCATTCCTGGGCTGAGTAATGTCATGAGTGATTGGATAAAGACTTGAAATGTAATAAAGATAGCGTGACTGTTCTCATATTGTTCATTAGGGGGGCTTTATTGAACTTTGGTCTTCTTGATTTAACAAGAACAACCATTGCAGATGTCTTTTTCAAGCACCGCAATGATCCCAAATATTGGGACAGATAGGCCTAAGAAAACAGTGCAGACCCAGATCAGACTGCTCCTAAGGAGCAGTCTGATCTGGGTCTACACTGTTTGCCATACTGTCCACACCTTTTGGACACCTTGTTGGTCCGTGAAACAAATTTGTTAAATTAGGAGAATTGGGTGTGTGTGTGTGTGAATTCGGGTTTTACGTCGCTTTCAACAATTTTTCAGTGACATATCACGATGGTGTCTGGTTGCGACAGGGAGCTCAATGCTCACTTTTATAGTGCTGCCTCACTAAAGTATCATGTCCCAGACACATTACATGATACCACACCCAGTCACATTATCCTGACACTGGATCGACCTGTCCTAGCTCTACCCCGTAAATCTGAGTGCCAAACGAGGAGCAGCTAGTACAATGTACCATTTTTAACGACTTTGGTATGTCGCGGCCCGGGATCGAACCCGTGACCAAATTAGGAGAATTATAGCAAGTCCAAACTGTCCCAATTTTTAGGATTATTACAGTATTTCTTATTTTTCCCTGAACCAGCATTGGTAGCACAGTCCGAGGTGTGTATGTTTGGTGAGCAGGTCATGTTTTTCATACCTCAGGGTCGGGTAAAAGTCCCACAGAATTGGAAGCAAAATCTTGATAGCTCAGTTGGTAGAGTGTCAGCTCCGGGGAACGGGAGGTCACGGGGTCGATCCCGGGCCGCGACATACCAAAGTCGTTAAAAATGGTACTAGCTGCTCCTCGCTTGGCACTCAGATTTACGGGATAGAGTTAGGACTGGTCGACCCAATGTCAGGATAATGTGACTGGGTGTTGTATCATGTAATGTGTCTGGGACATGATAACTTCAGTGAGGCAGCACTATAAAAGTCAGCATTCAGCTCCGTCGCAACCAGACACCGTCGTGATATGACTGAAAAATTGTTGAAAGCGACGTTAAACCCGAATTCACACACACATACACCTTTACAGTGTTGACGGGGACGTTAAACCTCAAATAAACCTGCCAGATCAGTGGTATTCTTTGATTATGAAATCTTTTCTATGTTCATTCTCCCATTGGCTGCATGATTTAACAATTGCAGTTTTTATTTTGTTAGAGAAAGAATGTACACAGTGCTGGTTAACCACTTTCGTATAAGCCTGCCCTGGAAAAGTGAGAGCTTGATATGACATAAGTAGTGTTGACTGGTCCATTAAACACCCAAATCAATTTTTCTTGGAAAATCCCTTGACATTTTATGTGAATAATTTTATGTCCGCTGGTAGATGATTTGCATGACATGTGAAGTATGATTTTCTCAGAAAAATAAGATAGAAGCTGAATGATGTTTGCTGAACAATTTTTATTGGTGTTTTAACCCTTATCCTGCTGAATATTTCAATTTTGTGGGACTAATACCTGACAGTGAGATGAAATGACATTTCAAGCCCTGCCGCCCAATGAAACTAATAGGGTTTATATGCATGGATGGTCCGTCATGCACCACTTTGCCTCGGCAGGCTTAAATCCTTTAAACAGTTAACCAGTTCTCATGTGTGGTCGGTTTCAGCTCTGTGTGGAAGCATCATGCAGCCCATAATATTTCTTCAAGCCCTGATGGGCAGGGGCCGAGCACACACAATCTATATTTGAAAATGTTGAAACATTTTCATCTTAAAAATGCTATTACCCTAAAAATCCAAAAAATTCAGACACCTTGAGGACTTGCTGTAATTCTTCTAAAATTTTAACAAATTTGTTTCATGACTCAGCAAGAAGTCCAAATGGTGCAGGCAGAATGGCAAACAGTGTAGACCCCTGATCAAACTGCTCCTTCAGTCTGATCTGGGTCTGCACTGTTCGCTTAGGCCCACCTGTCCAAGTACTTAGGATCATTACGGTCGGCCCCCGCCAATCGAGGCTTGAAGAAATTGATTGGGCTGCATGATGCTTTCAAGCAGAGCTGAATCCGACTGCACATGAGTATTGGTAAACTGCTCAGAGATTCTAAGCTAGCCCAGGAAAAGCAGTGCGAGTTGGACCATCCATGCATATAAACCCTATTGGTTTCATTGAACGGCAGGGCTGGAGATGTCATTTTATCTCAGTGTCGGGTAAAAGTCCCACAAAATTGGAAGCGACGTCTCCAAAATGACCTATATAGTGTTGATGGGGACGTTAAACCTCAAATCAAACAAACAAAAAGGACCATTACAGTAGGTGTGTTTTTTTACTGGAACAGATGCAGGCTTCTTCTTTAAAAATAAAGGAGTTGTCTGGTCAGAATCTACAGTTATGATTGCTTCTATGTTTTGAAGCAAACAAAACTGACCTGAAAGCATTAACCCATTTAGAACCAGAAACCCCAGTACCGGTACCCTGGCAAACAGTGCAGACCCAGGTCAGACGCCGCAGAACGTGGCGTTTGATCAGGGCCTCCACTGTTTGCTAAAAGTTCAGTCATTTTCCCCCAAAAATTGATGAAAACACAACCTGACACCCCCAAATTTTGTAATGAGCTCCTGCTATATATAGGGAGGAAGATTCCATTTGGTACAAAAAACATTAAACTGAAGACAGACATTCTGACTGATGACACAAATAATTCTGATAAGTAACTTGATATAAATAAGTGATTAAGAAATTCATTACAGTAAAATTCAATAATAAGAACAAAGTTCTGTTTTTAGAAATGACATTTTAGAAGAAAAATGTAAATAAATAGGATTGTTTTTAGCTCACCTGAGAACAAAATGCTCACCGTGAGCTATTGTGATCGGTCAGTGTCGTCATCTGTGATGTTCATGCGGTGTCAACCATTTACTTTAACCCTTATACTGCTGAACATGACAGCCCCTAGCTATCTTTGCAAACAGCGTAGATCCTGATCAGATCATAAATTGATTTATGCAGCAGGATAAGGGTTAAATTTTCTCTAACCCTTTATGTACCAAATGTAATCTTCAACCTATACAGCAGGAGTCCACTGCAAAATTTAGGAGTGTCTGGTTGTGTTTTCTTCAAAATTTATTTGGAAAATGGCTGAACTTTTTGCAAATAGTGTAGGCCCTGATCAGACGCCGCATTCTGCGGTGTCTGCTCTGGGTCTGCACTGTTTGCCCATTACCCGTTTTGGGGTTTCTGGTACAAAATGGGCTAATGATGCTTTGATTGAGTTAGGGAACCATCATGGGAACTGAACATTTTGTGTTTTATGTTTGGTATTGCACCTGAACCTAGGAAGAATATTTACCAGCAGTAAACCCCTGAAACTGTTTTAACTCTTGTCCTGCTGAGCCCCAATATGCCTTATTTTCCAAACAATGAAGATCCAGATTAGATTGCTTCTGATCAGGATCTACATTGTTTGCCATTCAGATTGTGAATTAATTTTGTAGAAATAATTTGTATCAAGTAATCTGATTGGTTGATAATCGGTAGTAGGTGTGGCATATATTAATATATTAATATCCTGCTGAGCCAGGATATGCCTTATTTTCCAAACAATGAAGATCCAGCCATCTGATGACGAAGCCATCTGATCAGGATCTACATTGTTTGCCATTCAGATTATGAATTAATTTTGTAGTAATAATTTGTATCAAGTAATCTGATTGGTTGATATTCGGTAATAGGTGTAGCATATATAAATATTCAGCAGGTCAAGGGTTAAGGCAGTAGTTCTGGTGTTGTTCTTTAATTGTTGCTTTGTTGAATCTCAACAAATTTGAATTTTACTGTGCATTGTCCTTTTCAGTGCTTTTTAGGGCCCCGCAGAAATGTTAACCATAATGTGGCCCCGCACTGAAAGTGTGGGTGCCCTATAGTAATCACTCTGTCTGTCCGTCCGTCTGTCTGTTTGTCTGTCTGTCCATCTACAAATTTTTTTATCCTCCATAACTTTCTTATTAGGGCCCCGCACTGAAAGTGTGGGTGCCCTATAGTAATCACTCTGTCCGTCCGTCTGTCTGTCCCTCTGTCCGTCCACAAATTTTCCTACTCCTCTGATAGGGCTGCCGGGGCCCTAGTCAGTTTCACTGACAGCTCTAGTCTTCTATCAGTATTAACCTTCAGTGTGCTGTAGGCCCATTTATTCGCCCAAGGGGGTAGTCCAAGGATGACATGGAGATGCAGATGGCGACCATCTTGAAATTCTTCAAATGACTTCTCCTCCCGAACCAAAGTTCGAATTGAGCTGAAACTTGATGGGACGCTTTGGGGTGACATGGAAATTCAGATTTGCTAAAATTGTTCGGTTCAGATATCCAAGATTGCCACCATGGCAGCTATCTTGAAATTCTTCAAATGACTTCTCCTCCCGAACCAAAGTTCAAATTGAGCTGGAACTTGATGGGAGGCATTGGGGTGACATGGAAATTCAGATTTGCTAAAATTGTTCGGTTCAGATATCCAAGATTGCCACCATGGCAGCTATCTTGAAATTCTTCAAATGACTTCTCCTCCCGAACCAAAGTTCAAATTGAGCTGAAACTTGATGGGAGGCATTGGGTCGACATGAAAATTCAGATTTGCTAAAATTGTTTGGTTCAGATATCCAAGATTGCCACCATGGCAGCCATCTTGAAATTCTTCAAACGACATCTTCTCCTGAACCAAAGGTCAAATTTAGCTGAAACTTGATTGTAGGCATCGGGGTGACATGGAGAGTCAGATTTGTTAAAGTTGTTCCATTCAGTATCCAAGATGGCCACCATGGCAGGCTTGGCAGCCATCTTGAAATTCTTCAAAATTTAATGACTTCCAAACCACTGAAACTTGATGGGAGTCATTTGGGTTTATATATTGGAGATTCAGATTTGCTAAAATTGTTCTGTTCGGATGCCACCAAGGCGCAATGTAATATATGATCACCCATCCAGGTGAGCAATTCTGACCCACTTGGGCCTCTAGTTTTTAAGTGTCTTAAACCGTTCTCGGTCAGATCACGTGACTGCCATGTTTGGAAGTCACATGACCCATAATACTTCCAGTAGAAATGGTGGAAGATGACTTGCCTACAATGTGTCAAAGTATGAGCAGAATCAGCTCAGGTTTAAGGAAATTATGGTTGCCATAATAAGGGTACCCCCACCAAAGGGTGAGTATTGAATAGTGCTCAGCATGCTAAATCACTCCTGGCTGAAAGAATGTGCAAAGCTTAGACTGAATCTGCCATGGAAATGTGTAATCTATGACCGGTGAAGTGTTGACAGGGCTGTTAACCCTTCTCTTGCTGAATATTCAGTTTAGCCACACCCAATTCTGACTTTGAACCAATCAGATTACTTGATGTGATGTATTCTTACAAAGCCATAAACTTAATGTCAAACAGTGTAGATCCTGATCAGATGGCTTCTTCAGAAGCCATCTGATCTGGATCTACACTGTTTCCAAAGATAGGGGTTGTCGTGAACAGCATGATAAGAGTTAAACAACAGACAAACTCCAGAGTTTGTGTTGAACTCAAGACTAACAAATGGATACAAAATGAAAACACAAATTTGAAATGACAAAGTTTTTAATTTTAATTTCTATTCATCTTCACAAAAAAATATAAAGACTGAACTCACAACAATCTTAGCTTTCCATAAAAAAATGTTCTAAATACAGAAACAAGTTATTATATAAGGGATCAGTTATTTAACCCTTTTCGTACCAAATGGAATCTTCCTCCTTATATATAGCAGGAGTCCATTTCAAAATTTAGGGGCGTCAGGTTGTATTTTCTTCAAAATTTATTTGGAAAATGCCTGAACTTTTAGCAAACAGTGGAGGCCCTGAACAGACGCCGCATTCTAGAAACAAGTTATTATATAAGGGATCAGTTATTTAACCCTTTTTGTACCAAATGGAATCTTCCTCCTTATATATAGCAGGAGTCCATTTCAAAATTTAGGGGTGTCAGGTTGTATTTTCTTCAAAATTTCTTTGGAAAATGCCTGAACTTTTAGCAAACAGTGGAGGCCCTGATCAGACGCCGCATTCTGCGGCGTCTGATCTGGGCCTGCACTGTTTGCCAGGGTACCCGTTTAGGGGGTTCTGGTACAAGATGGGTTAAAGTCTGCCTCATTAGCTTAACAAAATCATTAGTGGCCGAAATGTTTAATGGTCTTGCAGGTTAAATATCATAAAAGATATATTTTTGCTGAAAAATTTCAGTAGGTTTTGCATTTGCAACATAACAAAAGGGGAACGGATACACCTTCAGGGGAGGCAACTGCTTCAAATGTGTTTTTGTCTCCCATGTCAATAGGGGTCAACTCTTAAAGGAAAGAATTTGCTCCTGAGGAGCAAATTCTTTCCTTTAAGAGTAGACCCCTTTTTCAGTGGGACAGAGTTTATAGAAAAGCTAACAGGAAGTCCCAAAAGTTGTCTCCCTTTGAAAAATGGCAGAAAAATATGCCATTGTATACATTCCCAAAAAACGTCCAAAACCAAAACCTTCACAGCTTTGGTAACTGTCTATTCAGTAGCTGATCGCGCAGTAAGTTAGTTTTCCATGACCAGAGTATCACTTAAGTGGTTTGTAAATCCATGCCCTGGTGAATAAATAATTTTGCCACACCCATTTCTGGCTATCAGCCAATCAAATTCCTTGATATAATACATTCATTCAATTCACAAACTCTAGTTTTGATACTCGTCGCCTTGTTAAGGTTATGAGCCTGGAAAAGGAGGTTGTGGACCCAGCTTTTAGCCATGTATGAGACAATAGTCACATTTGATTGGATATAATTATGAAACTGATGAGAAATACTTAGCTGTTATTTTTTTTCTTGCAGGGTATTATATGTGCATTAAACACATAAAGAAAACAAAGTGAACTGTCTCCTGAATTTTCTGTTGTGATAATAATTGTACATGTGGTATCTCTGAATTTCCAAGACTGAATTTTCACTTTGAGGCAGGGTTACCTCCCTTAGACAGTTAGAATGCTTGAAATTGCCACATGACACCCTTGTTTTTTTGTATAATTTTGTAGTTGGCAGTTTGTTTACCATGTTTTGGGGTAAGAAAATCAATTTGAAATGCAGATTTATCAGGTACAGGGTCAAATATTAACATGTAAGCTTATGGAAATGTAAATAGAAGACCATAACCTAAACCAGGGGTCGCAGGATTGATCACTGGCTTCTACAGACTTTCGGATGAGTCTTTAAACCGAGGTCTCGTCTCCATTGGTGAGGCATAAAACTCAAACACTCAATTCACAAACTGAATGCCATCTGATCTGGATCTACACTATTTGCAAAGGTACCAGATAAAGGAACATAGGGCTTGTCATGTTTACCTTCATTCTGCTCAACAAGACATCCCCTACCTTTGCAACTTTTTTGAACAGTGTAGGTCCAGATGAGATGGTTTCTGAACCAACACTGTTTGTCTTGAACAAAATCAGTATATAAAGCAGTGGGTGTGGCTAAATTAATTTATTCAGCAGGATAAGGGTGTTACACCTTATCCATGTCAACCAGTTCTTAGAATATCCGGTGCATCTTAATAAAGGCATGACTGATCTCTTTCTAAGTTAAATTGTACCATATCTTATCTCATATCTTCATATTTATGTAAAACAAACTAATATATTAAATTAATATGTCAAAGAGTTTAAATAAATATTTATCTCATTGCAGTGGAAGCTGTGAAAGATACCGAAATATTTGTCTGTTTTATTAAATGGAATAGATTTGTTTCATGATCTGGCAAGGGGACAGAATGGCAAACAGTGTAGATCCTGATCAGACTGCTCCTTCAGGAGCAGTCTGATCTGGGTTTGCACTGCTTGGTTATGCCTATTATGCAACACTGTTTATATTAATATGTCAGAGTTTAAATATTTATCATTGCAATGGAAGCTGTGAAAGATACTCACATTTTTGTTTGTTTTATTAAATGGAATATATCTAACAAGTGGTCCAAAAAGCAGAGATTGAATCGCAAAGAGTGTAGACCCTGATCAGACTGTTCCTTCATGAGCAGTCTGATCTGGGTTTGCACTGTTTAGTTATGCCTGTATGTCTCAATACTTAGGATCATTACAGTACACTGTCTATCGTGCAGTTTGTGAATTGAACAATAAATACATTATATCAATAATTTGATTGGTTGAAAGTCAGCAATGGGTGTGGCTAAATTAGTTTACTCAGCAGGCTAAGGGTTTCGTTTTTGTTTAAAGGGAATAGATTAAACTTCAGGGGAGGCAACTTTCATGAATGGTCTTGTCTCCCTTAGCTGATCGGGGTCTACTCTTAACCCTTAAAATGCCAATCAAGACAATTGTCGTCTGCTTTTTCATCTGCCAAGTTCTTTAAAATTAGTTTTTTGCAAACAGTGTGGACCCAGATCAGACTGCTCCTATTAAAAAATATTTTTGAAAAGTTCGCAAGAAGATTCAGCAGACGACATAAGCAGACAACATTTTCAGATGCAGTTTTTCTCGGCATCCTAAGGGTCAAAGGAAAGAATTGGCTTGCAGGAGTAAATTCTTTCCTTTAAGAGCAGAACCCTTGCAAGGGAAATCTTAACAAAATTCTAAAATTAGCTCAACCTGTCACTCAGCTTTTCTAAATGAATTCTGCTACATTCCATTCTGGACAGAACCCTTAAGATGCCGAGAAAACATACACCTGAAAATGTCGTCTGCTTATGTCGTCTGCTGAATCTTCTTGAGAACTTTTTTAGAAATATTTTTTCATGAGGGCAAACGGTTTGGACCCAGATCAGACTGATCTGGGTCCACACTGTTTGCAAAAATTACTTTTAAAGTAACCGGCAGACGACAAAGCAGATGACAGTTGTCGTGATTGACGTCTTATGGGTTAAACCAAGAAGTAAAACACTGAATGAGATCATTGAGGACAGGACAAGTCTTGCGGCAATAAATGTCCATACTGACTCTTAAGAGGATTCCTCAGTAAACAGTTTAGGCAAATAATCATAGGAGAAGAACTAAATAAGTATTTACACAAATAGGGATGGTTTTGTTTGTTTGATTTGTTAGTTTTCAGCTTAATGGCTCATTCAACACTATTAAGGTCATATTGAGCCAGTCCTCACTTTCTAGGCAAGCTTATACATAAGCGGTTCACCAGTACAGTGTACATTTTTTCGCAAGAAATTGACGACTGCCCTACTTGAATCATGAATCACCGGAAGGGAGAGAATGACTGTTGTAAAGATGTCACAGAGGGTATCTAACTAATTTACATATCAATGGATTACCAAATTTATTACATAGCCTTATTACATTCTCAGACACGATGGAGGATCTTATTACATTCTCAGACACAATGTCATATGATAAATGGAGGATCTTACATGAGCTGTCATTTCATATGAAATTTATGAAAGGAGCCTTTGGCGAGTTCCATAAATTCCATATACAATGACCACAAGGGTAAGATTCTGTTTATCATGTGACCATTTTAAATTGGATTTTATGGCTTTAAAATTTCACAACTTTTTTCCACAAAAAATGCATGGTTGACATGGACGTCATCAGGACGTTACTTAATCTCGCCAAAGTGTTATTAGCTCACCTGTCACGTAGTGACAAGGTGAGCTTTTGGGATCACTTTTTGTCCGTCGTCCGTCGTGCGTGTGTGCGTGTGTGCGTGCGTGTGTGCGTAAACTTTTTCTTCAAATGACATCTCCTCCTAAACCACTGATCGGATTTTAACCAAACTTCACAGGAATGATCCTTAGGTGGTCCCCTTTCAAAGTTGTTCAAATGGTTCCGGTCCATTGCACATCTAGGTCACAGGAGCTAAAAATAGATTTTTAAAATGAAAACTTTAAAAATCTTCTTCTCTGAAACAGAAAGGCCCAGGTCTTTGATATTTGGTATGAAGCTTCATCTAGTGGACCTCTACCAAGATTGTTCAAATTATGGCCCTTAGGCCAGAAATGCCCCCGCCCCGGGGGCCTTTGGGTTTATATAGGCTTATATGGGTAAAATCTTTAAAAATCTTCTTCTCTGAAACCACCAGGCCCAGGTCTTTGATATTTGGTGTGAAGCTTTACCTAGTGGACCGCTACCAAGATTGTTCAAATTATAGCCCTAGGGCCAAAAATGCCCCCGCCCCGGGGGCCTTTGGTTTTACATAGGCTTATACAGGGAAAATCTTTAAAAATCTTCTTCTCTGAAACCGAAAGGCCCAGGTCTTCGATATTTGGTATGAAGCTTCATCTAGTGGACCTCTACCAAGATTGTTCAAATTATGGCCCTTGGGCCAGAAATGCCCCCGCCCCGTGGGCCTTTAGGTTTACATAGGCTTATATAGGGAAAATATTTAAAAATCTTCATCTCTGAAACCACAAGGCCCAGGTCTTTGATATTTGGTGGGAAGCTTCACCTAGTGGACCTCTACCAAGATTGTTCAAATTATAGCCATGGGGCCAAAAATGCCCCCGCCCCAGGGGCCTTTGGTTTTACATAGGCTCATACAGGGAAAATCTTTAAAAATCTTCTTTTCTGAAAACTACAAGGCCTAGGTCTTTGATATTTGGTGTGAAGCTTCATCTAGTGGACGATTGTTCAAATTATAGCCCTAGGGCCAAAAATGCCCCCGCCCGGGGGCCTTTGGTTTTACATAGGCTTATACAGGAAAAATCTTTAAAAATCTTCTTCTCTGAAACCGAAAGGCCCAGGTCTTCGATATTTGGTATGAAGCTTCATCTAGTGGACCTCTACCAAGATTGTTCAAATTATGGCCCTTGGGCTAGACATGTCCCTGCCCCGGGGGCCTTTGTGTTTACATAGGCTTTTATAGGGAAAATCTTTAAAAATCTTCTTCTCTAAAACCACAAGGCCCGGGTCTTTGATATTTGGTGTGAAGCTTTACCTAGTGGACTTCTACCAAGATTGTTCAAATTATAGCCCTGGGGCCAAAAATGCCCCCGCACCGGGGGCCTTTGGTTTCACATAGGCTTATATAGGGAAAATCTCTAAAAATCTTCTTCTCTGAAACCGCAAGGCTCAGATCTTTGATATTTGGTGTGAAGCTTCATCTAGTGGACCTCTACCAAGATTGTTCAAATTATAGCCCTGGGGTCAAAAATGCCCCATCCCCGGGGCCCTTTGGTTTTTCATAGGCTTATATAGGGAAAATATTTAAAAATCTTCATCTCTGAAACCGCAAGGCTCAGGTCTTTGATATTTGGTATGAAGCTTCACCTAGTATAGCCCTTGGGCCAAGAATGTACTAGAGACACTGATTCTCAGGTGAGCGATTCAGGGCCCTCTGGGCCCTCTTGTTACTTTTGTGGTCATACAATTTTTACAGTCCACTGCTATATGTTGGGCAAGTCCATTTGTCATACAAGGGGTGTCGGGCCATTTTTATTCTATTTTTGACAGAAAATTCTGTTAGCAAATAGTGCAGGCCCTGGTCTGGGCCTGCACTGTTTGCCAGTTACCCATTTTGGGTTTTCTGGTACAAAATGTGTTAATCTTCAATGCAAACTGAACTTTCTGCCCTGTCCATCGGAGCTTGGAGCTGCATGATGCTTCCATGCAGAGCTGAATCCAACCCCACACGAATACTTGTAAACCGTTTAGAGAATCCGTCCATGCTTATAAACCCTATTGGTTTCATTGGTCGACCGGGCTTTCATCTCAATGTCGGGTAAAAGTCCCTCAAAATTGGAAGCAACATCTCCAAAAATGACCTATACAGTGTTGACGGGGACATTAAAACCTCAAATAAAACAAAAATCAAAATCATTGCAAACTGAAACAATCTAAATCATGGAGTGAACAAGTTGCAGAAAAATGTTTCTATCAAAATTCCATTGATCTCCATTGACCCTCTGATCAGAGACCGGATATAACAATTTCAACGTTTATCTCAGGTTCCTAATTTCTCTATCAGCATCAGACAGATATGTTATACGATTCTTTCATTTATCTCACATGGGTGAGATACATCTTGTAATTTAATAAAAAGACAAATTTCAGGAAAAAAAGATGAACTGATGAATTTTTGAGAAAACAATGAATTTGTGACAACAATGGCATAGGTGTAAACCTTCAAGCTAATTATGAGTAGTAGACAACATTTTCAAAGTTTTTTTTTTATTTTTCAGAGAAATTTAAGGCTTGGTATTACAGTCAAACTTCAATAATTCTAATATACAGTAAAATTCCTATGATAAGACCACCTTTGGGACAGTTCAGAAGTGGTCTTTAAGGTGGTCTCTTTCTAGAAGACATCGAATGCAGAAAATGCACAGACAGAATGACTGAAACCTTCTAAATATGACTTTTAAAGAGAATGTAGGTCTTAATTTTAGGTGGTCTTAATAGCGGAATTTCACTGTACAGTCCAACCTGTGTTAAGCAAGCACCTATGGGATATTCAACATTGTGCTTGCTTAAGACAGGTGCTTGCTTAATACACGTGAATTTAAGTGCATTTGCCTGTTTTGGGAACTGAATGTATGCTTTCTTAATACAGGTTGCTTGCTTAATAGAGGTGGCCACTATGACAGGTTTTACTGTATTTGAGACTGTGAAAATGTGTTTGGAAATAGGGTTAGTTCTAATTACTGAGGTTTAATCATAGACCCCGACAGTGAAATAAAGGAATGTTGTGTGTACACATTAGAATCGCCTCATTGAGGCGATTCTAATGAGTACACACAACATACCTTTTCTTGATAAATCATTAAAAAAACTCTATAAATTAACTAATATAATAAATTATGAAGATATCTGGAGCAATGGGAAGTACAGTACAATTCCTACATTAAGACCACCTTTGGGACTGTTCAAAAGTGGTCTTAAGACCACTTTTGAACAGTCCCAAAGGTGGTCCCAGTCCAGGGGTGACTGTGGGCAGAAAACACAAAGAAAGATTAAGTACACCCTTCGGCCCCCGCCCATAGGGGCTTGAAGAAATATATGGGCTGCATGATGCTTCCACGCAGAGCTGAATCTGGCCCGCACATTAGTACTGGTAAACCGCTTAGAGGATCTAAGCCTGTCCAGGAACCGCGGTGCGAGATGGACCGTCCATGCTAATAAACCCTATTGCTTTCATTGGGTGGCAGGGCTTGAGATGTCATTTCATCTCATTGTCGGGTAAAAGTCCCACAAAATTTGAAGCAACGTCTCCAAAATGACCTTTTCAGTGTTGACGGGGACGTTAAACCTCAAATCAAACAAACAAATCAAGGGACCGAAGAAGAAGTTTGACTTTATGCCAAACCATCCATGTTCGAGGTATCAGAATTCTCTGTATGTGTATCATCTGATTGGCTGATTATTTATATGAGATGGCATGCCCTATTACTCTGAAAAAATAGCACCTCTGTCCATCGGAGCTTGGAGAAATAGATCGGGCTGCATGGTGCTTCCAAGCAGAGCTGAAACCCAACACACAATCATGAGTTCTGGTAAATCGCTTAGAAGGTCTAAGCCTGTGCAGGAAAAGTGGTTTGAGTCCGACCATCAATGCATATAAATCCTAGCGGTTTGTTTGGGCGGCAGGGCTAGTAGGGCTATCTCAATGTTGAGTAAAAGTCATACAAAACTGGAAGCAACTTCACCAAAACGACATAAATAGTGTTGACAGGGATGTAAAACTCAATTCAAAGAAACAAATGAGGAAACAAATGATCTGCTCAAGCATTTTCTATAGTGCTTGAAGAGAGAGTTGTCCAGTCGATGTACGTGATGATCAATGAATGAAAATATGACTGAATCTAACATATACATCACGAAAACACTCCTATATATTTTTGACCCCCTGGAACCCCACTTTTATATAGTAAAACTGGGGTTTCCGGGGGTATACCTTATTTTTCTTATTTCTGCTCTAAAATATAGATTGTGGGCAGAAATAAGAAAAATATCACAATTTTTCATCATAAAATTTTCATATTTTCGGCGATAAAGGTGGCAATGTATTTTTATAGGCGTGTTTGCGTAATGACTATGGCAAGAAATTGTTACAAAAAATAGATGCAAAACATTAAATACTAAATTATGTATATTTTTTATTTACATTTAGTACAACAGATAATAAAATAAATCTAATCAATGAACCAGCATTGATTGGTCAACAAGATAAACATATAGTAATGCTTTAACCCTTGTCCTGCTAAATAAATTAATTAGCCACACCCTTTTCAGACTATTCACCAATAAAATTACTTGATACATGTATAGAGTTTTTGTTCAATTCATAACTGCATGACAAACTAGTGTAGATCCTGGGATGTTAAAGGTGCATTATTGAGCTATCCGGAAAAAAATGCTTCCAAAAATAAAATACATATAGCCGGTATTTTTCTTTAAAAAACAATACAAATGAATGCATTTTATGCAAAAATGCAAACAATTATGATGACAGGTAAACGAATTTGAGAGGGATTCCCTAACTAGGTTTCGAACACTAGTTAGATCTATTTTTAGTTTGTGACAAAAATAGAATCCACATATATGACGTTATGCGACATTCATTTTTGGCCTTGTTTGCTTAAAGGCCATGCCTGAATCGGACAAAAATATGACGCTGAATACCATGCCATAAGTATTGACACTCAGAGACGATACTGTCGCCATGTATGTGTAAAGTGACAGATTTATTTTTAGAACAGAAACACCGAACACATGTTCAGAGCGAAGGGTAAACACGAATAAAAACGACCATTTTCACAAAGTTCTGAAGCTGTATTTGGCTCCAAAAGTGTACACATGACAAAGGAGTATGCATTGAAAATAAAAAAAAAACAAAAAAAACTTTGAGACCCTGTAGTTCAATAATGCACCATTAAACTCAAACCAAAAGATGCCTCAGATTGAGCTGAGCTATAAAATCCAAATTTTGCATGTACATTTTTTTTTTTTCCATCGTTCACATTCAAGTGAAAAAATGGGTTGACCAACAGGCCCATATGATCAAACTCATCAAATTTGCCATCATAAAAACATGCCTTTTTAAATACACTGAAAATTTTACCATGAAAATTCTAAGATAAAAAATTCAAAAATTTTTCTTATTTCTGCTCAAAAACATAGATTGTGGGAACTCGTTAGAACAGGCGGTTCTAACAAGTACCCACAATCAATGTTTTTGAGCTGAAATAAGGAAAATAATGTATACCCCTGTAAGCCCCAGTTTTACTATATAAAAATGGGGCTTAATTGGGTCAAAGTTGGCGCGTTTTCGTGAAATTTGACAAGAATGGACGTAGCTGTCTAGATTTCGCCTCACTATTACTTAAGGTTGTCATTGATGTCTGACAGTTGAGCTATTAAATCCAGACTGTTTTTTAGTGATTTTCAATAAACGTCTTTGTTTTGACAAATTCCTTTTCATTTCACTGATTGTTCGCTAGACTGTCTGAAAACAAGCGAGTGATTTGGTTATTGGTAATCTTGGACAAGATTAAAACATTTGATAACGCCTATATCTTAACTAGGTTTGTTTTTTTTCTTTTAATTACCCACTTTTGTCTACCGCAACCTCACTCCCACCCCACCCCACCCCACCCCTTGAGCCGGCACCAGAGACTCAGATGGATATATGCATCACTGGTGATCACGAAGTCACAAATTTGGTCCCTGCTTGGTCTGGCAACATACATTTTTGGAGTCTTAAGCCCCATTGAGATTGGGCTGCATGATGCTTCCACGCAGAACTGAATCCGACCACACGAGTACTAGTAAACGGCTTAGAGGTCTAAGCCTGCCCAGGCAAAGTGGTGCGAGTCAGACTAACCCTACATATAAACTTTTCTGGTTGGTTCATCTCAGTGTCAGGTAAAAGTCCCACAACATTGGAAGCAACGTCTCCAAAATGGCCTAAATAGTGTTGATGGGAATGTAAAACCTCATTTCAAACAAACAAACAAACAAACATTGTAGGAGTGTGTTTTTTTTTCCCTCCATTTGTCTCTTTTTAAGAGCAGAAGCCATCTGATCAGGATTTACTCTTTCATTCAGTTTGCAAATTTGAATGAAAACATATATCAAGTATTTTGATTGGCTGATAGTCAGAAATGGGCATGGCAGAATTTTTATTCACCAGGACAAGGTTTTAACAATGTGGCCCAATAAATCAGTTGAAATTAACCACAGCTGATGTTGCACCAGACTATATTAGAAGTAATAGTTGACATGTGATCACTCTTTATTGAGACTGAACAGTCTGGCACTCTGATATTCTTTCAGAATCAGTGAATAATCGACATCTTGATGCCTGTGATTATGTCTGTAGATTTTAATCCATGCAGTCAGAGAGTTCAGTTAGTTCTGCAGAATATATTTACCCTTAGATTGCTAAACGCAAATTTACAAATTATCTTTTTTTTATCATATGACGTCGCGTCTGAGAGTGTAATATCGCCATGTAATATTTCGATAATCCACTAGTGGATTAAATATGCAAATTAGCTAGATACATTCCATTCCGACGTCCTTAACGACGTCGCGTTTACTAATGGCGGAATATTGATATTTTTGTAAACAATCGTGAATAAAATGTCATCTGATAAATAGAATCTTGCATTCGTGCTCATGTATTATTGAATTTATTAAACTCGTTGAGGAAAAGGAACAAAATGTTCTGCAATCCTCGCATTTTATCCCTTTTCCTCAACTCGTTTAATAAATTCAATAATACACGAGCACTCATGTAAGATCCTCTATATGTCCCTGCATGGTAGCAATAGCGGGGACAAACTGTTTTTGCCCTGTCTGTTGGTTTGTTTGTTTGTTTTACGTGGAAAACTTTAACGTTGGTCATAACTTTTGAACCTTTTGAGATAGAGCATTCATATTTGGCATGAAGGTTCCTTGTGACAAGAGCTTCACATTCATGCAAAAAAATTTGACCTGTGACCTTGACCTTAACATGTCACCAACTTTGAAAAAAAAAGGCCTTTCCCGAGGACATGTTCGTGTTTCACAAATACATCTTTCTTGTTTTGGGTTTTTTTTTTTTTAAAAAATTGGCTTGAGATTTACTGTGACAATTCACATTTCAAGTCTGGGTTTCTCTGAAAAATAAGAAAAAAAAAAAGTAAAAAAAAATAAACAGAGAAAAACAGATAACCCATACAGTGTTGCATTGGTTGGTCATGAATGGCAGACGTTTAAAAGTATTTTTTGCTGTTTTTCAGAGAAAAAAAAGGCTTGACATTAATTGTGTAACGCCAAGCCTTATTTTATCAGAAAATTTAGGTTGCTGTATGCTCTAGAATTTTATTTAGCACTTAGGGGTTAATGTCATCTGCCTGTTACTTATGAATGCCATTCACAGAATAGTAGTCACTTTGTCGTCTGCTGTCAGTATTATTGTTGACAAGCATAGTTACAGTTTGTCGTCTGTCAGTGTAGACAGACGCTGCCGATGCCGGATGGCTGGGATAGCTTGAGCGTTGGAATCTTGTTGGTGGTTGTTTCTTGCACATTTTACATGTGAGAATCTTGACAAACGTCCGTCTGAAAGCTGTATTAAACATGGTATAAATAATCGGATTTGCCAGCGATGCAATATATCCCATCCAGAGAAAAATTGAGAAAACTTCGGGAGTAATGTTTGCTATACATGATGGACAAATAGCTGATAAAATGTTTGTTATAAAGAATGGTGTCCACAGAATCACAAACACGGCAAAAATAATTCCTAGCACTTTTGATGCTTTCTTCTCATTGGTTGTTGCTTTCTTTGTCAAGAAATTGTGATGTTTCCGAACGTTTTTGATAAATGCTGTAAAACTACTGTTTTTACGCCGTCGCACAATTCTTCTGATTTGATTCATTTTGTCTGAACCAAATGAGTCACTTAGTTCTGCCGAAGTTTGAGAAAGTTTTGGAATATGACCATTTGGAACCGGTGTAAGGTGTTTGACTGGAGATTCAACTGGGGAATTACTTTGGCTGGATTTTCTTGGAACTTCAAGTTTATACATATACACAGACTTTGGATACATTTTAATTGTTATTACATCAGAGGTTTCAGAAGATGACTCAAGATCGTCAGTTGAATCACCTGACTCTGATAAATTGCCTGAAAGTTTTTCTGGATTTAATCTGTCTCTTCGGCAACTTCCACTGTCTTCTTTAGGAACAAAACTTTTTGAGTCACTTTTTATGTCTGATACCTTAGCTAGTTTTTCTTTGGTGTTTTCCAGCTTTTTCTCACGAAGAGATTCCCTAATACATTGGTCCATTTCTGCTTGAATTTGGTAGAAATTTTGAGACCATTCTAATGACTTGTAATCCCGATTTAATCCACCACCTGAATTATTGTTAAAGAGTCCCAATTCAGTAGCACAGTCTCTGGAGAAATTTGAGCATGACACTGATGCCTGCAAGTTTGGAGAAGTTTTCGGAATCTTTAGACTAGAATGAGTTGTAGGTAAGTTTGCTGTGTAATCAGTATTGGCCCTGTTTCTAAATTTTGTCACTGGAGAACTTGGTTGTGAGGTGGTTACAATTGTTGGAATTTCTCTAGATTTCAATAGACAGGTATTTTCATCATTTTCATCACTTTCTGATTCTTTATCTGGGACTACATTAATGGATACTTGCTTTAATTCATTCACAACACAATCATGAAATGGCTTTCCTTGATCACTTACGTCATTAACACTGGTAGTCTGTATATCACCATAGCAACAGTTTGCCAAAGACTTTGGCTCATTGATTGGATTTCCAAAGTTTTCAAACCCAGGTAGATTCACTCTTTCGCGATTTGGAGTTCTGCCAACTGAACTAACCTCGGTCACAATTTGGCTTTCTTTTTTCGATTCTGAACTTGGAGGAGAAATAAAAGTTGCAACATTACAGTTTTTTGCAAGGCTTGTGCTATGTCTGGGTCTGAGTCTTATATCAGACCTTTCTATGGTCCGCATTAAAGATTGGTTTTTGACCAGAATTTTTATGGTAAGAAGGTAAGTTAAAATCATTATAATTAGTGGAATGTAAAAAGCAAATATTGACCCATATATGATAAACTCCGACAATGTTGGTACACAGAGTTTGTCGTTGAGCACAGTAGAATGATCAATAAATCCATAAATACATATAGGGCTGCTAATGGCGATAGAAACGCCCCAAACGAATAAAATCTTGAGAGCGACCATTGTTTTTGTTTTGTTTCGACCGTACTGCATTGGGTATTTGAGTGTGAAGTATCTATCCATGCTCATTGTACACATGTGCCAAATTGAGGCTGTACACATTAAAACATCCATTGTCACCCAGAATGCACAAACTTCTCCACCAAACGGAAAATAACCTGAAAGTATAAAGAAAAAGATACAAACCAGTGCACCATGAAACCTACAATTGGATGTGCGATCAGTGAAGACTGATCAGCCAGCGCATTTGCGCAGGCTGATCAGAGTCTTCACTGATCGCAGTGAGTCTTCTATAGTCTGTGGGCTTAAATCCAAAGAAAGGTATGAGAAATCTCTTAAGCCTTTAAATGCCTTACTGAGTTGGTGTGTAGTCGGAGCTGAGTTTAGGCAGCTCACATGCAATAGTCTTATTGTATATTTTGTCATGCTATATCTCGTATTAAAACAGTTGGGCATAATAAGAACTTTGGAATGAAATTCGGAATACCTGAGTCCAGTTGTTGAAAGTGTCGTTACCTGGTAACTTAATGAACTCAATAAGTGACAGAACGTCAGATGGTCTTAACATCTACAATACAGTCAAACTTCAATGGCTCGAACACCTTTGGGACCACGAAATTCTGTTCGAGACAGGGGTAGTTCCAGCCACTGAGGGTTACTGCCAGGAGGCGTAAAGGGGATTGTTTGGGGCTTATAGGTGTTCTATAACATAAATGTATGCTGCATGTACTCATTAGAATCGCCTCATTGAGGCAATTCTAATGAGTACACACAGCATACATTTGCAAGATAATGAACGAAAATAGTTTAAATTTTCCCCTTACTATTTCTTACTGTAGCGAAATTCCCTAGGGACTCAAGAAAGGGTTCGACTCAGCCATGGTAAACGATCCAGCGGTGTTCGAGCCATCGAAGTTTTACTGTATCTAACAATAAGTAGCACAGAATGAGCTCTTGCAAATACAAGTACACATATGTACTTTTGCTTAAAAAATAAGGGTACCTTTTGCCTGGTAGCTTTTGCCCTTGCAAAAGCTACTAACATTTTTTTCAGCAAAAATATTAGCATAAAGTACTGAAAAATGTGAGTGGCTTTTGTGAGGGGAAAGCTACTCCCAGTTTTTCAGTAAAAATATTACATGTTTGCCATATGAAATGATCCAAATTGAAATATGTCAACTAATGAGATTATTAGTTTTGGACATCTGTCAACTGGACCCAGAAGTACGTATACATGTTTCCTAGTACAATTGGGTTTTTTTTTTAGAAAACAGTTATGAATAGTTGAGTGAATGTTTCAATCTTTGTACAAATCAAATCTACATACCAAATAGGCCATAGCTCGGGAAAGAAAGGTCAACATCAAGTTACATGTAAGCAAATGACAACTGATAAATGTGGCATCTGCATTTCTTGAGTGCTAAGAAAAGCAAGACATACTTTCTTTGTGATAAAATAGTAATCTTTGCTTATATCTTGTAATTTTCTTTCTTTTCTCTTAAAGATTCTGAAAGATGGCACTAATCAAATCTAAATACATTTAATCATGTGGCGTGAAATTATCCTCCAGTAATATTCTAGGCTTTTTATGGCAAATTATCGGTAAATCTTGTCTCATCTAGTGAGAAAGCATTGATGGAGCTGTCCCCATCTATTGCTGGCAAATTGAATCAGATTGGTACCGTGAAAACAAAAGAAATCTTTGCAAAGTGGATGTGGAAACCTTCTATTTGGTTGATTGTTTGTAGACTCAAAGTTACCCTTATTCCGCTGCATAAATTAATTTAGCCACTCCAGTGGCTTATTATCAGCCAATGAAATTACTTGATATATTTGTTCAGTTCAATAAACTGCATGACAAACAGTGTGGATTTGGATCAGATGCTAGAAGCCATCTGATCTGGATCTATACTGTTTGCAAAGGTAGGGGTTGTGTGTTCAGAAGGATAAAGGTTCAAAGTTGTTTTGCATCATCACAACCTCTTCACCACAAAAGTGTTAAAATGTGTGATCTTTTTTTCACTCTTTTACATCAGCTTGTGCTCTTTAAAATTTGTGTCAAGTAGTAGTAAAACAAAGATCAGGAATCGATACAATTAACTTTCTCGACCCATCAAAGACACCAAAGGGAAAGAAACACAAACATGAAGCAACCAGACCATAATGGAAACCTAAACAAAGGAAGGCCATAAGGACAGTTACTTTCCCACAAAATGGCCATATGGCCATCCAAAATAAAAAGACACAAGTGATACACACAGTAAGTAACAAACAACAACATAAATAAACCGCCACAGAAGAACCACCCCTCAAGTCTACTTAATGGAATAACATGAATGTGTGCTTAGTGTGTCCCACACACCCCACCACTCTTTTCATGACTGTTAATATCATTAGTGTCAAGTATATGACTTTTATCATGTATTTATCAAGTATTATAGCTGGGGACTGTCCTTGCTCTCATTTCGGTGAAAGCTTATAATTGTCAGTTGTAGAAAGTGATTGTTTTTCAAAGCCATTGACTGTCAGTCACTAGATGTCAATCAAACAAAGCCAATGACTGTCAGTCACTAGATGTCAATCAAATAAAGCCAATGACTGTCAACCACTAGATGTCAATCATGCCCATCACAGCTGCCAATTTTCTGTCACATTAAGGGGAATGGATACACCTTCAGGGGAGGCAACTCCTTCAAAAGTATTTTTGTCTTCCATGACAATAGGGGTGAACTCTTAAAGGAAAGAATTTGCTCCTGAGGTGCAAATTCTTTCCTTTAAGAGTAGACCCCTTTTTCAGTGGAGCTTATAGAAAAGTGAACAGGAAGTCCTTAAAGTTGTCTCCCTTTGAAAAATGGCAGAAAAATCTGCCAGGTGTTCCATTCCCCTGAAGTCAGACATTGCTGTAGCTTTTACCACCAGAAAAATGTCATCTTGGCCTTGTTAAGCAATCAGTAGATTACTGCCGAGAAATTAAAGCATTAAATGTCCCTGGGTCATTATTAAAGAGCTAGAAAGTAATAATGGTGTTCTTCAACTGAAAACACACTTTTTGTTTCAATCAAGATTGGCACTGTCACCGTTGTCATGGAAACAGAAAGGCTAATCAGATTGACCTGTCAACCTACTAGTTGATTTTATTAGGAAATATGTCCTTGATTTCAGCTGTTGCCAGCGAGAAAAAATGTCTTTGTTTCTTATTCAAGTCCATCAAACTTCAGTAACGACAACAGTTTTCCTGTTCAAGGTTTTATTAGCTTTTAGGATACACAGCTTTTAATGAGGCTGTGATTGACCGAGATTTTTTTTAGATTTTCTTCTGATGTTTAGTTAACAAGAGAAGCTATGTAAATTTAAACCTTTCATTTGGATGCACACCAAGCCCCGGTAGTGCAGTCAGATGCTTGATATAAGCTAAATAGTTTTGACCGGACCATAAAACTCAAAAACAAACTCTTTAAATTGAGCCAGCTCATGACAAAAGGATATTTATTGTCAGGCAACCAGCAGTATTTATCTTCTAGGCAACCAATAATATTTATCATCTAGAAAACCAGCAATATTTATCATCTAGGCAACCAGCAATATTTATAGTCTAGGCAACCAGCAATGTTTATCGTCTAGACAACCAACAGTATTTATCATCTAGGCAACCAGCAATATTTAGTGTCTATCCAACAAGCAATATTTATCACCTAGGTAGCAAGCAATATTTATTATCTAGGCAACCAGCAGTATTTATCCTCTAGACAACCAGCAATAGTTATCATCCAAGCAACCAGCAATATTTGTTGTCTTGGCATCCAGCAAAGGCTCAGGCGAGCCTGCACAGAAGTGCAGTCTCGCCAGAGCCTTTGCTGATTGCAGAGATGAAGAAAAGTCTTTGAGGTAGCTTCATGTAATAATAACATAATTGGAGAATACTTAGGGCTTTTTTCATATGGGTCGGCTAAGTTATTGTTTGTAGAAAAACTTTGTCATCTGTCTAATGTACTATATTACCAATTGAACCTAATTTGCTTATCTATCTATTTTCAGGTAAGTGTTAGTGAGATATTGGTGATGTTGAGGAGGATGATCACTTTCTTTTCAGCAGTTAATCAGGTACATTCAACAACTGAATACTGTTTATGTGTAATATCATATTTAAATCTAGTTGTTGGTGTGTGTGTGTGTGTTTGGGGGGGGGGGGTGCGTGCTGGCTATGTCTGTGACCCATATTTATTTAACATAGAGCCCCAACTAGTTTTGGAAACGTCCATGCATTAATTTGCAGTTGATAATTGCAAACAAAATGCATCAGTTGATGTATTGAAAATAAAAGACATTAAGAATGTTCATTATGTATTTGAACAGTGTACATTAAAAAGGTGGAAGTTGGTATTTGTGAGAAATCAAAACACTTGGATCAACAGGTAGTCTGAAACTCTATAAAACATCATTTCCAACTGTATCTGTTAAATCCAGGGTTTGCATTTTTCTGCCTGCATTGATTCTTTTTATCATATCAGTGTTGGAAAATAAAGTTTTGTAATGTATATATAAGTTTGAAAGGTCATTTGTCATAGAAAGAAAAAAGAAAAGAAAAAAACAAGAAAATCATGAATTTTAAGGCAGCTATTTCTATTATTAAAGAGTGGCTATTATAAATCACGTTTGATGTAACAATCAAGATGGCTGTGCCTTTTATGGCTCTTAGATATTGTTTATGTCTGGAGAGAGCTGATTATATAATAATGTTTCATGTTGTTCAAAGCACTTTTCCATGTTGTCTTGACACTTGCAGAATTCTGCCGTAAATGCTCTTAAACTCTGACACCATAAACCATCATCATGTAAACAAATCCAAGTCATTGTAAACCCCAGGGCATCTAATTGTATGAAACCCATGGCAAGATAAAACTGTCTTAACCCTTATCCTAGTGAATAAATTAAGCCACACCCAATCCTGATTGCCATCAAATTAAAATATTTGATAAAAGCCACACCCAATCCTGATTGTCATCCAATTAAAATATTTGATAAAATGTTTCATTCAAATTTACAAACTATTTGACACATTCATATCTGCAAACTAATTGACAAACAGTGTAGATCCTGATCAGATGGCTTCTTCTGAAGAAGCCATCTGATCTGGATCCTCACTGTTTGCAAAGGTAGTGGTTTTTGTGTTCAGCGGGATAAGATTTAATCCATTGTATGCGAGAAAAAACCCTAAAGGAGACCTTGCCAAAGAGTGCAGGCCCAGGTTAGACGCCGCATTAGACGCTGCAGAATGCGGCGTCTGATTAGAGCCTGCACTATTTGCAAACAGAATTTTACATCAAAAATAGAATAAGAACAAAAAAATAGACCTGACACCCCTTATATGACAAATGGACTTGTCCAACATATAGCAGTGGAAGAGTCCACTAGTATACAATGGGTTAAGGGTTTGTGACAGAGAAAGACACAAACTGTCCACCTACACAAACCAACAAGAGTCTTGAAATTTTAAATATATTATGCGCTAGAGGTATTGCACACTTCAGGCAGTGAAAACATTGGTACTGATTGTCTGTCCCGATGTTCAGGCTGATATAAGGCCTCATTTTTTTTAGACACTCGCAGGATTTCAGGCTTTTAGAACTTGATTTTTTCTAAGATTTTTATTTTTCCTCTCCCAATTCTGTTTAATCCGTATCCTGCTGAATTAATTTATTTATCCATGCCCATTCCTGACTATCAGCCAAGCAAATTACTTGATATAATGTTTTCATTCAGTTCACAAACTGCATTACAAACAGTGTAGATCCTGATCAGATGGGAAGCCATCTGATCTGGATCTACACTGTTTGCAAAGGTTCAAGAGGTTAAGGCTGTAAAAATTGGTCCTTTCAGGCATGGTAGAGCTAGGTCAGTGATGCACCCAAGTTGTTTGCAAAACGCAAAATGACATTAGCTCCTAACTATATAGGAAGGTGGGATTTTCAGGGGTATACATTATTTTCCTTGTGTTTTGTTCATAAACATAGGTTGTGGGTTCTTGTTAGAGGGGGTTCTCTTGAGAGCATAAACAAGAAAAGCATTGCAAATGTTTGGAAAATCAACAGTGGATCCAAAGCCGTTTCATTGTGGCCACCTATGTTAAGCAAGCAACCATTTTAACCTATATCCTGCTGAATTAATTTAATTTAGCGACACCCGTTTCTTACTATCAACCAGTTAAATTACAAAATAGGGTGTATTTTTATTCATAAACAGAATGAAAACAATGTAGCTCCTGATTGGATGGCTTCTTCAGAAGCCATCTGATCTGGATCTACACTGTTCGGAAGGTAGGGGTTGTAGTGTTTAGCAGGGTAAGGGTTAAGCAAGCCTGGATTCAGTTCTGAAAAAGCAAAGATGCATTAAACTCATCCGCCACCTGTCTTTATTAAGCAAGCCCATTTTAATTTTACCTCGGTGTTTGTTTAATACAGGTTGTACTATACCTTGATCTCTGGCAATTACTGGTAGAAAGAATAAAAAGTAGACATCAATTTCAACATGATAAACTTGCAGAATTTTTTTTCACAAATGGAACTTTGTTAAAGACAGGGTTTCTACTGAAATCAAAACACTGACAGGACTGCTGGGTCTTTTCTCTGAGTGTAGGCTGGTAAAAGATCCTCAAAGGGAACTTTGACTTTGGTTTGACCCTTAAGGGGAATGGGAAAGGGTAGGCAACTCCTTCAAAAGTATTTTTGTCTGCCGAGTCAATAGGTGTCAACTCTTAAAGGAAAGAATTTGCTCCTGAGGAGCAAACCCTTTCCTTTAAAAGGAGACCCCTTTTTCAGTGGGACAGGGCTTATAGAAAAGGAAACAGGAAGTCCTGAAAGTTGTCTCCCTTTGAAAAATGGCAGAAAAATCTGCCCAGTGTTCCCATTCCCCTTAAATTCCTGTACTGTAAGCAAACAGTGAAGACCCTGTTCAGCATTCTGTGGAATCTGATCTGGGTCTTAACTGTTTGCCAATGCCCCCCAGGACATGTACCGAGTTGATGTTTTACTATAACCATCTTTTACACATCATTCTGACATCACAGTGACAAGGACCCTATAAATCAGTGATAGTCCCCTGGACATCAGCACTGAAGAGCTTCTGTGCTTAGTAAACAATCAATCCAAAAGCTCCAGCAGAATGAGTCCGCACGGGTAGCTCACTGTCACTGGAATTGCCACAGTAACCCTGGTTTGCCAATCAGAAGTGACAGATTACCGGAATGATTTGGGATAGACAGTATTTGGGATAGACAGGCCTAAGCAGACAGTGCAGACCCAGATCAGGCTGCTCCTAAAGGAGCAGTCTAATCAGGGTCTACACTGTCTGACATTCTGTCTGCACCTTTTGAACTCCTTGTGAAACAAAATGTTAAAATTTTAGGAGAATTACAGCAAGTCTGGACAATGTGTCTGAATATTTACGACTTTTATGGTAGAAAGCTGTTGTGGTGTACATCCACTAAAATTCCTAAAATTCAGACACCTTGAGGACTTGCTGCTAGTCTCCTAAAAAAAATTTTTCGCTATTCAGCAAGGAGTGCAAAATAAAAGTGGAGATGGAATGGCAAATGATGTAGACCCTGATCAGACTGTTCCTGATCTGGGTCTGCATTGTTTGCTTTTGCCTATTTGTCCCAATAGACGGAACCAATGTTTTGACCCGTGACCTTATTTACCTGTCATTGCGCATGCGTAAAATTAATTTTCCCTTTGATTACAATCTTTCGTGGTTGGCAAAAAGCCGCTGGTTCCATATAAACACAATATATAGGTTCAATATTACGGGCATATTTAAGTTGACTGTCACAGAAAATCGATCGAATTACACTTAAAATGAGTAAATAAATATATTTTAGAGCTCATTCATGCATCTTCCGCGTTGAGTGACTCGTTTTGCGCATTTTTATTACAAATTATTAAGACCGTCCCGCCTCGTTACCTGTATAAGTTTAACATCAAAACATCCTCAAATCGTCTGGAAACCAATAATTACTAGCCAAGACATGTCTATTATAAAAGTTTAAAGTCAATTTTGTCGTTTCGATTCCAAACAAAAAACAAGTTTAGAAAAAATAACATAGCATTTACAATGGCGATAAACGGCCCTTTACGTTTTCTGCCAACCACTGGTAAGTCCCGGCAAATAGTTATATTGAGTGATGACGTACTGTTTTGATGTGTCTATACTAAGGATCATTATGAGTTGTTGCCACAATGCATGTTCACCACTTGGTAAAGATAAAAAGGTCTCTCAATGCAGGGCTGTATAAGGGTGGGTTAAGCAAAAATGAGATACCCTATGGTATATTTTGGTACATACACAGCATTTTTTCTGACATTATGATTGATTTATCTGAAATTTTTGGTAATAATATAAGTAAACTGAATTATTTTCAAAGCCTGGCTGCCAAGGTGAAAACATGGTTTATTTCAGAACACTTCAGATCTGTTGATACAGACATTATCAAATTTAATCTATGGTATTTTGTCTTTGAGTTACGATTTACCTATTGATTTAGTTTTTTGGGGAATCTTTTATCCAAAATTTATTAAAGAAAGAAAGAAAGATAGAAAGAAAGAAAGAAACAGACAAACAAACATTTAATATCAGTTCTTTTCGGACACATACAGTATACAGTAAAATTCCTATAGTAAGACCACTTTTGGGACTGTTCAAAAGTGGTCTTAAAGACCACTTTGGAACAGTCCTAAAGGTGGTCCATACAAGAGTACAAGAGATGTAGAAAACATATTAAGAAAACATATTAAGAAACTGTACCTTAAATCTAATAAATATGCTTTAAAAGCAAAATTTCTCGGCTTGAAGAAACAGATGGGCTGCATGATGCTTCCATGCAGAGCTGAAACCGCTCGCACACGAGTACTGGTTAACTGCTTAGAGGATATAAGCCTGCCCAGGCAAAGCAGTGCGAGTGGGACCGCCCATGCTTAGAAACCCTATTGGTTTCATTGGAGACAGGGCTTGAGATGTCATTTCATCTCAATGTTGGGTAAAAGTCCCACAAAATTGAAAGCAACGTCTCCAAAATGTTACACAGTGTTACGGGGACGTTAAACCTCAAATCAAACCAACAAACAAATCTTAATTTTAGGTGGTCTTAACTCTTATCCTGCTGTTCACGACAACCCCTATCTTTTGAAACAGTGTAGATCCAGATCAGATGGCTTCTGAAGAAGCCATCTGATCAGGATCTACACTGTTTGACATTCAGTTTATGGATTTGTAAGAATAAATTACATCAAGTAATCTAATTGGTTCAAAGTCAGAAATGGGTGTGGCTAAACTGAATAGTCAGCATAGCAGAATGTTACTGTATATAAGGCAGAAGATTCCATTCAGTACAAAATGGGTCAGCGATGATAATACATTATCTAGAATTAGATCCTTTTCAAGGAAAACATGAAAAGGCTTTGAACTTGTAAAACAAGTTTGATTTATGGCATGATAAATCATTTAATTTTGATCCTGGAAAAAAGATGTTTCAGTGTCTGGCATGGGGAGCCTATGTGCACACTCACTGCTGGATTTATGTTGTGTGGGAGATTTCACCAGGGGCCAGTTATTCAAAACTAATGACGTCGTTAGTTAATGAATCGTATAAAACGTTAAAACTTTGATTATTTAACATGGAAAATATACTGATATTTTCAGACTGGTGATCATGAGGTTTTGGGTTCAATCCCCACCAGGGGCCAGTTATTCAAAACTAATGACATAGTTAGTTAACAAATAACTTTGATCATTTAACATGGAAAATATACTGATATTTTTGCTGAACAAATGTGAGCAGCTTTTGCATAGGCAAAAGCTAGTCACATTTTTTTCATTAAAAAAATAAAATTTAGATATTATACTTGCTAGAAAAGTTAACAATAATATGACCACTAACGAGCTAGTTAATTTAACAAGGCTTTGAACAACATTACCCAGGTCGGCAACATTCTTTCATGGAGATCTAGGAGGTAATAATCTCTCCTTTCAAAAGAACATACACTGTATTGGTTTATGGTTATGAATAAGCCTTTCAAGGAAAAGTTTGGTTAAGTAAACTTAACGGCTCGACATTTGTGACAGGGGAGTAAAACTCTACACACCCCCCACCCCAACTTCAACATAATATGGTTCTGTTCTGTCTGTCTGCCTGTCCATTGCCTCCATCTGAATGTCGTTCCATTACACATCTCCAGAGCTTACGAAATTTAGCAGGCACCCAATCTGAACAAGCTGGCCTCAGAAGCTCGGTTGGATGGGTGCCTGACTGATGATCCTTAGGTCATGGGTTCGGTACATGCCATGTCAGCAATATTCATCATGAAATCTTTTCTACGGTCATTCTCTCCCTTCTACTGATGCAAGAAGGGCAGTTGTCAGTTTCTGGCAAATGAATTTGCACTGCACTGGGAACCACTTATGAAGAAGGAAAGTGTGGTTAGGTAAATTTACCGGCTTGATATAACCTTTATAGTGTGGATTGGGCCATCAATTGAACTCCAGACAAACAATTTGGCCAGCCTTGGGGTGAAGTCAAAGCATTTTACAGACATCAGTTCTGCTATAGTTTGCACCGAACCTCTTAAGTATTGGTACACCTTCACTCCTTACCATACTTGCTCGACATAATTTTGAACAAGTACAATTTAATACTCGATGTTGAGCCTAAAAAGAGCTGGATGAGTGGCAAACAGTGTAGACCCTGATGAGACGCCGCATTTTGCGGCGTCTCATCTGGGTCTACACTGTTTGCTTGGTCCCGTCTATCCGAAAAAAATACAGTATGTCGATTTCTACAGGTAACCTTCTTTGCACAACACAAAAAGACTGTAGCTTGGCTATAAACATATTTTATCTGGATTTCGTACAAATCAGTGATAGTCCCATGGACATCAGCAACGAAAAGCTACTGCACTCTATGAGCTTTGGGTCATTTGACAAAGAATCAACCCAATAAAGCATCAGAAGTTTTGTCAACGTAACCCTGTTTTCAGTTGCAAATGGACACTAAAAATAGCCTCAATTTGCTGGGATAATAAATCAGCCTTGGACAAAACGGTCCCAGGATGCTTCTGAACCAAGTTTTGAACACGAAAATAGCTTAATCCGGGGAGAAGTAGTAGTTATTGATAGAGGAATCTCTCGCCCCCACAGAAAATTGTGCAATCTGTCATTCACAGAAAGACAAGCAAGGCATCTGCTCAGTCATTTGTACAGAATAATGCTCTTTATCATGTTTGACTTTGGCATGTTGGTGCATCAATATTAATGTTTTTACTATAAATAGCATTTATCTATTTTTTCCACTTGTAAGTTTCAAGAGGGCACTTATCTGGAATCAAGTGCTGTTAACCTTTTTGTACCAAGTGGAATCTTTTTCCATGTATATAGCAGTAGTCCATTCACAATTTAGGGATATTACGAGGGTAGGCTGAAAAGTTCTGAGCCTGCATCGGCCAGCCATGAAATTTTGTATTCATTAAATCCAAACCTTTATTACTTGATTTGACTCAAATGAGTTCAAGTTTACCTGCAATAACGTAGAAATTCTAGACTTTGAAAATTGATACTAGCACGTTTTTGAGAAAATGGACAGAATCTGGCATTGTGGTGTCATCAAGTACCTCCATAAAAAGGGGTTAGCTCCTAAGGACATTCATGCAGATATGGTTGCTACATTAGGGGATGATGCTCCTTCATATGCAACCGTGAAAAGATGGGCAGCAAATTTTAAGATGGGCAAGGACAGCCTTGAAGATGATGACCGGTGTGGACAACCCACAACGGCAGCAACTGAGGAAACCATCAGCCAAGTGCACAGGGCCGTGATGGATGACAGGTGTTTAACTGTGAATCAGTTAGCTAACACTGTTGGCATCTCCCGTGAACGAGTAGAGAACATTCTACCCAGTGAATTAGGAATGTCGAAGGTTTCCGCCAGATGGGTGCCACGGCTTTTGACGCCTGACCAAAAGTTGACCAGACTGAACCTGTCACAAGCCAACTTGGCTATTTTTGAAGCAGACCAAGATGGTTTTCTTGACCGTTTTGTCACTCAGGATGAGTGTTGGGTTCATCACTTTGAGCCAGAGACCAAAAGACAATCCATGCAATGGAAGCACCCTGGCTCACTCCCCCCAAAGAAGGCAAAGGTGGTCTCCTCTGCAGGGAAGGTGATGGCATCAGTGTTTTGGAATGCCAAGGGTATAATAATCATAGATTACCTTCAAAAGGGCAGAACAATTAATGGGGAGTATTATGCAGATCTTCTAAAACAATTGCGAAAAGCAATTAAGGCTAAACGACCCGGAAAATTGACAAAAGGGGTCTTGTTCCATCAGGACAATGCGCCTGCTCATAAATCGGTTGTCGCAATGGCTGCTGTGCATGACAGTGGCTTCACACTTGTCGATCACCCTCCGTATTCACCTGATCTAGCTCCATCAGATTATTTCCTGTTTCCAAACATGAAAAAGCACTTGGCTGGGCAGCATTATCGGTCAGACGAGGAGGTGATAGCTGCTCTGGAGGAGTTTTTCAGGGACCAAGATGAGACCTATACCACTGGGATCCAAGGACTCCAGCATCCCTGGAGGAAGTGTGTGGACAGGAAGGGAGACTATGCTGAAAAATAAGGCACTTTCAGCATGGACAAACCATTGGATCTTGGTCAGGCTCAGAACTTTCAGCCTACCCTCGTAGGTTGTGTTTTCTTCAAAATTTATTTAGCATAGTCCTTATCCTGCTGAACAAACTTATTTAGCCACACCCATTTTTGACTGTGATTTGATAAAATTTATTCTCTCAAATTTGCAAACTTAATGACAAACAGTGTAGATCCACTTTAGTTTATACTAATTTATTCTAGTTCATTTGCCATGAAAGCTTCAAGCTTATTGAATCGCTCTCGAACACTCATTCAGGATGTTTTCACGCGCGCGCAAGAGAGAGGCAGTGGCTTTTTGACATCTGCTACCCATTTACACCTGGTGGAGTGGAGCAGTGTCTTGCCTAAGGACACACCTCGATACCGGTGGCCGGTTCGAACGCACAACCTCTTGATCATGTCGAACACGTTAACCACTGCGCTATCGAGGCTGACTAGATCCACTTTCGAAGCCATCTGGTATGATGTACACATTTTGTAAAGGTAGGGGTTCAGCAGGATGGTTAGCAGACTTGTTTCTGCGACATCTGATCAGGATCTGCACTGTTTGCCAATGTCCCAGAAAAAAGCGGCTAGACATATATGAGTTAAACAATTGTATGGTGGGCCTAGGTGGCTCAGACTGGTGATCAGGAGTTTTCTGGTTCGCTTCCTGCCAGGTCTCACAAATTTCTATCATGGACATTGATCATAAGATATTTTCTGTACAGTCTTTCTCTCTCTTTTCCTTATTCAAGAAGGGCAGTTGTCACTTTCTGAGCAAAAGAATGTGCAATGTACTGGTTAACTACTTGTGTATGAAGTGGAATTGTTTTTAGGTGTTAACTGGCTGACTCATCATGACCTATAATAGTCTTGACTGGGCCTTAAATGCCATACCAAACTCCATACCAAACCAGAAATGATTGTATATACATGTATTTTCTCCCTTCACTATAGCCATAAAGGGAAATAATAAGGCTTTTGTTTGGTAACTAGTGCAGAAAACATGTTTGAGGAATAACAATGTAAACCCATTGCACTTTTTCAAGCTTAATTTTCTACATCAAAGTTTGTATTCATCAATGTATCAAACATGTGAGATTTTACAACAGTTCAAAACAGATTTTATGTTACCGCAAAAATCCTAAAAAAATTTGGACACCTTGAGGACTTGCTGTAACTCTCCTAAAATTTCAACAAATTTATTCTTAAATCCTGCAAGGAGTCCAAAAGGTGCAAACGGAATGGCAAACAGTGTAGACCCTGATCAGACTGCAGTCTGATCTGGGTCTGCGCTGTTTGCCTAGGCTTATCTATCCCAATACTTAGGCTCATTACAGTAGTTCAAAACGTTCATGGAAAACAAATCTTCATTAAAATCATTGTTAGCATCAGCTGTGAGATAATTATGTTTTTGTGTAGTTCCATTGTTTGATCTGGAGCAATTATCAGTTTCATTGTTGCTTCTTCCCCTATTTGGCTGAGAAAATTGATGCTCCCATCCTTGTTGAGGCAGTCGGTTTCAAATAATTTTAATGTGGAGTAAGGTTTCTGAGGAACAGTTCAATAATGAATGACTATTTTGTACTCATGATCTGGTTCAGAGAAGCTGCTCGTCTCAACAGGGTTTTGGTTCAGGGCCTCTTCAGACTTTACAGATTTGTTTAGGATAATTTTTAGCTCACCTGTCACGTAGTGACAAGGTGAGCTTTTGGGATCACTTTTTGTCCGTCGTCCGTCGTGCGTGCGTCCGTGCGTGCGTCCGTGCGTGCGTCCGTGCGTGCGTCCGTGCGTGCGTCCGTAAACTTTTCTTCAAACGACATCTCCTCCTAAACCACTGATCGGATTTTGACCAAACTTCACAGGAATGATCCTTAGGTGGTCCCCTTTCAAAGTTGTTCAAATGGTTCCGGTCCGTTGCACATATAGGTCACAGTAGCCAAAAATAGATTTTTTTCACCGAAAACTTAAAAAATCTTCTTCTCTGAAACCGCAAGGCCCAGGTCTTTGATATTTGGTATGAAGCTTCATCTAGTGGACCCCTACCAAGTTTATTCAAATTATAGTGCTGGGGCCAAGTATACCCCCGCACGGGGGCCCTTTGGTTTTACATGGGCTTATATAGGGAAAATCTTTTAAAAATCTTCTTCTCTGAAACCGCAAGGCCCAGGTCTTTGATATTTGGTATGAAGCTTCATCTAGTGGACCCCTACCAAGATTGTTCAAATTATAGTGCTGGGGCCAAAAATGCCCCCGCACGGGGGCCCTTTGGTTTTACATGGGCTTATATAGGGAAAATCTTGAAAAATCTTCTTCTCTGAAACTGCAAGGCCCAGGTCTTTGATATTTGGTATGAAGCTTCATCTAGTGGACCCCTACCAAGAATGTTCAAATTATAGTGCTGGAGCTAAAAATGCCCCCGCACGGGGGCCCTTTGGTTTTACATGGGCTTATATAGGGAAAATCTTGGAAAATCTTCTTCTCTGAAACCGCAAGGCCCAGGTCTTTGATATTTGGTATGAAGCTTCATCTAGTGGACCCCTACCAAGATTGTTCAAATTTTAGTGCTGGGGCCAAAAATGCCTCCGCACGGGGGCCCTTTGGTTTTACATGGGCTTATATAGGGAAAATCTTCTCTGAAACCGCAAGGCCCAGGTCTTTGATATTTGGTATGAAGCTTTATCTAGTGGACCCCTACGATGATTGTTCAAATTATTGTGCTGGAGCTAAATATGCCCCCCGCACCAGGTCCCTTTGGTTTTACATGGGCTTATATAGGGAAAATCTTGAAAAATCTTCTTCTCTGAAACCGCAAGGCCCAGGTCTTTGATATTTGGTATGAAGCTTCATCTAGTGGACCCCTACCAAGATTGTTCTAATTATAGTGCTGGGGCCAAAAATGCCCCCGCACCAGGGCCCTTTTGTTTTACATAGGCTTATAGGGAAAATCTTGAAAAATCTTCTTCTCTGAAACTGCAAGTCCCAGGTCTTTGATATTTGGTATGAAGCTTCATCTTGTGGACCTCTACCAAGATTGTTCAAATTATAGCCCTGGGGCAAAAAATGCCCCCGCCCCGGGGGCCCTTTGGTTTTACATAGACTTATTTAGGGAAAATCTTGAAAAATCTTCTTCTCTGAAACCACAAGGCTTAGGTCTTCAATATTTGTTATGAAGCTTCAGCTAGTGGACCTCTATAAAGATTGTTCAAATTATAGCCCTGAGACCAAAAATGCCCCCGCCATGTGGCCCTTTGGTTTTACATACACTTATATAGGGAAAATCTTTAAAAATCATCTTCTCTGAAACACAAGGCTTATGTCTTTGATATTTGTTATGAAGCTTCAGCTAGTGGACCTCTACCAAGACTGTTCAAATTATAGCCCTGGGGCCAAAAATACCCCTGCTCCGGGGCCCTTTGGTTTAACATAGACTTATATAGAGAAAATCTTATTTTACATAGACTTCTATATGCAGGGTAAACCTTTAAAATCTTCTTCTCTGAAACCAGAAAGCCCAGGTCTTTCATATTCCATATGAAGCTTCATCTTGTGGACCTCTACCAAGATACAGTCGAACCTGTGCTTACGGTCACCTCCGAATAACGGTCCCCTTATTACAACGGTCATTTTCAACCCCTCCCATCGAAATTCCCTAATAAATTAACTGGGAATAGCGGTCCACTGTGCACTACGGTCAACGGTCACGTTATTCAGTCCCAAACTGAGTTGCTGTCCTTGAATAACGGTCTATAATTGAATCCATCACGCTCATGATTTCAGCTTTGAGGTAATTATCGCCATTGATTGGCATATAATTGGCCTGCTTGATTGGTGTTGCAGTCCTTAATCCTGGCGATCTGGTCAAACATGTTACGGTTTGTGAGTGAGTTGAATTGAATAAATCCATTGCATTCTGTTTTACACAAGAAGTGAAGATAGTTTATTAGAAAAGTGAAGAAAAATTGACTAAATATTTTTTTAGCTCACCAGAGCCGAAGGCTCCGGGGGAGCTTATAGGATAGGCAGTTGTCCGGCGTTGTCGTCGTCGTTGTCGTCGTCTGACGTCAACACTTTCAAACATCTTCTTCTCTGAAGCCACTGGACCGATTCAGCCCAAATTTTATCTGTAGCATCCTTGGGCTGGGGGATTGAAAGTTTGTGTTTTTTATGAAAATTGGCCCATTAGTTTGGTTGCTATAGCAACTTAGAGCTCCCATAGACTTATAATGGGGAAAATTGAAAAATGGCATTAACTGCAAAGCCTTTGCAGATATTGGAACAAAACTTTCATAGAAATGTTCCTTAAGCAATCTAGTATCTACCATATGATTTTAGGCCTACTGCTCAATTTTAATGGTTGCCATGGAAACCAAAATGCAAAAAATAGAAAAAAAAAATACTTAAAAAATCATCTCCTCAGAAACTGTATGCTCTAGGAGGCTGAGACTATATGAAAATATTCACCATATTTGCCTTTACAGGTTTTGTGTTTTTTATGAAATTTGGCCTTTTAGTTTTGTTGCTATGGCAACTTAGAGTTTCCATTGACTTATAATGGGGAAAACTGAAAAATGGCATTTACTGCCAAGTCAATGCAGATATTTTGACAAAACTTACATAAAAATGTTCCTTGAGTAAACTTCTCTCAGCCATATGCTTTAATGTCAACCTGGGGGTCCCCTAGGTTGTGCCGGGGCCATGCCCCGCCCCCTCCACTTCATAAAATGCCTTATATCTCAGAAACCTTAGAGATCCCAACCCCTAAACCATATATATTCTTGTTCCTTATGATAAGATGCATTAAGTGACACCAACCTGGGGGTCCCCCGGGATGTGCCGGGGACATGCCCTGCCCCCTCTATTTCATAAAATGCCATTTATCTCAGAAACCATTCAGATCCCCACCCCTAAACTATATATATTCTTGTTCCTTATGCTAAGATGCATTAAGTGACACCAACCTTGGGTCCCCCAGGGATGTGCCGGGGACATGCCCCACCCCCTCCACTTCATAAAATGCCATTTATCTCAGAAACCATTGAGATCTCCACCCCTAAACCATATATATTCTTGTTCCTTATGATAAGACATATTTAGTGATACCAACATTGGGGTCTCTCTTGGGTGCGCTGGGGCCATGCCCCACCCTTCCACTTCATAAATGCCATATATCTCAGAAACCATTCAGATCCCCACCCCTAAACTATATATATTCTTGTTTCTTATGATAAGACGCATTCAGTGACACCAATCTGAGGGTCCCCTAGGATGTGGCGGGGCTTATGCCCCACCCCCTCCACTTCGTAAAAGGCTGACTATCTCAGAAACCGTTCAGATCCCCACCCCTAAACCATTTAAATTCTTGTTCCTTATGATAAGACGCATTCAGTGATACCCACCTTAGGGTCTCCCTTGCCGCACGGGGGCTATGCCCGACCCCTCCACTTCATAAAAGGCCCAATATCTCAGAAACCGTTCAGATCCCCACCACTAAACCATATAAATTCTTGTTCCTTATGTTAAGATGCATTCAGTGATATCAACCTAAGGATCTCACAGGCCGCACCAGGGCTATGCCCCAACCTTCCATTTCATAAAAGGTGATGTATCTCGGAAACCCTTCAGATCCCCACCCCAAAACCATTTATATTCTTGTTTCTTATGAAAAGAGGCATTCAGTGACACCAATCTGGGGGTCCCCTAGGATGTGCCAGGGCTATGCCCCACCCCCTGCATTTAGTAAAAGCCCAATATCTCAGAAACCGTTCAGATCCCCACCCCTAAAGCATATAAATTCTTGTTTCTTATGATAAGACGCATTCAGTGATACCAATCTAAGGGTCTCCTGGTCCGCACAGGGGCTGTGCCCCACCCTTCCACTTCATAAAAGGTGATACGTCTCGGAAACCATTCAGATCCCCATCCCAAAACCATATATATTCTTGTTTCATATGATAAGACGCATTCATTGAAACCAACCTCGGGGTCCTCTGGGATGTGCCCGGGCCATGCCCAACCCCCTCCACTTCATAAAAGGCTCAATATCTCGGAAACCATTCAGAACCCCCAACCCTAAACCATATATATTCTTGTTCCTTATGATGAGACACATTCAGTGATACCAACCTAGGGGTCTCTGGGGGTGTGCTGGGGCTATGCCTCACCCTTCCACTTCATAAAATGCAATATATCTCAGAAACTGTTCAGATCCCCACCCCTAAGATATGTATATTTGTGTTCCCTATAATAAGACTCATTCACTCACATCAATGCATCTATGTGCTAGGGCAACATGCTGATGCCATGGCCCACGCCTCCACTTCATAAAAGGCCATATATCTCAGACACCATTAATATCCCAACCTCATAATCATATATATTATTGTTTCTTATGATTAGACACATTCAGTCACACAAACTTGGTGGTCCACAGGGGCCATTCCTCTCCTCATCATTTCATAAGAGGGCCTCATATCTTGGAAACTGTTCATATCTCCAACCCTAAACAATATATTTTCTTGGTCCTTATTATAAGACACATTCAGCGACAACAATCTTGGCTTTCCTAGGGTCTGCCAGGGCTATGCTCCAACCCCTTCGCAGCTTAAAAGGCCTTATATCTCAGGAACAGTACACATCCCAACCCCTAAACCATATATATTCATGTGCCTTATGATAAGATAGATTCAGTGATACCATTCAGGGCTCTGTTGGGTCCATTTCTCATCCTTCCACCTCATAAAAGGCCTAATATTTCAGATACAGAGTCCACATGGGTGCTCATTTTGAAATGGGGGTTTGTTTGGGAGACTTTATAATCAATAAATTAAAACCTGAAACCATACATGGCTGCCAGTGGGCAGTGTCCGCCTGAGTTCTGGTGAGCATTGTGGCCCATGGGCCTCTTGTTTTTTAATTGGCGGACAATCCTAAAGACGGTAAAACTAGCCCAGTAAGTAAATCACAATAATTGCGGCACTGTCAATTCAGGGACAAACCATCTGTGTATTTATTACGGTTCAAGTATGACACTATTGTTAATCCCTGTCATATAATTGCCACCCTGCGGTGCGTGTCGATAAGGTGTGAAAATATGGTCAAGTCATGTCTCTAATTTGCGTTTATCCTCCAGTCATAAAATTTAATCCAAGATCAATGTGAAAATGATTTAATCCTCCTCAGACAATTAGCTACATCTAACGGTATATGTTTGCATAATAAAAACGGACTACTCTACGATCTCATGAATGGTTATGTTTTGGCGCCAAATAGCAGACGCTCGGAGGGAAAAGTCGAACGCTGTTGTTGGTTATTGACACGGAGGGATAATTCGGGAGCTATACAGCGCTGTTTTCTTTCCACCTCTATTCACAACCGTTTAGCTATCGAGAAAATATTTTTACCGGTTCCAAACATTTTTTATGAAAGATTTAAACATGTGTGGGGTTGCTGGCGTCGGATGACGCAACAAATAAATTAAATGGAAAACAATATGCTTCTTCATCCAGTGACAGCTTGCTATTTAATCAATAAATGTAAGAATTTTTGGACACTGTCGGCCTGCTGGTAATTGTCAAACCTCCGAATAAAGGTCACCTGTGAATAACGGCCAAATTTGTCCTGTCCCATAGATGGCCTTTGTTCACAGGTTTGACTGTAGTTCAAATTATAGCCCGGGGGCCAAAATTGACCCTGCCCGGGGCCCACTTGTTATACATTGGATCAGGTGAGCGAACTAGGGCCCTCTGGGCCCTCTTGTTTATTAAGTGAGGTCTCTATATGACCTTAGTTGTTGGTGGGATGTAAAGCTAAAATTTACACTATTGTTGGAATCCAATGCATCAACCATGTTACTTAAATACTTTTATATCCAAACACATTTGTTTTTGCTTATATAGAAAAATGACCATTTACTCGTACTTTTGGATAGGCCTAATGGAAAGTAACTGTCCTTTTGGCTTTTGAGCCGCCCCAGCCCATCAGGGCTTGGGGAAATAGATTTGGCTGCATGGTGCTTCCATCCAGAGCTGAAACCTACCACACACGTGAAAACTGTTCAACTGCTCTGCAAGTTTAAGCCTGCCCAGGCAAAATGGTTCCAGTCGGACCGTCTATGGGCATAAACCCTTTGGTTTCATTGGGCGGCAGGACTTGAGATGTCAAATAGAGTCGGGTAAAACACAAAATTGGAAGCAACATCTCCAAAATGATCTAAATAATGTTGACGGGGATGCTAAACCTCAAATCAATCAATCAATCCAAAAGCTTAACTGCACACTATTGTTGAGGTCCAACGCATCAACCATGTTAACCCTTCTCTTGCTGAATATTCAGATTAGCCACACCCATTTCTGACTTTGAATCAATCAGATTACTTGATGTAATTTATTCCTACAAATTCATAAATTGAATGCCAAACAGTGTAGATCCAGATCAGATGGCTTCTTCAGAAGCCATCTGATCTGGATCTATACTGTTTGCAAAGATAAGGGTTGTCGTGAACAGCAAGATAATGGTTACTTAAACAACTGTGTTTTATTTATATATCCAAACACATTTGTTTTAGCTTATATGGAAAAATGAGCATTTACTTTTGGATAGGCCAAAGGGAAAGTAACAGTTACTGTCCTTTTGGCTTTCTGCTTATGACATTTCCATTACAGTGAAGTTATTTTATGTTTGTGTTTCTTTCCTGTTGATCTCTTTGGTAATTGTACAGATTCCTGATCAGTGCCTTCACTCCTCCTTTTTTCTTAAACCATAAAATGTCAATCACGGCAATTGTCGTCTGCTTTGCTGCCCTAGTCATTTTTTGCAAACAGCGTGGACCCAGATCAGTAGGAGCAGTCTGATCTGAGCCTTTTTAGCTCACCTGAGCACAAAGTGCTCAAGGTGAGCTTTTGGGATCGGTCTTTGTCCGTCGTCCATCGTCCGTCGTCCGTGCGTCCGTGCGTCCGTCGTCAACTTTTGCTTTAAACAACTTCTTCTCCAAAACTGCTGGACAGATTTTGATCTAATTTCACAGGAATGCTCCTTGGGTGATCCTCTACCAAAATTGCTCAAACTGTTCTGCTCGGGTGAACAAGATGGCCGCCAGAGCTAAAAAATAGAAAAACCTTTAAACGACTTCTCCTGCTTAACCAGTGGATGGATTTTGAAATTATTTCTCAGGAGTGTTCCTTGGATGACCTTCTACCAAAATTGCTCAAACCGTTCCGCTCGGGTGAACAAAATGGCCGCCAGAGCTAAAAATAGGAAAACCTTTAAAGGACTTCTTCTCCTTAACCAGTGGATGGATTTTGAAATTATTGCACAGGAATGTTCCTTGGGTGACCCTCTACCAAAATTGCTCAAACCGTTCCGCTCGGATGAACAAGATGGCCGACAGAGCTAAAAATAGAAAAACCTTTAAACGACTTCTCCTGCTTAACCAGTGGATGGATTTTGAAATTATTCCACAGGAATGTTCCTTGGATGACCTTCTACCAAAATTGCTCAAACCGTTCCGCTCGGATGAACAAAATGGCCGCCAGAGCTAAAAATAGAAAAACCTTTAAACGACTTCTTTTCCTTAACCAGTGGATGGATTTTGAAATTATTTTACAGGAATGTTCCTTTGGTGCCCCTCTACTAAAATTGCTCAAACCGTTCCGCTTGGGTGAACAAAATGGCCGCCAGAGCTAAAAATAGAAAAACCTTTAAAGGACTTATTCTCCTTAACCAGTGGATGGATTTCGAAATTACTTCACAGGAATGTTCCTTGGGTGTCCCTCTACCAAAATTGCTCAAACCATTCCGCTCGAGTGAACAAGATGGCCGCCAGAGCTAAAAATAGAAAAACCTTTAAACGACTTCTTCTCCTTAACTAGTGGATGGATTTTGATATTACTTCACAGGAATGTTCCTTGGGTGCCCCTCTACCAAAATTGCTCAAACCGTTCCGCTCAGGTGAACAAGATGGCCGCTGGAGCTAAAAATAGAAAAACCTTTAAACGACTTTTTCTCCTTAACCAGTGGATGGATTTTGAAATTATTTCCACTGGAATGTTCCTTGGGTGACCCTCTACCAAAATTGCTCAAACCGTTCCGCCCGGTTGAACAAAATGGCCGCCAGAGCTAAAAATAGAAAAACCATTAAACGAATTCGTCTCCTTAACCAGTGGTTGGATTTTGAAATTATTTCACTGGAATGTTCCTTGGGTGACCCTCTACCAAAATTGCTTAAACCGTTACACTCAGGTGAACAAAATGGCCGCCAGAGCTAAAAATAGAAAAACCTTTAAACGACTTCTTCTCCTTAACCAGTGGATGGATTTTGAAATTATTTCACAGGAATGTTGCTTTGGTGAATCTCTACCAAAACTGCTTGTACCGTTCTGCTCGGGTGAACAAAATGGCCGCCAGAGCTAAAAATAGAAAAACCTTTAAACGATTTCTTCTCTTTAACCAGTGGATGGATTTTGAAATTAATTCACAGGAATGTTCGTTTGGTGTCCCTCTACCAAAATTGCTCATACTGTTCCGCTCGGGTGAACAAAATGGCCACCAGAGCTTCTCCTGCTTAACCAGTGGATTGATTAATAGCCCTGGGGCCAAAAACGGCCCGGCCCAGGGGCCCACTGGTTTTACATAGGCTTATATAGGGAAAACCTTTAAAAATCTTTTTGTCTGAAACCAGAAGGCCCAGGTCTTTGATATTTGGTATGTAGCTTCGTCTAGTGGACCGCTACCAAGATTGTTCAAATTATAGCCCTGGTGCCAAAAACAGCCCCGCCCCGGGGCCCACTGGTTTTACGTAGGCTTATATAGGGAAAACCTTTAAAATTCTTCTTGTCTGAAACCAGAAGGCCCAGCTCTTTGATATTTGGTATGAAGCTTCATCTAGTGGACCTCTACCAAGATTGTTCAAATTATGGCCCAAAACCGGCCCTGCCCCTGGGCCCATTGGTTTTACATAGGCTTATATAGGGAAAACCTTTGAAAATCTTCTTGTCTGAAACAAGAAGGCCCATGTCTTTGATATTTGGTAAGTAGCTTCGTCAAGTGGACCGCTACCAAGTTTGTTCAAATTATAGCCCTGGGGCCAAAAATGCCCCCCGCACCAGGGCCCACTGGTTTTATATAGGCTTATATAGGGAAAACCTTTAAAAATCTTCTCGTCTGAAACCAGAAGGCCCAGGTCTTTGATATTTGGTATGAAGCGTCATCTAGTGGATCTCTACCAAGATGGTTCAAATTATAGCCCTGGGGCCAAAAATGTCATCGCCCAGAGACCCTTTGGTTTTACATAGACTTATAAAGGGAAATTTTTAAAAATCTTCTTCTCTGAAACTGCAAGGCCCAGGTCTTTGATATTTGGTATGGAGCTTCATCTAGTAGACCTCTACCAAGATTGTTCAAATTATAGCCCTGGGGCCACAAATGCTCCCCACCCCGGGGCCCTTTGGTTTTACATAGACTTATATAGCCCTGATGCATAGGCTTATGTAGGGAATATCTTTATAAAAATCTTCTTCTCTGAAACCGCAAGGCCCAGGTCTTTGATATTTGGTGTGTAGTTTCATCTAGTGGACCTTTGCCAAGATTGTACAAATTATAGCCTTTGTTTTTGTTTGGTATGAAGCTTCACCTTTAAGACCTCCCTCAACATTATGCACATTAAAGCCCTTGGGCCAATAATGGCCCTCCCTGGGGCCCACTTGTTACACTATGGATCAGGTGAGCGATCCAGGGCCATCATGGCCCTCTTGTTAAAATAATTTCCAAGAAGATTGGGCAGACGACATAAGCAGATGACATTTTCAGATGTTTTACTTGGCAGCTTAAGGGTTAATAGCAGAATTTTACTGTAGTTGAAATTACTGGGGTGGGGTGGAGGGGCAGCTGTGGCCCACTTGGACCTCTTGTTGCTGGTTCCTTGCTATTTATTTCTCAATCATTATTTTCTCCAATAAGTAGCCATTAAACACCAGTGATAATGCTAGAATTGATTCTTTAATCACTGTTTACTGTTCAAGTAATCATTATTTATGACTTTTATTCTCAGAACAGACTCTGTTGACTACATCGGTTTCCTTTCAACAATTTTCTAATCTTTCCATAATAGGATTTTTCTTCATTTTGTCAATACTATATTATTGTGCAACACAGTCGGAACATATTCCATTAGTGGGTATGACAAGATTTCTGGAGTTTACCATTATTTTCAGCGAATCTAATTTAGTTTTCTGCGAAGAAAAAAAAATCTCGGCTCTTGAAGTTTACCAGACAGATTTGCGACTTTATTATTCCCTCCTTTAACATGAAGGATTGCTACCGTTATGTCGCTAAAAATGGTTATTGTAATTTTCCTAAACTTGAGACATGCTTACTTTACATTCCAACAAGCATTGATTAGATTCGGTGGCTCACTCGGATGCATCACGTGAACAAGTCAGTGAAATGAATACCCCTCTGAAAAAAACTTTATATAGAGAAAAATGAGGTTTACAGGGGTATACACATTATTTATGTCCCCCCACCCGAAAGGGAGGGGGACATATTGGTTTTGGTGCGGATCCTGTCGGCGTTGGCGTTGGTGTTGCCTCTTGTCTGCACTCTATCTCCTGAATGGATGGATGGATTTTGATTAAACTTACACAGATACACCATTGGGAGGGGAAAAGTACTGATTAGATTTTGGTGACCTTGGTCTAATTTTCAAGGTCACAGTGCTCAAAACATTGTCAAATTTTAGGCCAAAAAAGCTTGTCTGCACTCTATCTCCTGAACCAATGGATGGATTTTGTTCAAACTTGGTACATAGTATAATTGGGATGGTCTCAAGAACTGATTAGATTTTGGTGACCTTGACCTAATTTTCAAGGTCACCACAGGACTAAGACTTAAAAATAAGCTTGTCTGCACTCTATCTCCTGAACCAATGGATGGATTTGGTTCAAACTTATTACATAAAGTAAGTGGGATAGTCTCTAGAACTGATTAGATTTTGGTGACCTTGACCTAATTTTCAAGGTCACCACGGGACTTAGACTGTTGAAAATTGCCTTGTCTGCACTCTATCTCCTGAACCAGTGGATGGATTTGGTTCAAACTAGGTACATTATATCAGTGGGCTGATCTTAAGAACTGATTAGATTTTGGTGACCTTGACCTAATTTTCAAGGTCACAGGGCTGAAATAATGAGTGTGGTGGGGGGACATCTGTTTTTAGAAAACAATTCTAGTTTTTGTTATTTCTGCTCCAAGACATAGGTTGTGGGTACTCGTTAGAACCATCTCAATGAGGCGGTCCTAACGAGAACCCACAACCTATGTTTGCAACATAAGTAAGAAAAATATCACAGATTCTCATCAGAAAAGTAGCCATTTTGGAGATGAGAAAAATGCACTATTTCACACGGGTGTTTTATCATAATGGTACATCTGGGGCCAATTGTTCAAAACTAACGACATTGTTAGGTAACATCGTTAAAAAAAGTTTGATTGGTTAAGTTGACAAATGTGCTCATGTTTTTGAAACTTTTCAAAGCATTTTAAACTATTTAGACACTATATTTAATTGTTGGAAACACTAAAATTTAATAATGTATAATAGCATGTAGATCTGAAAACCCAGTATACTGATATTTTTGCTGAAAAATATATGAGTTGAAGAAGCTACTCACTATTTGTTTTTGTTTTTTTTTTACCGGCCCCTATAGCTCAGTTGGTAGAGTGTCCGCTCCGGGGAACGGGAGGTCACGGGTTCGATCCCGGGCCGCGACATACCAAAGTCGTTAAAATGGTACTAGCTGCTCCTCGCTGGGCACTCAGATTTACGGGGTAGAGCTAGGACTGGTCGACCCAGTGTCAGGATAATGTGACTGGGTGTGGTATCATGTAATGTGTCTGGGACATGATACTTCAGTGAGGCAGCACTATAAAAGTGAGCATTGAGCTCCCTGTCGCAACCAGACACCGTCGTGATATGACTGAAAAATTGTTGAAAGTGACGTTAAACCTGAATTCACACACACACACACACACTTTTTTTTTCACCATAATGGCATGTTTTTCTACCATATTGAATGCTTAAAGTTTTGAATCAAGGTGATCTAAGCCGGCCTTGGTAGCTCAGTCGGATGAACGACTGACTTGTGATCAGGAATGCGCGGGTTTGATACCTGCCGGGGTCGGCAACGTTCTTTCGTGGAGATTGATCATGGAATCTTTTCCACAGTCATTCTCTCCCTTCCGCTGATTCAAAAAGGGCAGTTGTCAGTTTCTGGCAAAGAATGTGCACTGTAATGGTTAACGGCTTACATATAAGCCTGCCCAGTAAAACTGTGGATAGATAGACTGACTGGCTCAAAATTTACCTAAATAGTGTTGACTGGGCCATTAAACTCCAATACAAACAAACAAGGTGATCTAACATCTTTGTCCCCAAATTACTTAGATCTCTCAACCCTAAACCTTGGATGAGTTGATTTTACATTCCAACAGGCTGAATTTTTATTCCGATAGACCCTACGCCCATGTATTCAAAGTAACTGTTATTCAATTTGCATATCAGCCCCGCCAAGCGAATTTGTGTCTTCGAGCATTCCGTCATGACAAATTTTAACTGCGCATGCCCAGCCATTCAGAAGGGCCAGGGATATGGCTTTCTGTCTGAAGGTTCCTCTTGATTCACTTCTTGTATGAGCGAGCAGCGAAGGGTCTTGCGAGACTGCGGAGATGCGCAGGCTCGCCTGAACCTTCACTGCTCGCATAGGCGATAAGTACCAAAATCGCTTGACAGGGCCCATATTATCATTGCTTCAATATGGCCATATTAGACAAAGTCTCAAGAGTACTTAGAGCTTTCAATGATATTTTCTGATTTATTGTATGCAAGTTTTTATAAGTTGTCAGTTGAAAATGAGAATACTGCATTTCGAGGGCTTAGCGCAAAACTATTGTATCTGCATTTTCAAGATTTTTCAGGAGAAGCAAATAACGTTCCTATTTTCTTGATATTATGGCAATACTTTACATCTTTACATATTTTAAAGGCTAAAAGGTGTTTATTTGAACCAAGGCAGTTTTAAACAAATCTATCGCTTAATGAAGGAGACCTTGACCTTTTTTTCAGTTACAATAGTTTTGCATGCAAAAACCTAACTTTTGTATACAGATTTTTGGTGCAAAACTATTGTATCTGCAGTTACAATAGTTTTGCACTGAAAATGTTAAGATTTTGATGTAAATATTGTGTAAATAATGTAGATACAATAGTTTTGCACCAATTCAGAAGTATAGGGGTGCACCAATAAAGCCTTCAGAACCATGGAATTTTTATAGAAACATGTTGAAACTTAATACATATGACTCGCAGAAGACTGGCCCAACCAATAACATTAACTAAATCCTGGCTGTCATTGATATGTGGCTTTAAAAATTCTGTTTTATATATATAATAACTATGCATATAACAAGTATAGCTTTTACGAAAAGCTAGGTCTATGCTAATGAGAATGTCTAAAGTTATATCCCAGTTGAAAGGGGAGGAGGAGCCGACAAAAAAAATCCCAGAAATGTGTTTTATGCAATTAACCGTCTTTGCCAATATTCTAATTGCCAGTCTGCACCCAGGATCCTGTGTATTGAAGATTTAATAATGTCAAAGCTGCAAATGCTGTAATTTTGTCAAAAAGTTCTTTTTTATCTTTCAAAAGGCACAATGTGCAACTTCAATCAATATGCTTGTGACAAAAACTGTTGGAGAAGTTATAAAAGTAATCAACGTTCCTAAACTTTACTTAAGACTAACTGAAGATTAACCCGAAAATTTTGCAAACGTCGAGGCAAGATTTTTTAAATCCCCAGACCTGAAGGCTCCTGAGGAGATTATAGGATGGCAGTAGTCCATTGTGTTCGAGAGTTTGTAGATGTATATTTTGTATTAGCCTGTACAAAATGACAGCAAATATGGGCTTGTACAAATGTGATAGCAATTCTGTGCCAGGGGCATCTTTTTGTGTGAATGATATTACTATACTTGATATGGACCGCTATCTTCTTCTTGTGAAAGCTTATACTGGTTAAAGGTCAACCAGCATTGTGGGTGACTAATGGCTGTACTTCCGTGATAAACCATCCATCTATAATGTCTACGCCCATGGGCGTAGACAATAAGTTAAAGCAATACAATCACACAAAATGGATCATTCAGAATAATATTGGGTGACCGTATCCTACCATATTTAACACTAACCTGTCCACCTAATGCTGGGTATGCTAGCCTACCTTACCATACCCTACCCTAAAGTAGGACCAACCCTACCCTAGTGTACAACAGGGCATTTTAGGCTATGGAAGGGTACCCCTCCCCAACCCATTACCATAAGTAAGAGAATGATATTACTTTAGCTATCCTATTCTGGCTTCTGGGGTAGGGTATAGGAGGAGAGCCTCACTTAACCCTAACCTAGCAGTGCCTAAACTAGCTTACTATATCCTATCTTATCTATCCCACCCTAAGGTAGAGACTACCATACCTACTTTGCCATACCTTACTGGTTTGTGAAGTGTTCCCTACCCCTACCCTCACCAGTAGGGTGACCATATACCACCCCACTTTACCCTACCCTACTGAGTTACCTACCCTTACCTAGCCTAAGGTAGTGTAGGATGGCTAGGCTAGGTTACCCTACATCCTACACTAACCAGTAGGGTGACTATACCCTACCCCTTTCAACACCATCCTGCCTACGAGCTACTCTCCAATGCTCTCTTGTGTTAATTTTATAACAAAAATAAAGATGTGCATCTAGATTATTACCATAATCATATCTTTCAGTTTCAGTAATTTTCCAAATTATCAGGCTTGCAATTTACGGATATTTACAGATACAGTTTTCTGTATCAAACAAATATTCAACATGGTAGCATTTTTTTTTTCACAGTCGCGAGATCAATATGACGTCAGACCTAGCCCAGTAAGTGATGTCACATTGACACATGCTATATTTTCTGTCGGCAACATCACATAGTGCTGCCGAACAAAAATGGCCGATGAGTGAGTATTTATTATAATTGTTTGCTTGGTGGTCTTATGACTAGGGTAGACCAGCCTACCCTTAGCCTATCCTTCCCTACCCAACCTCCATCTTTGAATATACCCTACCTTTTTCAACAGCAATCTGCCTACCAGGAAGGGTAGGCTAGCTTATCATTAGCCTATCATGCCCTAGTAACCCTACTCTACCCTACCCCTAATAAGGGAAGGGTGAACCCTACCATACCATATGGTACCATAGTGTAGGTAGAATAGGGAAGGGTATCCTACAAGGAGTGTCACTGTACCAACTCTATCAAACAACATACTGCCTATAAGGCTAGCTTGGCCTGGCTAGAATAGCCTTGCCTACCATATCTCGCCTTAAACCATCCTACCCTAAGATAGGTTAAGGTAATGGTAGGGTACTCTTCCTTACCATATTGGCTTACCCTATGCTTCCCTAGGATGGGTGGGGAAAGGCTATGCCTGTATGCCAGCTATGCCTACCCTGGGGTTGGGTACAGTCTGACTACTTGTTAGGGTAGGGTACAGTCCCTTACCAGTTTGGTAGGCCCTATCCTAGGGTAGGATATGTGTAGGCTAGGCAAAGCTATGGTTAAGTGACCCTACCCTACCCTAAGCAGGGTTGGTTTGATAGAGTAGGTATAGTCATTCTTTGCGTTAGAGTAGTTGAAGGCTACCCTTCCTTAGCCAACCCTACACTATGGTACCCTGGGGTTTGTTAGTGTTAGTGGTTGGCACTTCCATGGTTAGGGTAGGGTAAGGTAGGGTCCTTCTATGGAAGGGTCAACCATACCCTACCCTATCAGTTAGGACAGCCTGCCTTACCTTGTAAACAGGATGGACTGCTCTACACTAAGGTACCACTGGGCAGGCTAGGGTATGAAAGGGTATCCTACCACTAGCCTAACTGGGAGGATGAATATCCATGTCCCACACCACACTACATACCCCTTAGCATATCCTATCCCGACCAAGGGTAGGGACTACCCTATCCTATGGTGCCATAGTGTAGTCTCAGTGATGGAAGGGTACCCTAACTAGGAGAAAGACTGCATGTTAGGGTAGGGTAGTGTAGCCTTACCTCAATGTATTAGCACTGCCTTACCTAGCCAACCATATCCTACCTTACCTATCCTACCCTAAGGTAGATTTGTTTGTATGAATTGGAGTTTAACGGCCCAGTCAAGACTATGTTAGGTCATTTTTGAGGGAGTCAGTTTACCTATCCACACTTTTCCTGGGCAGGCTATTTTGAAAGTATTTGAGGGTCATTGATGGGGCCTAATGGCCTAAACTAGCTAGTCTGGCCCAGAAAAACATGTGCATTCCATATTTTCCAGTTCTGTGGTGTATTCCTTGCTTCCAAAGGATAACCCTTTTGTAGAACATATTTAATGTCACTGCAAATGATGTTTGGGAATGGCTGCCGTAAAATGTCTCCCTGCCCTACATCATAGTGTAGTTTATATTTTCTTGTCCTTTGGGATCTTTGATTCCATTGTGGAATTTTGAAAGTATTTGAGGGTCAATGATGGGGCCTAATTGGCCAAAACTAGCTAGTCTGGTCCAGAAAAAAATGTACATTCCATATTTTTCAGTTCTGTGGTGTATTCCTTGCTTCCAAAGGATAACCTTTTTGTGGAACGTATTATATGTAAGCGGCTAACCAGTACAGTGCCATTCTTTCACCAGAAACTGACAACTGCCCTTCTTGAATCAGCGGAAGGGAGAGAATGACGGTAGAAAAGGTTTCATGATAAATCTCCACGAAAGAATGTTGCCGACTCTGCCAAGTATTAAACCAGCGTCTTCCTGATCACCAGTCAGGGGCGCATCAGACTGAGCTACCGAGGCCGGCACCCTGAGTTGGAGCCTACCGTACATACTTTACTATACTCTGCTGGGTAGGGAAGGTACCCTACCCTCACCAGTAGGGTGACCCACCTTACACCAACCTAGGATAGGTCCTACCCTACCAAATCTTAGTTGCCTACCCTTACCTAGCCTAAGGTAGGGTAGACTAGGCCAGGGTACTTTACACTCTACACTAACCAGTACAGCAACCATATACCTTACCTTTTTCAATACCATCCTGCCTATCATACCCTACTTCAAACTAGGTAGCATAGTGTAGGCAAGGCTAGACTAGTCTAAGGAAGGGTACCCTACCACTACCCTAATAGAAGGACAACTGTATTTATCCCACACTACCCTGCCTTCCAGGTAGACTGTATTAGCCAAGAAATGCTTAGCCCTAGCCTAACCCACCTTGCCTACCATATCTTACCCTAGCCTATTCTACCCTAGGATAGACCCTATTTAACTGGCTAGGGTAGGGTACCCTAAAAATCAAAAATGGTTGACAGTGGCCATGTGATCTCAAAGGAGCTATGATATTAATTGCAACCATATTTGTCAACAAACTGGAACCAGACTTGTTGGCTTACAAAGTATGTAACAGGTATGCTGAACACAGTACTGTTTCAGATATGCCCCAGTGGAGTGGCAAAGTCCAAAATAATTTTAGAACTGACATAAGTAAAATTATAAATAACCATTGTTCCATTATTTTCCTTTTTACCTTTCTGTTCCTTTAATTATTTGAGTAGTGTATTTGCTTAAAATGACAGAATTTCAAGCCAATGACCACAATTTCTTGAAATAAATACAGAATCCTGAAATTGTTGTATACTACAGCTTATTTGTATCCATTAATTTGGCTTGTATCAGACTTTAGTAACTTTTAATGGTGCAGCCAAGTGCTTTTCATTTGGTGCAAAACTATTGTATCTGCAGGTTTTGCTTGAGAAACCTGGCATTGTTGGGTATTTTTTAGTGCAAAACTATTGTAACTGCAGTTACAATAGTTTTGCGCCAACTTCTAATGGCCTTCGCAGATACAATATTTTGAATATTTTTAATAACTCCAGAACGGAATGGAATATGAATACAACTCTTTGGTGGAAGATGCAAATCAATAAATGCAACCAAAATATAGGAAAAACAGAAAATGGCCAAAATGTCAGTTACAATAGTTTTGCGCTCAGCCCTCGATTTGACCTGTTTACCGCACACCCATTCAATTTGAAATCCTTCCCTCCAACCTCTCGCAGAAATCAATACAAACTTACCATTATTTGCAAATCGTTGCGGAGGCTCTGTTTTGCGTATCGAGTGTGGGTGCTTATTAGTTAGTTGTTTTTTTTACCACATTTTGAAAAAAGTGCAGGGTGGGGTAAATCACGGCATCTGTCTGAGCAACACTGAAGAGTAGCCGCAGTTTCCATTTTTTGTACACATCTTTGGGGAAATAATTTATAACCTTTTACAACCTTGTAGCTCATGGTGCGGTGGGAGTGTCGGACCGTCCGTGCTTAAAAACCTTATTGGTTTCATTGGGCGGCAGTGCTTGAGATGTCGTTTCATCTCATTGTCAGGTAAAAATCCCACAAAATTGGAAGCAAAGTCTCCAAAATGACCTTTACAGTGTTGATGGGGATGTTAAACCTCAAATCAAACAAAGCTCATGGTAAGTGCCCTTGCCGATGATGCTAGAGGTTCCGTTACCATCCCCCCGGCAAGCAGGGATAAATTTTTCAATGTCCTCACAATGACAGCTTCATTGGCATCATAAGCAGGGATGAATTTTGAAACAAAGTATGTCATCCTTTTGCTTGGGACATTAATTGGAGGCCCAGATCATAATGTAGGCCGGGGAGAGCTCGTATAATAATATCAGTTCTGTTCACTTTCAGATATGTACTGTTTTGTCCGATTATTGACGGACAATTAGCTGTTTGTCCTGCTGATGTATTTTCTATCTCAGTGATCAGAGATTTGCCGATACACCTACTTTCAGTGTCGTATGTAATTGCGATTTAAGCCGACTGATTACATTAACAGTTGAATAACAAGTTGCCGTTTAGAAGGCTTTATTCTTTGTTATTTTGTATGTTCCGTTAACTGATGAACTAATGAGCTTGTAACGCATGGTACGAACACTGACGAAGTGTCAACTTGTTACCATATGATCATGTTAGTAACAACTAGTGGTTGACCCATAAAATGCCAATCACGACTGTTGTCGTCTGCTTTGCCGTCTGCTGGTTACCATAAAAGTAAATTTTTTGCAAACTGTGTGGACCCAGATCAGACTGCTCCTGTAGGAGCAGTCTGATCTGGGCCCACACTGTTTGCCTGTATGCAAAATTATTTTTAAGTAGTTTGCAGAAAATAAATCAGTAGACATAAGCAGACAACATTTTCAGATGTAGTTATGGATTAAACCAAACAGTCTGTCTTTCTTCAGGAAACATTTCCCAGCAAACACTCAGAGACAATGACATCATTTTAACAAGTCTGTGTAATGAATATCCCTCTGAATGAAGACACCCCCACCCCCTCTGAACCCCACTTTATATGGAGAAAACTGGGGTTTACAGGGGTATACATTATTTTCCTTATTTCTGCTCCAAGACATAGGTTGTGGGTACTCGTTAGAACCGCCTCAATGAGGCGGTTCTAACGAGCACCCACAACCCATGTTTTGGAGTATAAATAAGAAAAATATCAAAAACTTTCATTGGAAAAGTAGCCATTTTGAAGATGTGAAAGAATGCACTATGTCACACACTGCACAGTTAGAAAACTTGAGGGTTTTTTTTTCTCATAATTTTGAGGCAATTATGAACTTAATCTAGCAAAATTCTCTCAGCTCAGTCACATGGTACGAGAGCTGCTATACCATTTAGGGTTTTTATTGGATATTAATGAAATTCTACACCATTCTCTAAGTACCACTTAATGGGGTTTATCTGTTAATTGTTCTACAGCTCTTTCATTCTCTTCTTGCTTCTGTCACGCTTAATTTGTCAATCAAGAGCCTGTAGGCGTTGAGACACTCCCAGTAAGTTTGCAGTTCCAGAAAGTCCCCCTTTTGCATATTGCTATAACACATCCCTGTGACTTAGTGCATTCTTTCATATCTCCAAAATTATTACTGTAAAACACTTATATTTGGCAGTCATTTTATTTTGGCTCTATTGGCGTTCAAGGAAAAAACCTGCCAAATTAAAAACAGCTAATAAAGATTGAAAGAATAACAAACTGGCAGAAATATTTTCAATACACATTACAAGTATGATACAGGGCGAAACAATGTTTTATTAAGTGTTTCTCTTTGCTTGTTAACTATTCAGCCACAAAGCTGAATAAAAGCAAATACTCTTGAAAAACATATAACTGATACTGACTGACGGCTTTGCATGTGAATAAACCCAGTAATTAAGAACTGATTTGTTTTCACACACACCAAGAACAATGCAATGTGGAAAACAGATGAAAATTACCATGTATAACTTGCAAATTGCCATGTTAAACTCGAATGCATAAGACATACAGGGTACGTCAGAAATCACGTTTTTTTATATTTTTATACATGTATATATATTTTGAAAATACAAAATCCAACAGACTATAAATCCGCCAAAAGGTCCACTCATAAAAACTGTCAAAATTTACTGCTGCCAAATTTAAGTGTTTTATAGTATTTTTCTGATGAAAAATTGTGGTATTTATTTTTATTCAAAACATAGGTTGTAGGTGCTTGTTAGAACCGCCTCAGTGAATCGGTTCTAACGAGCACCCCCAACCTATGTCTTTGAACAGAAAGAAGACAAATATATGAAGTGAGGTTTACCGGGGGGTTTCGTTTCATGAACTTGTTAACATGATGGAATTTAAGTGTATCTTTGCATGACAGACATTTTTAGGGGCAATATCTTGGAGAGTACACATGGATGTAGGTGTCCGCCCGCGTCGCTCTAAAAGGATTAAAGAAAGATGCCACAGTTTATTTTGAGTCTGTAATTTACTGACAGCAACTTTCACTCGCCCAATCCTCTCCCACTGCCTTAATGAGGTTTGTTCAGTTGTTTTCTGTGAGATCTGCGAAATTATGGTCAAAAGTGGCCTCTTAATGCGAGCAGAAGCTCTTAGGGACATTCAATAAGTGTTTTCCTATTGTAGAACTGGCATTAATGATGTTGTCTATTATCTGTTGTGCTGAGACCATTTCTGAGCTCGATTTTAGCAAACGTAGCAAACGTCTCGAGAAATATCCTGAAAGCCAGACAACGGCTGACTTGTTTACAACAGGCATTTAGCTGTTTTTGACAATCTGGGCATATTTTTGTTGGGTAAGAATTAAGAAAAAAAGATTGATTGGTTTGCCTGATTGAGTTATTGAGTTATTTCATTTAAGTGTCTGACATTCTTATTGCTAGATTCATTGCTTCTGACGCCATGTCTGATCATCCTTGGAAAGTGAACTTAACCCATATATGACAATGGAATCTTCCCACCTAATAGGTTTGGAGTGGTCCATTTCCAATTATAGGGGTGTTCAGGTTTGTTATGTTTGTGGTAAGTTTTATAAAAAATGTATGTACTTTCAGCAAACAGTGTAGACCCTGATCAGACGCCGCAAAACATTTTGCGGCGTCTGATCAGGGTCTACACTGTTTGCCAATGGGACTCAGCATAATTGGGGTTTTATTCCAGTGAAAGCACTGACTGGTGTTTTGTGGCGTCTGATCAGGGTCTACACTGTTTGCTTATGTCCCACAGATGGGATGCTAGGCATATTGTGGGTTAAACGTTTGCTGCTTTATTCGAGTGAAAGCACTGACTGGCATTTTGCGTCGTCTGATCAGAGTCTACCCTGTTTGCCAATGTCCCACAAATGGGATGCTAGTCATATTCGGGGTTAAACGTTTGTTGCTTTATTCGAGTCAAAGCACTGACTGGCATTTTGCGTCGTCTGATCAGAGTCTACCCTGTTTGCCAATGTCCCACAAATTGGATGCTAGTCATATTCGGGGTTAAACGTTTGCTGCTTTATTCCAGTGAAAGCACTGACTGGCATTTTGCGTTGTCTGATCAGGGTCTACCCTGTTTGCCAATGTCCCACAAATGGGATGCTAGTCATATTTGGGGTTAAGCGTTTGCTGCTTTATTCCAGTGAAAGCACTGACTGGCATTTTGCAGTGTCTGATCAGGGACTACTATGTTTGCCAATGTCCCACAAATGAGACTCTAGGCATGGGGTTAAGCAGTTGCTGCTTTAATTCAATGAAAGCACCAACAGCACTTGTGTGTCGATAGTCTCTCAGTGTAGACTTGGAAAATGGTCATTAGCGGGGACTTAGGCTGTTTTGTGTAACCCTTAGATTCCTGTACTAGTAACCAGTAACCAGTGCACATTCTTTCACCAGAAACTGACAACTGCCCTTCTTGAATAAGGGGAAGGGAGAAAATGACTGTAGAAAAGATTTTATGATCAGTCACTTACTAAGGAAGGTTCGCCGGCCCCGGCAGGTATCCAACCTGCAACCTCCTGATTACACACAGTGATTGGTCAAAATGCCCCGACGCTTGTCATGAATAAATGATTTTTACATATCAAACCCATGATGTTGTACAGGTAGATGTTCGGATAATTTAACCCTCATTGTACCAGATGGAATATAACACGAGTCCATTTCAAAATTTAGGGATGTCAGGTTGTGGTTTCTTCAAAATTTATTTGGAAAATGGCTGAACTTTTTGCAAACAGTGCAGTCCCTGATCAGACGCCACATTCTGTGGCGTCTGATCTGGGCCTGCACTGTTTGGCAATTACCGGTTTGGTTTTGAGGTTTCCGGTACAAAATGAGTTAAAGCCAGTCTATCAATATGACAGTCTAGACAGATTCGAATAACAGGTGACAACAGTAAACTTTACTATATTAACCTTTTGCGACTAGAAAAAATTCCAGAGCAGATCGAGGGCATCATTTTTGTCATTTTTGCTGTTAGCATTCAATTTTCACTCCGTTTGTTCATCATCAACATTTGTGACCACCCTAGCGTTCACCCAAATGGTCAAGTTTATTTCTCAAGAACTAACAATACTTTGTACAAACTTGTATCTAGGGATGCCAACATTAATGCAAGCATCCATATTTGACCTTGATCTACATTTCATGGTTCGCTGACTTTGTGAAAATAGCCTTCACCCAAATGGTCAAGTTTATTTTTCAATAACTATAATTAAGAGCTTCATTAATGGGACTTGGTACAAACTTGTATCGAGGGATGGCAATTTAAACACAAGTGTTCATTTTTTCACCTTGACCTACATTTTTTGGTTCACTGATTCTGTGAAGTATTGCATCAAACTTAGCATTCATCCAAATGGTCAAGTTTATTTCTCAAGAACCATAAGAGCTTTATTATTGATAATTGATACAAATTTGCATCTGGGAATGACAACGATAATGTAAGCATCCATATTTGACCTTGACCTACATTTCATGGTTCACAGACTTTGCGTCTAGCGTTTACTCTGATGGTCAAGTTCATTTCTCAAGAACCATAAGTGCTTCATTAATCATAAAAGATAAAACAGCTTTAATGCAAGCATCCATTGTTTGACCTTGACCTACACTTCATGGTTCAGTGACTTTGCACCCCCAACAGTCAGCCTTCAGCTGGATTCTTGTTTTTATGAAGTGCCTAGCTGGAATCACTAGTCACGTGAGAAGCTCAGGTGATTTTAACCGTATTTGACCACCTTTAATGACAATTACCTCTAATGAACAACTACCTCCATACCTGTAATACCTACCTCATCAAGAGGGAAACTTCCTCACTTTGATGCTAATTTTTGCCCAATTTATGCTAAATTTTTGAAAAATTTTGGAGTCTCCCTCATTTGAACTGAGAATTTCCCTTTACATTCTTTACATCTCCCTCATCACTATGGCAAATCTCCCTCCTACAGTTCAAAAAAACTATCACAGATGTGTACCTCAATATAATTGAATGTATCAGGAAAAGTTCATAATCCCCCAACACACACACACGCCACCGCCATAAAAAAAAATCTGAGAGATTGACTTGTAAAGACTTACACAACTTATTGGCATGTGTACATAGACTAGACTGACTGGCAATAGAACTCAGTGATTGGACTTTACAGGTCTGTTACAAAGAGAACTTCAAAGTAGTCTAATGCCTTAAAGAGATCAAGGCCAGCAGTCTTAATGTTATTTTAGAACTTCAGTCACTCGGTAAGGCAGAAACCTACAGCCCCCGCCCATTGGGGCTTGAAGAAATAGATGGGTTGCATGATGCTTCCATGCAGAGCTGAAACTGACCGCACACGAGTACTGGTAAACAGCTTAGAGGATCTAAGCCTGCCCAGGCAAAGAGGTGCCATTCGGACCGTCCATACTTATAAACCCTATTGGTTTCATTGGGCGACTGGGCTTGAGATGTCATTTCATCTCAATGTAGGGTAAAAGTCCCACAAAATTGGAAGCAATGTCTCGAAAATGACCTATACAGTGTTGAAGGGGATGTTAAACCTTAAATCAAATAAACAAACAAAAGGCAGAAACCTATATTTTTGCTGAAACAAATGTGAGTCGCTTTTGCATTGCAAAGCTATACTCACATATTTTCAAAAATAAATAAAACTGTTGTACCAAATGTTTGAACGCTTAGTTTTGTTTGATTTGAGGTTTAACATCCTGTTACCTCCCTTCCATTATCTACCTTGGTAGATCATATGCATAGCTTCTAGGTTTATAACCACTCTCTGACAACTGCGTCAGGGAGTCGACTCTTTGGCTCAGGGGTAAGAGCAGTGGACTGTCACCCGAGCGGCCCGGGTTCGAATCCCACCATAGGCGGGGATTTTTTCAGGCTATGCATCTTTCCTTTGTTACGGCTTTCAGGTCGTAAGATGGGGGCTCGTCCGAAATGCCAGAATTGGCTTGTGCCGAAGTTGGCATCCTTCACGTCATCATAAATGATGACTTCCTTGAAGAGGGGGTGTGTTACCTCCCTTCCATTATCTACCTTGGTAGATCATATGCATAGCTTCTAGGTTTATAACCACTCTCTGACAACTGCGTCAGGGAGTCGACTCTTTGGCTCAGGGGTAAGAGCAGTGGACTGTCACCCGAGCGGCCCGGGTTCGAATCCCACCATAGGCGGGGATTTTTTCAGGCTATGCATCTTTCCTTTGTTACGGCTTTCAGGTCGTAAGAGTGAGTGAGTGAGTGAGTTTTAGTTTTACGTCCCACCAACAGCTAAGGTCATACGGAGACGGGACCTCGGTTTAAAGACTCATCCGAAAGTCTGGAGAAGCCCGGGATCGATCCTGCAGGTCGTAAGAATCCCCATCAACACTTTAAAGGTCATTTTGGAGACGTTGCTTCCAATTTTGTGGGACTTTTACCCGAGGTTGAGATGAAATGACATCTCAAGCCCTGTCGCCCAATGAAACCAATAGGGTTTATAAGCATGGACGGTCCGACTCGCACCGCTTTTCCTGGGCAGGCTTAGATCCTCTTAGCAGTTTACCAGTACTCGTGTGCGGGTCGGATGCAGCTCTGTGTGGAAGCATTGTGCAGCCCATATATTTCTTCAAGCCCCGATGGGCGGGGGCCAATTGAACACTTAGTATTTTGACCACAAACAAGTGGAGTTCTCATAGTATAGAACCAAAAAGAAAACAAAGCAGATATTGCAGTGGGTGTTTGATAGTTTATCACAAGATAAGATAAAACTTACTGAGTTACCTTCTGTTCAGATATTGAAGTCAGTTTGAGCCAACACATGAGAAGAGTGCATTCTTCACAGAATCGACCAGACGAGGTTCAGCCGAACCTGCCCAGGCAACCAATAGGCTCATCCATTAAGCTCACTAAAGGTCACCATTACATATCTGAGAGCAGCAAATGCGCTGGCGAGACTGCACGTATGTGCAGGGTGCAGGCTCGCCTGAGATTTTGCTGGTCATTTGTGCGATAATATATTTATTTTTTTTTATTAGCTTCACAGTTCTTTTAGACAAAGTACTGTTCAAAGCAGTGCTAATTTACAGGTGCCTGTTTTAACCAACTTTGTTCCAAATGGAATCTTCCTCCTTATATATAGAGCAAGGGTACAGTTCAAAGTTTAGGGGTGAGAGGTTGTGTTATCTTTAAAATTTATCTGGAAAATGGCTTAACTTTTGGCAGACAGTGTAGGCCCTGATCAGACTCTGTAGAACTTGGTTCTGTGTGGCATCTGATCTGGAAAGAGGACCCATTTAGACTTTATGGGACCTGGATGATATGGGTTAACCAGCTCTTTTCGCATCATCAGCCTAATCCAGTTAATGATATAAAATTTTTGAACCTTGAATGTTTGCATTTTAAAGAGGCTGAAAATCTGTCTGAAGTCTTGATCCCAACCTTCAGATTAATTTTGTAAATTGTCTTAGGATTTGTTTGATTTGAGGTTTAACGTCCCCGTCAACACTGTAAAGGTCATTTTGGAGACGTTGCTTCCAATTTTGTGGGACTTTTACCCGACATTGAGATGAAATGACATCTCAAGCCCTGTCGCCCAATGAAACCAATAGGATATTGTCTTAGGAACTCACATATATAGGCTATGTCAGAAAAAAAATGTTTTTGAGGTTTAGAAAAACTTCATCGAAATAAGTCATCTACTGAATCTTTTTGCAAACTTTTTAAAATATTTTGTGTACAGGGAAACAGTGTGGACCCAGATCAGACTGCTCCTAGAGGAGCAGTCTGATCTGGATCCAAGCTGTTTACAATAATGACTTTTAAGGTAACCAGCAGATGATAGAGCAGTGATTGGCACTTTGTGGGTTAAGGATATATAGTAAAATTCCTATATTAAGACCACCTTTGGGACTGTTCAAAAGTGGTCTTAAAGACCACTTTTGAACAGTCCCAAAGGCAGTCTATAATAAGAAGACACTTGGTGTGGAAAACACAGAAAGAATAACTGAAACCTTCTCAATAAGCTTTAGAAGCCTCTGTGGTGTAGTGGTTACGTTACTCGCCTTGTAAACGCAGGATCGATCCCGGGCTTCTCCAAACTTTGGGATGAGTCTTTAAACCGAGGTCCCATCTCCGTATGACCTTAGCTGTTGGTGGGACGTAAAACTCAAACACTCACTCGCTCTCAATAAGCTTTGAAAAGCAGATCTAGTCTTAATTTTAGGTGGTCTTAATAGCAGAATTTTACTGTATAAACTACTGGTAAGCTGAAGTCACAAGTAGACAAGACAGTTCACAGTTCTTCTTCAGTGCCTTTAACATTGGCCAATTAGACCTTGTAAGCAAGCACTCTTTGTTAAACCCGATTTAGAACTCAAAATTTTATGTCTTCCACATGATGTATAGGAGTCTGTTTCCAAATCTAGGGGTACCAGATTGAGTTATGTTTCTTAAGAAATTTATTTGGAAAATGGCTGAACATTTTGCAACTAGTTACAGCTGGGATCAGATGGCAGGCACTGTTGGCCAATGTCCTGATTTTGCCAATGTCCCATCCAAAATGAGTTCAGAAAGCCAAAGATATCTATGGAACAGTTTTCTTAGGACAGTCATGAATATGACCAAAAAATCTCTGTTCCAGACAGCTCTCAATAAACAATTTGTCCCAATTTATATTCAGACTACTAAAGTGTTTTCATGGCCAAATAAAGGCAAGGAAATTTGCATATTGTAAATGAAATATTTGCATTATTGTCCCTCCTGTGCGGAAAGAATTTCATTCTCATTTCTTTATTTGCTTAGGTCATATTTGGTAATAAGATCACGGAGATATCTTATATGAGATATGTCGTAAAGGTCTGCGTGGGGGTATAGGGATCAGCTACGTACAGTTTACGTCACAAGCTCAATAATTAAAGCTCAAAATAGCCCAGTTGATGACACATTGACCAGGCCTATTCTCATAATTAGCTAGTTTCTGTTTAGCGAGTTTGAATTGAGGTTTAACGTCCCTGTCAACACTATTTAGGTCATTTTGGAGATGTTGCTTCCAATTTTTGTGGGACTTTTACCCGCCATTGAGATGAAATGACTTCTCAAGCCCTGCTGCCCAGTGAAACCAAAAGGCTTATATGCACTGGACGGTCTCACTCACACCACTTTGCCTGTGCAGGCTTAGTTCTTCTAAGCAGTTTACTAGTACTCACGTGTGGTCATTTTCAGCTCTGCATGGAAGTACCATGTAGCCCAATCTATTTTTTTCAAGCCCCAATGGGCGGGGGGCAAACTTGATGGGAACAGAAGTTTAGTGCTATGTCCAGAAAATTCTAGACTACAGAACCGTCTATCCTTTTAATCATCTATTCAGAGAAAATAAGGCTAAATTTACGTTGCATGTCAGCCCTTATTTTCACTGAAAAATAAGGCTGAAAAAAATTAAAAAAATTTGAAAGTGCCACCAAAAAGGAGATTGGTGACTTATCACTAAAATTGTTTCCCATAACTCCATTTATTTGTTTTGCATTATAACATGAGAGGACTTATCATGGTCTTACAATATTTGATTCTTCTATACACAATTTTTTTTTGGGGGGGGGGGGGGGGGGTTTACGGCCCTTAGAAGATTATTTCACTCATATCAGCGGTGGGCGAAAATCGGAGTACCCGCAGAAAAACCACCTGACCTGCAGAACTTGGCGTCTCACATTGTGACCCGAGCGAGGCTCGAACCACAGCGGTGAGAGACCTAATGATCAAGAGTCAGCGCTCTTAACCACTAGGCCATGGAGGCCCATCCTATACACTATTTACCACAGTTAATTTGACAGGCTGGCCTGAGCAACCAGTATAGACCCAGATGAGATGCTGCATAATGCAGCATCTCATCAGGGTCTACACTGTTTGCCACTAGTCAATCTATTTCACAACACAACTTCATGTAGTTAACTGAACTCGTTCAAATTTTAGAACAAATTTGGCAAAGACTTTTGGCTTTAGTTGTCCGACTACTTTGGGTAAATACAGTTTTTGAAATCATTCTTTGTCAAATCCCAATACAACCTTCCCAGAGGTGGCAAGAATCTTGTTTGGCAATAAATCATTGCTTTTCATTTGAATATTTAAAGGCAAAAGCAGAAGAATCAGAAATTTTTTGCTGCCGATATTAAAGACAATATTGTCAATCTTTACCCATTTTGTCATGAAGGCAGTATTTTTCGCCTTGTGTTTTATTACATCCCTGTCAATGCTATTTAGGTCATTTTGGAGATGTTGCTTGCTATTTTGTGGGACTTTTACCCGACATTGAGATGAAATGACATCTCAAGCGCTACTGTCCAATTTATATGCAGGCACAATCTGACTCACAACACTTTGCCTGGGCAGGCTTAGTTCTTCTAAGCGGTTTAACAGTATACTCATGTGCAGTCAGTTTCAGCTCTGCGTGGAAGCATCATGCATCCAAGGGACATGTTTTTTATTCTACTTCAAAATTTAGGCGTGTCATGTAGAGTTATTTTTTAAAAAATTCATTTCAGAAAATGGCTGTTTTTTTTTTTTGTTGTTTTTTTTTTTTTTGCAAAAAGAAGCTGCATTTGAAATTTTGGCACTTCAGATTGAGAAATTAAATTTGCAAAATGGCTGAACTTCCATTGGGAACCTCTCAGGGCACAGATCAGATGCAGCATACTGTGGCATGTGATCTGGGGGCCTCCGCCTCATTTTCGGGTTTTCCGTATAGAATGGGTTGCTCTTGAAAATGCATATTGATGTATTGATAAATTTTGATAGGCCCTTCAGAGACAGTAATTCCTTTGCACTGATATACACCTCAACCTCGTTATAACACGGAACTCCGGGTCCAACCAACGGACCGTGTTAGTTAACCGAATCGTGTTATAAACACCGACCGTATTTGTCACAGATCAACCATTGACACAATGGTGATCAATAGTTTCCCAAACAAGATGATGTGCGGTCCGGTTAATGACCGTATTTCCCGACTAAAATGTGTTTAGAACTAATTAATGGCAGTAAATACCATGGCCCATCAAGTCAAACAAGTCACTTTAATCGAAACCAGCTGACAAACCATGTTTTATATCCAGAAATCGTCCGATCTGACAGCGAGTATGACGCCATTTTGATAGCTGGTTCCCGGCTAACTTTGTTGTTACTGAGAATCCGGACCGTACCGAACTACAGTACCGCTAATAGATTTCAATGGTAAAATTACCGGGTTAGGATTCGGAACCGGACAATGATCAACGCTTACAAGAAATTTGAATTACTTCCCTTGAAATGTCTTACCCTTAATATTTTAGCCATTTGAAACGATTTTAATGGCGCACATGGTTTTTAATGATTTTTTACCGCGAAAATCGATATTGAATATGTTTTATCATTTGCTTTTAAGCTGGAATAAATATGACTTTCTTTTACATGCGGCTTTAGAAAATTAGTTTTATTGCAGTTGACCGATCACATCATCTGCATCGATGTTTAAAATTTCTGCTGAGCAGTGATCCTTAACAGAGCGTGATAAATATTTTTTTCCGGTTGCGTAACTGAATTCTTTAATCTCTTTATCACACTAAGCCAACACTTTTGATTGTGCCGATGGCAGTTCACGTTTATCATGCGTGTCAAGCTAAACAAGTTTATATACTGTATATTCAACTCTGCTGGAGGCCTGCAATAGATATCAAAAAGTACCGTTATAAACCGTGTTAGCTACCGTGTTAGCTACCGTATTACCGCAGTCAAAAGTGAGAGGAAAATAAAGTTGTTGTGCTTAAAACCTTGGATAATATTTATAAATGTTGGTTGGGGAAAATTTGGGGTCCAAACCAAAACCGTGTTATATCCGAATTCGTGCTGTAACGAATCGTGCTATAACGAGGTCCGGGTGTACTTTAATGGCTTCTATTTTGAAGAGCTTACATTATCCAAAGAAAATTAACCCAGATCAATATAGATATTTAAACACAGAGAACAAAAGGGATGAAAAGTTGGTCATGTCATCAGTCGTTGTACATTCCCTAAGAAAAGTAGCTTTATCTTCAACGTGCTGAACCCAGATATGCCATATTAACCCTAAGTTTTTTGACACCCCAACTCCTTACCATACTTGTTCTAAAAATTTGAACAAGTATAGGGCTGTCCCTTTATATCCCTATGTTTGGGATGCATAGAACAGGACCATGTTATAAGTGGACCGTGTTTTATAGGAATATTTCTATATAGAATATATAGTAAAATGACAATTTGGGAGACAATACCTAGTCGTCGTCATCATCATCATCAACAGATTTTTTATTAACGTACAGGTACAGGGGCAACGTCCACATAAGTGGGCCCCCTTCCAGGTAGCTGGCTTGCTGCATGCATGACAGGTCTTGCACCAAATCTCCAGGCTTGTCTATCATGAGGATCGATAGCAGAGAGATTCCATTCTATGCAATCTCTTTCTGTCAGCTGCTTCCAGGTCATCTTGGGCCTTCCAGGCCCCCGCTTTCCACCTGCCTGTATGTCACAGGCAGTCTTAACTGCACTGTTGGAGTGTTCCACATGTCCATACCAGCGAAGCCTTCTCTCTATCGGGATGAGGTCCAGGTCCTTAATGTCAAGATGCTCAAGTAACTCACTGGACCTGATGGTGACATCGTTCTGTGGCTTGACATTGCAGATCTGTCTGATCATTGCCCTGTCATTCCACTGAAGGCGTTGGAGGTTTGGCTTTGTCAATGGCCATGTCTCACTGGCATGGAGCATTGCGCTCCACACACAAGTGCTGTACACATGGCCACGTGTCTTGAACGAGAGGTGGCGGGAAGAGAGAGCTGGTAGCAACTCCTTGAATTTCTTCCAGGCTTTTTTCACACAGGATGTGGTTGAAAGGTTGCAACCACCCGCTTCTTAGAGCATATCACCTAGGTAGTAAAAGGAAGCTACAACCTCCAGCTTGTCGGATCTGACTTGGACTTCCCTCTGGTCTACCATCTAAGGGTCGTGCAGTTCCTTGGCACCGTGTACACCTGTAATCAGGGTCCTCTATCATGCGCTTGATCCCACTGCATTTCTTGTTCACCCAGAACTTGCAGCCATTACAAAAGATACTGTTGCTGCCCACTCCAGTGCGACTTTTAGCGCATGGGAACTGGCTTGTACTCTGCAGGAGGTCCAGACCTGAACCACAGTTCTAACCAAAACAGTGTTATAATGTGTAGAGTACTAAAGCGACTAAACTGTAGAATTTACTACCCAATGTTGAGTCTTAACTCTTATCCTGCGGTTCACGATGACCCCTATCTTTTGCAAACAGTGTAGATCCAGATCAGATGGCTTCTGAAGAAGCCATCTGATCAGGATCTACACTGTTTGACATTCAGTTTATGAATTTGTAGGAATAAATTACATCAAGTAATTTGATTGGTTGATAGACAGAAATGGGTGTGGCTTAAATGAATATTCAGCAAGATAAGGGTTAATTTGACTGCAAAAAGTAAGCAAGAAATCCAGTCAGTAATAAATTGACAATCACATGTGAGACACCAAGTTCTGCAACGGAAGGTCAGGTGTTTTTTCTCCGGGTACTCCGGTTTTCGCCCACTTCTGATTAACGATCGGCTCGATATGAGTGAAATAATCTTGAAAGGGCCGTAAAACCAAAACCAAAAAAAAAAAAAAAAATAAATAAATAAATTGACAGTAAAATAATGTGATGTATATTTCCATTATGTCAAATGATGCTAATAAATATCATTACCCGAATTTCTTCTTCCAGACACTATGTTATTTCAGCTTTTGAAAATTTAAATTGACAATTTGAGAATGACCTACATTCCATATTAAGACTAAAATTGACATTTTCATTTGGCAGTAATTGGTGCCAGCTCCTTTATTTCTAGATAAGATCTACCAAAGAAAGAAAATTATGGTGCAGGGCGACAGAACTGTGTATTAAGATGGTGTTTGGTCAATAGTTTTCTTGTCTGATAGCATTACGGTAACACACCCGTGCGAATTGGTGCATTTTTACACATCTCCAAAATGGCCATTTTTCTGATGAAAATCCGTGATATTTTTCTTATAAATACTGCAAACATAGGTGGTGGGTGCTCGTTAGAACCGCCTCATTGAGGCGGTTCTAACGAGTACCCACAACCTATGTCTTGGAGCAAGAATAAGAAAAATAATGTTTATCCCCATAAACCCCAGTTTTCCCTATATAAAGTGGGGTATAGGGGGGGTCTTCATTTCACGGACTTGTTCATGTGATGGCATGGTGAAGTATTTGAAATAACTGATGTCTTTGTGCATTACCGTATTCATCTCTTTTAGCACCCATGCCCTTTTAATCGCCTACTCCCCTTATTCTGGACTCAAACTGATATAAGCGCCCATGTACTTAACCCAAAGTAAAACAGAAGTGAAAGCAATGATCAGGTTGCCTCGGCAAGCCTCGCGATTCTACAAGCGTTCTCGAAGCCTTGCCTGATAAACTTGAAAAGTCACGAACCTGGTATTCTCTATGTCCATGTTAGAGCCAGCCATAATCGGGATGGGATGCCTTTGGATATATGTTTTGTTTTAAGATATTTTCTTGCGAGATACATAAAACATAGCTCTCTCTCTTTCTCTCTCTCTCTCTCTCTCTCTCTCTCTCTCTCATCAAACAATACACCCCTATAGTTGGAAAGGTAATAGGACTGGAAGATTCCATTGTCAGATGGGTTAATTAGACCGTTTTCTTGCAGAAGCAAAAAAAAAAATATATATATATATATAAAGAGATAATGACTGACATGTTACATTTGATATATTATTGATGATTGCTACTGAGTAGAAAGAATAGATTTATTTTTTGTTGTGTTTAATTGCCTTTTATTGCTGTATCATTAGGATACAGATGAAAGAAATTTGAGTGATATAAGGTTCATAAAGACAAAATTAGTTTTCTAAGTTAAACATACTGAAGCCATTTTTCAGAAAATGAATTAGAAACAATATTCAGACACCTTCCAAAAGGTGCTATGATCTGTTTGTTTGATTTGAGGTTTAACATCCCCATCAACACTGTATAGGTTATTTTGGCGACATTGCTTCCAATTTTGTGGGATTTTTACCCGACATTGAGATGAAATGACATCTCAAACCCTACCATCCAAACAAACCTGAATAGGGTTTATATACAGGGACTCTCACCACTTTGCCTGGTCAGGCATAGACATTCTAAGCCGTTTACCAGTAGTCATGTGCGGTCAGCTTCACATGTGCGTGGAAGCATCGTGCAGCCCAGTCTTTTTCTCGAGGCTCCGATGGGCAGGGGCCAAAATAACGTTTTGTTCTGTTATTTTCTACAATATAAGCAGTAAAGTTGAGTTAACTGACCAGCATGTGATGACCTAATTAGCGTTTGATTGGGATGTTAAACCAAACTAATGTGCCCTCGATCTTAATTAAAATTAATGTCAGATACTTTAGTCCCTCTGTCGTCACGAAAACATGTTTTGTCTTTCTGTATTTGGCATGCAGAAAATTAATTTCCTGGTTTGTTTGAATGTTAAAAGCTTAATTTGAATTTTAGTCTTAAGTTCACACTTCAGAGTGTGAACTTAATTGTCGTCGGAATTTAACCCTTATCCTGCTGTTCACAACAACCTCTACCTTTGCAAACAGCGTGGATCCAGATCAGATGGCTTCTGAAGAAGCCATCTGATCAGGATCTACACTGTTTGTCATTCAGTTTGTGATTTTGAACAAAAACATTATATTGTGTAATCTGATTGGCTGATAGTCAGAAATTGATGTGACTAATTAAATTATTCAGCAGGATAAGGGTCAAGCAGAAAAGATGTGCTTCCTGCTAAACTGTTTCACAAGTAATCAACATCAGATGGATAAAATCACTTCAACAACTCCATGTAATGAACACTGAAAATCACTAGCTTTTTCTATCACAACTATACCGAACCTTTGTATCTCAGACCCTGAGGTGGTTGGATGTCCCCAGTTCAATCCCCACTCAGTTTGGCAAAATTTCTACAGTCAGTGATTCAGAAAGGGTAGCAGCCCCCGCCCATCGGGCTTGAAGAGATAGATGGGCTGCATGATGCTTCCAGGCAGAGCTGAAACCCACCGCACACGAGTACTGGTAAACCGCTTAGAGGATCTAAGCCTGCCCAGGCAAAGCGGTGCGAGTCGGACCGTCCATGCTAATAAACCCTATTGGTTTCATTGGGGGACAGGACTTGAGATGTCATTTCATCTCAATGTCAGGTTAAAGTCCCACAAAATTGGAAGCAATGTCTCCAAAATGACCTTTACAGTGTTGACGGGGACGTTAAACCTCAAATCAAACAAACAAACGCCATGTAATGAACCCTGAAAATCACTAGCTTTTTCTATCACAGCTATTGAGCTATATGTCTCAGACCCTGATGTAGTTGGATGTCCCCAGTTCAAGCCCCACTCGGTCTGGCAAAATTTCTACAGTCAGTGATTCAGAAAGGGTAGTTGTCAGTGTCTGGATAGCTCAGGGACTGTAGAATGCTCATGCAAACAACAAAGACTCAGATCAGACTGCAGATTTGTAGGTTTTAGAGTCATCAGGCTCATCCAACTATTGGAAACAAAGTAAATGACCGAAATAGTGTTGAAGGGGATGTAAAACTGTAAAACCTCAATTCAAACCAAAAAACTTTTGATTAAACCTGATATTTGAAGATAAGGATTTTTATCCACGAAAATGATCTGTAAAGAAAGAGATAACTGGCATTTCGATTTCACCTTTTTCTGATAAACAGAAACATTGACATTTTGCAAGTTATCTTGAATTTCAAGAAGACACAAGCGTGTCAACATGTGATGTCAAGAATTTGAAAGGTTGAACAAAGAAAAATACAGTAAAATCTACTATTAACCCTTGTCCTGCCGAGCCCAGATATGCCTTATTTTCCAAATAATGAAGATCCAGATCAGATGGCTTCTGATGAAGCCATCTGATCAGGATCTACATTATTTGCCATTCAGATTGTGAATTTGTTGCAATAATTTGCATCAAGTAATCTGATTGGTTGATAATCAGTAGTGGGTGTGGCATTTTTAAATATTCAGCAGGACAAGGATTAAGACAATCTAAAATTAAGACTAAATCTGTTATTAAAAGCTTATATTGAGAAAGTTTCAGTTATACTTCCTTGTTTTTTCCACACTCAGTGTCTGTCAATAAGAGACCACATTTGGGACGGTTCAAAAGTGGTATATTTCCCGCGATATATTTACCCCCACCCTGAATATCTTGACCCCGGGAGGCAAAATATCCCGGCTGGGATATCTTGCCCCCAGGGGGGCAATCTTAACTGGCAAGGATATCTTGACCCCCATCCACATTTTTGGGGTTAACTTTTTTCTTAATGGCCTATTTGTTCTTATATGTATCTGAAGAAAGATACTGGACCACTTAATAGGGTTTATCCGGAAAATGCCAACTTCATAATTTGATTATCTAGGTCTTTGAAATTTCATACAATTTGTGTCCTCCATAAAACTAAGAAATACTGAAAATTTGAAGTTGATATCTCCAATATTTCCAGAGTTACAGCCATTCAAAAATATAAAGAACATATAGCAAAATGCGTCTCTTGTACCTAGGTGGGTACAGATGAGCAATTTTATCATACTTGATTCCAAAGGGGCACTATATTACAAAATGCATAACATTACTATTTCTTATCTAAATTCGTTGATATTTGGCGGAAACTTGCTTATATGATATGAATCTATAAGTTTGTTGTTGTTTATGAAAATATTAATATTTTTCTCTCTAATGACCATATTTGGAATCATCCAAATTTTAACTGCCATTTCTCCAAAACCCATGGAGATATTTTATTCTAATTTTCAGGATTTTATAAACGTGTTGGTAACTTTTAAGTGATGTAACACTGAAAGCCTAATTTCTACAGGTTACAAAATTTCCTTTTTCCGGAGTAGGCCTATTACCAGTGAAGCCATCTGATCAGGATCTGCACTGTGTGAATTTAAACAAAAACATTATTTCATGTTATCTGATTGGCTGAGAGGCAGAAATGGGCGTGGCTAATTGAAATATTAGGATAAAAGGTTAAACTAACAATACTTGAAATAACTCGAAAATATGCCCTGAAATACTCACCATGCAGTTCTACGATCATTCCGAACGGCATTACGACAATGGCGACAAGAAAATCCGCTATCGCTAGCGACATGAGGAAATAATTTGTCATGTTTTGTAGACGTCGGTCCCAACACACCGCTAGACACACAAGTAAATTCCCGAGAGCAGTGCAGAATATCAGGACAAGCAACGATAGTAATCCCCATCGTAATTCCAGAGGTTCAACGATTTCCACACAAGTTCCGTTGAAACATGTCAAATTTGTGACCCTATCACTCCAGTTACTAGAATAGTTCATTATTAGGTACACATCCAACATCCAATCATCATATTCCGTTTGTTCTGTGTTTACTTGGACGTCGGTTTCGATGATGTCATAGAATTCTTGGTTGTAACCTGCCAGCAGACGTACAACCTGTCAAGAAAGAGATACGGGTCACGTCATTGAAAATGGAGCAAATTACATATTTTCACACCAGACTATTCAACCACGCAATTTTTTTTACAGAATATTCATTTACGTGTGGTCCGTGTTTCTAGCTTGTGAATTGTCGTGAAGGTTCTTATACAGACTGAATGGAAACATAGGCTTAAGGTGGCACATCTGTGTTCAGCTATGGCTATAGCTGACATTTGCTTAACGTGGCTCGTAAAAGTCAAGGAAGCGTGCCAATATGAATAATTTGAATTAATTAAACTTATAAGAAGTAAAAATAAAAAATATGTAGATGTTGATGGATTAGTGTGTGATGCTCTTTCTGCTTTAGTCTTACCAAAATATCGTAATTATACGATGTGTCGCTAGAAAACTAGGCTTTACCCATAATGCATCAGAGAATATTCTAGAGCAGACGACAGTCTGTTGTTGTTTTTTTTTTTATAATTTTTTCAGAGAAAATAAGGCTTGACATTTCTTGTGACATGAAATGCCAAGCCCTGTTGTCCCTGAAAAATAAGAAAAATGTACAGTCAAATTGCCTTGTTTTTTTCTGCAAAATAATAAATATACAGTAAAATTCTTATTTTAAGACCACCTTTGGGACTGTTCAAAAGTGGTCTTAAGACCACTTTTGAACAGTCCCAAAGGGGGCCTTCCACTAGAGCATACTGGATATAGAAAACAGAAAAAAAAATGGGCTTGAAACATTCTAAATATGCTTTTAAAAGCGTAATTTGTCTTAATTTCCGGGGCTTTAGTAGCAGAATTTCACCGTTCTTTTTTCAATGCTGTCTACTTGTGGTGGTTGGTGTGTCAAGGGTTATGAATGTCCCCTCCACATTGCCTTTATAAGTAGTAGTCTGCCGAGTATAGGCCTCATGCAACCAGATTGCATCAATGTGCATTATATTGACTTACTGGGACTGACTGGGAGGGGTGGTTGGATGAGGCTCTTGCTTCACTGGGGAGTTCAACTGATATTGGCTTACAGTTGGACAAGGCCTGTTGTCCTTGCAGTAGGTAAGGGTAGAGGGAGAATATTGTTTTCTCTTCCCTTTCTTGACCTCCATTCATTTTCCTCTTTCTCCTCTGTCCCTCACCTTCATCTCCTCTACTATCTCTTCTGTCTCTTTTCTCCCTTTCTCTGGGAGACAACACAAAATTACAGCCCCGCCAATAGGGGCTTGAAGAAATATATGGGCAGAGCTGAATCCGGCCCCCACACTAGTACTGGTAAACCCCTTAGAGGATCTTAGCCTGTCCAGTGACCGTGGTACGAGGCTGACCATCCATGCTAATAAACCCTATTGGTTTCATTGGGCAACAGGGCTTGAGATGTCATTTCATCTAAGTGTCGGGTAAAAGTCCCACAAAATTGGAAGCAATGTCTCCAAAATGACCTTTATAGTGTCGACGGGGACGTTGAACCTCAAATCAAACAAACAAAACAACACAAAATGACCCACAAGGGTTGACATGTTATTAAACCCAAATCAATCATTCAGTCAATGAGCCTTCCCTGTGGTCCAACATTTGATTTACCGTAATGATCCTAAGTATTGGGACAGACAGGCCTTAGTAAATAGTGCAGACCCTGATCAGACTGCTCCTGGAGCAGCCTGATCAGGGTCTACACTGCAATTCCATTTGCACCTTTTGGACTCCTTACTGGATCTTGAAACAAATTTGTTAAAATTTTAGGAGAATTACAGCAAGTTCTCAAAGTGGGCAAATTTTTAGTATTTTTACATTATCTGTAAAGTATGTGCATGTGTGACACGTGTGATACAGTCATAAATACGGGCTATATCATGTGTATGGTCTATATCATGCATAAAGAGTCCAAAAATTTGCATATCATTAAAAAAAATGCCTGCATTACAGCCTGCCTACAAACTGTATATATTTTACATTCTCAGTGCCTTGTAGTTACCTAAATTTTCATACTTTAGTGAATACATTGACTCGCGCGTTGTTTGTGACTTCGAAATAAAGACTGGTTCGCGATCCTCCAAAATGATTGGATAATGGCAATGTTAAGGCGCCAAGGCTCTGTTCCGCTGTCAATAGGAAATCTGTGTGCAATTGTTTTCTTCATTCATTTTAGCCTAACATTTTGTCACAAGCAAAATTTAAGTGAATCCCAAAAGGGGTTCACTTAAACTTTGCTCATGAATCCCAAAAGGGGTTCACTTAAACTTTGCTCTAGAATCCCAAAAGGAGTTCACTTAAACTTTGCTCGTGAATCCCAGAAGGGGTTCACTTAAACTTTGCTCATGAATCCCAAAAGGGGTTCACATAAACTTTGCTCATGAATCCCAAAAGGGGTTCACTTAAACTTTGCTTGTGAATCCCAAAAGGGGTTCACTTAAACTTTTCTCATGAACCCCAAAAGGGATTCACTTAAACATTGCTTGTGAACCCCCAAAAGGAGTTCACTTAAACTTTGCTTAAAAAAGGGGTCCACCTAAAAGTTTGCTTGTGAACCTCAAAAGGGTTTCACTTGAACTTTGCTCATGAACCCCAAAAGTATACGGTGCTCGTGAACCCCAAAAGGGTTCACTAAAACTTTGCTCATGAAGACAAACCAAAAGGGGTTCCCTTAAACTTTGCTGGTGAACCCCTGAACCCGAAAAGGGGTTCACCTAAATTTTGCTTGGACCCCCCAAACTTTGCTTGTGACCCTATGTTGTACACAATTGTATGGCCCTGATGTTGTTCATCATTGAAGTCCACCCCCGCCCATCTGGGCTTGGAGAAAAAGATTTCGCTGTATGATGATCCACGCAGAACTGAAAACGACCCCACATGAGTACTGGTAAACTGCTTAGAAGGTCTAAGGCTGCCCAGGCAAAGAGGTGCGAGTCAGCCATGCATATAAACCCAATTGGTTTCATTTGGCGGCAGGGATTGAGATGTCATCTCATCTCATTGTTCGGTAAAAGTCCCACAAAATTGAAAGCAACTTATCCATAATGACTTAAATAGTGTTGACGTGGACCTCAAATTAAACGAACAAACAAATCATCATTGTAGTATGCATCGATGAAAGTGAAATAAATATTGAATTACATTCATTTCTGAACCCATTTTGTACCAGAAACCCCAAAACGGGTATTCGGCAAACAGTGCAGGCCCAGATCGCAAAACTTTCAGCCAGTTTCCAAATAAATTTCAAAGAAAACACAACCCGACACGCCTTAATTTTGAAATGGACTCCTGCTATATATAAGGAGGAAGATTCCATTTAATAAAAAAAGGGATAAATGAATGGCAAAGGTTTTGTATGAATGCAAAGTGCACATGTGGAAAGTCCCTGTTTGCCTAGATTGTCATCTGCCCTCAAATTTTTTTAGCACTTGAAAAGTCGCAGCTATGTTATTTAGTACTTTTGAGGTAAGCATGTTTGACAGCTGTTATGATCTTTTGTTAATAAGGATTTTAACCTATGTTGTTGTTTTTTTTCTTTTTTTAATTATTTATTTTATAGATTTTAACTCTTATCTTGCTGTTCACGACAACCCCTATCTTTGCAAACAGTGTAGATCCAGATCAGATGGCTTCTGAAGAAGCCATCTGATCAGGATCTACACTGTTTGACATTAACTTTATGAATTTATAGGAATAAATTACATTAGGTAATTTGATTGGTTAAAAGTCAGAAATGGGTGTGACCAAAATGAATATTCAGCAGGATAAGGTTAACCTTCTACACCTGAGACCCATAAAAAGAAAATCAGCAAAAAATGTAGACTAGATCAGCAACCGCGTATTGTGGCTTCTGATCTGAATCTACATATATTTGCTAAAGTATACAAGTTTTTGTAAAACTCCCAACAAATGAAACGAACAAGAGAGTCTTTAAATAAGTGGTGGACCTGTCCCAGCTAGACTATTAGGTTAAAGATTCTGTGGCACAATCCGTTGATCCCCTACCAATTTCCACAACAAGTGGTGCAGTGGCTACTTGCCTCATAAACAATGAATTAAGGCTGGCTAATCGGAGCTGAACAGATAATCGATTATCAGTCCTGTGATTGCGATCGATAAGCGATTAGAAATCGCTAAGGTTTTTGTCATTATTTTACCCATGGATCTTAAATGTACCATATGTTGCACTTTACCATATGTATATTTGAACAGACAGGCCTGAGCAAACAGTGTAGACCCAGATGAGACGCTGCATAATGCGGCGTCTCATCAGGGTCTGCACTGTTTGCCACTCATCCCGCTATTTTAGGCATAACTTTGGGTAGTAAATTGTACCTATCAAGTAATCGATTAAAAGCAAATCAGAAATGATAATCATTTTTGTGGAATTTATTGATCGATTATACGATTAATCGTGTCAGCCTTACATTGAATTGTTGGTTGAATCCATGGCTTCTCTTCCAGGCTTAATGAGAAGTCTTGAATCCAGATATGACCTAATTTGTTGGAAAGGTTTTGAAACTCAGAAACTGGCCTAATCCTTTTCATGACAACTAGAAGCCTGTTTGGTATCTTGGCAAACATTGCAGGCCCAGATCAGACCCAGCAAAATGTGGCACCTGATCAGGGCCTGCACACTATAGTATTTATTAACAGAATTTTCCATCAAAAATAGAATAAAATAAAAAAATTGGCCTGAAACGCCTTTTATGACAAATGGACTTGTCCAACATATAGCGATGGAAGAGTCCAGTTAAGCAGCCACTTTTGGTTCAATCCAGGCCTTCAACTGTGAGGCTTAACAACAAGTCATGAATCCATATGACCTTAGTTGTTGGAGGGACGTGAAACTCAAATATAGACCTTCCACAACACCACCAAAAGCTGGTGGGGTGGGGGATGTGGATGTCATGATAGTCTTTCTGACGTGGAATCCACTAATGTTGGCTTTTATATACAGTAAAATTCCTATATTGAGACCACCTTTGGGACTGTTCAAAAGTGGTCTTAAGACCACTTTTGAACAGTCCCAAAGGTGGTCCCTGACCAGAGGACATTGTCTGCAAGAATATGTGCCACCTTCTAAATAAGCTTTTTAAAGCAGAATTAGTCTTAATTTTATGTGGTCTTAACCCTTTTTGTACCAAATGGAATCTTCCTCCTTATATATAGCAGGGGTCCATTTCAAAATTTAGGGGTGTCAGGTTGTGTTTTCATCAAAATTTTTTTGGAAAATGACTGAACTTTTAGCGAGCAGTGGAGGCCCTGATCAGATGCAGCATTCTGCGGCGTCTGATCTGGGCCTACACTGTTTGCCAGGGTACCCGTTTTGGGGTCTCTGGTACTAAATGGGTTAATAGTGGAATTTCACTGTTTAATGCAGTACTATAATTGACAGGATAAATTTATAGAATGCCAATCATGTAATCTGTTATGGTAAACAAAGATATGAAGCCAAAAATATGAGTCAGATCACATGTGAATGATTCTTTCTACGTCATTTACCCCTGCCCCAGCTCATCGGGGCTTGAAGAAATAGATGGGCTGCATGATGATTCCACGCTGAGCTGAAACCGACCGCACACGAGTACTGGTTTTTGTTTGTTTGATTTGAATTTTAACGTCCCCGTCAACACTATACAGGTCATTTTGGAGACGTCGCTTCCAACTTTGTGGGAATTTTACCCAACATTGAGATGAAATGACATCTCAAGCCCTCTCGCCCAATGAAACCAATAGGGTTCATAAGCATTGACAGTCCATCACGCACCGCCTTGCGCCTGGTTAGGCTTAGATGGTCTAAGCTTGTTACCATGACTCGTGTGCGATCATGGAAGCATCATGCAGCCCATCTATTTCTTCAAACCCGACGAACGGGGGCTGATGAGTACTGGTAAACTGCTTAGAGGATATAAGCAACAGCAGATAGGATCCAAGCCTGCCCAGGCAAAGCAATGCGAGTCGGACCGTCCATGCTTACAAACCGTATTGATTTCATTGGGTGACAAGCTTGATATGTCATTTCATCTGAATGTGGGGTAGAAGTCCCACAAAATTGGAAGCAACATCTCAAAATGACCTTTACAGTGTTGACTGGGAGGTTTAACATCAAACGTCATTAACCCTGTAACTACTCATCATAAGTTTCAAACATTTTCCTATCTTTAGAGAAAATAAGTGAGTGAGTGTTTTGAGTTTTACGTCCCACCAACAGCTAAGGTCATACGGAGATGGGACCTCGGTTTAAAGACTCATCCGAAAGTCTGGAGAAGCCCGGGATCGATCCTGTGATCCCTGGGTATACAAGGCAAGTAGCGTACTCACTACACCACGGAGGCTTCTTTAGAAAAAATAAGGCTTGTGATTTTTTTACCTACTGTATTGATCCTAAGTATTGGGACAGATATGCCTGAAGCAAACAGTGCAGACCCAGATCAGACTGCTCCAACATATAGCAATGGAAGAGTCCACTAGTAATTTTTTTTAGGATCATTTTGTGACAGAATTGCATAAGAGTCTGCATGCCTGCAATAGCTACACTGCCATCTTTTCTGTAAGCTTATATTAGAGACAAATATGATAAATATAAAATTATCCTAGGTCACAAGTTATTTCATGAATTAAAAACAGTAGTGGTTGTAAAATTTGTAACATATTTTTTCATCTTACCATTAGCATCATTGAGCTTTTGTGTTTGAGTTATAGGTCTCACCAACAGCTAAGGTTATACAGAGATAGGAGCTAGATTCAAAGACTCATCCAAAAGCTTTATTAGTTAACAGAAAATTACAGTATTCACATGAACTTGAATAATGTCGGCTTTTTACTCACCAAAAGTTTTTAAAGATAGAAGAAAATTTTTTGAGTTTAAAAAAAAGTTCCGTGATTATAACAGCTCCTGTCAGTAAAGTATTTCATAAATGGAATGGGCTTGATAAGAGCGCTGACTGTTAATCATTAGGTCTCCCTCACCGCTGTGGTTCGAGCCTCGCTTTACGGCACCTACCCATTTGGGCTTGAAGAAATAGATGGACTGCATGATGCTTCCACTAGAGGATCTAAGCCTACCCAGGAAAAGCGGTGTGAGTCGCACAGTCCATGCTTATAAACCCCATTGGTTTCATTGGGCGACTGGGCTTGAGATGTCATTTCATCTCAGTGTCAAGTAAAAGTCCCACAAAGTTGGAAGCAAAGTCTCCAAAATGACCTATACAGTGTTGATGGGAACATTAAACCTCAAATCAATCAATCAGTCAATCTATCAGTCAGTCAAGCCTCACTTTGGCCACACAGGTGAGATGCCAAATTCTGCAACAGAAGGTCAGGTGGTTTCTTCTCCAGGTTCGCTTGTTTTCGTCCACCTCTGATTAACGTTTGGCTCAAAACAAGTGAAATAATCTTGAAAGAGCCGTAAAACCAAAAACCATAACCCCCCCCACACACACACACACACACACACACACACACACATGCACACGCACACACACAAATCATAAGTTGTCCTTTTTTTGTATAGTCAATACATTTTGTTTGTAATAACTACCAATAATAATTTGTCTGTTTGTTTGATTTGAGGTCTTGCGTCCCCGTCAACACTACATAGGTGATTTTGGAGACATTGCTTCCAATTTTGTGGGACTTTTACCCGACATTGAGTTGAAATGACATCTCAAGCCCTGCCGCCAAAGAAACCAATAGGGTTTATAAGCATTGGCGGTCCAACTCGGACCGCTTTACCTGGGCAGACTTAGATCCTCTAAGCGGTTTATCAGTACTCATGTTTGATCGGTTTCAGCTCTGCGTGGACGCATCATGCAGACCATCTATTTCTTCAAGCCCCAATGGGCGGGGCCAGCTACTACTACTACTAATAATAGTAACAACTACCACAACAATAATATTTATCCTTAAATCACAACAGTGTTCTAGAGCAGACCTGAATTATTTTTTTTTTACTAATTTTGCAGGGAAAATCAGGCTTGACATTTAATCTCAAGCCTGATTTTCCCTGACAAATAAGAAAAAAAAATGAAAATGCTATGTTCTTATCATTATTTTGCACTTTTAGGATTAACAATAATGTTAATATTAATAAAAATAATAAAAATAATGTTGATAGTAATAATAATAATAATAATAATAATAATATAAAGAGTGATAATAATATAAATAACAATTTCTGTCTGTCAATAAAGTATAAACACATTTAGGATTAACAATAACATTAATTGATAATAGTACTACTACTACTGATAATAGTAATAATAATAATAATGTCATAATAATAATGATAATAATAATATTAATGATAATAAAAAGGTAATAATAAAAATAATAATAAAAATTTCTGTCAATAAAGTTAAAGTTGATAAAATGCTGGTACCATTTAACCAGGTAGTCCTTTGAAATAGCATGAATTTCTTGGAAACAATTAGTCCAGCACTTGCCAAAAACATTCAATCCACAGAAATAAATATTATCCATATAATATACTCTTTCCAATATCAGATACTTGTACTAACATTCCAGGAAAATAAGTAGGTGTGCATATATAAAATATGCATGAAAGGTGTCTTTCAAATAAATGGAATCCTTGCCGAATGTTTTGGTTATTAAATGAAGAAGATGGAAAAAAAGATAAACAGAAATCATATGGTACCTATTAGAAAGATAAATCATGAATTAATCACTATGAATCAGCTTCAGACAGCACCTCTTCAATTTGATGTTACTAAGCCTCTCTGATCCAATACTACCACTGGCAGAGAGTAGGAGGATTTTTCTCTAGTTAGAGACTCAACAGATTGTGCCATTATTGGCATTAGAGACATGGGGCCAGGTTCCTGGAAAAATCACTTCTCGTTTTAAGGGGAATGGGAACACCTTCAGGAGAGGCAACTCCTGCTGAAGTATTTTTGTCTCCCGTGTCAATAGGGGTCAACTTTTAAAGGAAAGAATTTGCTCCTGAGGAGCAAATTCTTTCCTTTAAGAGTAGACCTCTTTTTCAGTGGAACGGGGCTTATGTAAAAGTGAACACGAAGTCCTGCAAGTTGTCTCCCTTTGAAAAATGGTGGAAAAATCTGCCAGGTGTTCCCATTCCCCTTAGGAGAATAAATTCATCTTAAAGGGAGGCAACTTATTCAAAAATAGTTGTCTCCGTCAGTCTGCCCTTCTAGTTTGTTTGTTTGATTTGAGGTTTAACATCCCCATCAACACTGTAAAGGTCATTTTGGAGATGTTGCTTCCAATTTTGTGGGTCTTTTACCTGACATTGAGATGAAAAGACATCTCAAGCCCTGACGCCCAATGAAACCAATAGGGTTTATTAGCATGGACGGTACGCCTCGCACCGCGGTTCCTGGACAGGCTTAGATCCTCTAAGCGTTTTACCAGTACTAGTGTGCGGGCCGGATTCAGCTCTGTGTGGAAGCATCGTGCAGCCCATATATTTCTTCAAGCCACTATGGGTGGGGGCGGCTGCCCTTCTAGAGTTGAAAAAAAAAACAAATCTGATTTTAACCCATAAGATGCCAATCACGACAATTGTCGCCTATTTTGTCGTCTGCCGGTTACTTTAAAAGTCATTTTTGCAAACAGTGTGGACCCAGACCAGACTGCTCCACTAGGAGCAGTCTGATCTGGAGCCACACTTTTTTCCTGTATGCAATATTTTTTTTTAAAGGTTTGCAAAAAGACTAAGCAGACGACATAAGCAGACAACATCAGCATCTTAGGGGTTAAGACTGTTGATCAGTACACCTGGTAGTGGGGAAAATGACTTTTTAAAGCAGTTCAAAAATGTTTTAATAATAATAACAGACTTTATTTATAGAGGGTAACACATTTAGTAAACTAGTACTAGTCTTCCATATGGCCCACTTTTCTCTTCCTGGATTAAGCAATATGGATAAAGTCTCTTGCTCTAAGAAACAACACTTTGCGCTCTTGGGGATTGAACCGGCTTCCTCTCAATCTATCTCCAATCAAATGCTTTACCACTGCACCACAGCGCTCCACTTTAACACTTCAGAAGCCAAGAAAAACTGCATTTGTCAGACAGACTGAAAGACTTTGCAGGACAACATGAAAATTTGTCAATTTTGTCCGGCAGTCCTGCACTTTTCGTGAAGACTGCAAGACAAGGCGAGGCTTACATCAGCTGTTTAACACACTCAGAGCAAACATTAAACCCTGTCTAGACTGTGATGTGCTTGATTTACTTACATTATTGATATCTGGGACCAGCTCACATCAAACATTGAACCCTGTCTAGACTGTGATGCTTGATTTACTTACATTATTATCTGTGACCAGCTCACATTAAACTTTGAACCCTGTCTATACTATGGTGCTTAATTTACTTACATTATTGATATCTGTGACCAGCTCACGTCAAACATTGAACCCTATCTATACTGTGGTGCTTGATTTACTTACACTATTGATATCTGTGACCAGCTCACATCAAATATTGAACCCTGTCTAGACTGTGATGTGCTTGATTTACTTATATTATTGATATCTGTGACCAGCTTACATCAAATATTAAATCCTGTCGAGACTGTGATGTGCTTGATTTACTTACATTATTGATATCTGTGACCAGCTCACATCAAACATTGAACCCTGTCCATACTATGGTGCTTGATTTACTTACATTATTGATATCTGTGACCAGCTCACATCAAACATTGAACCCTGTCTATACTGTGGTGCTTGATTTACTTACATTATTGATACCTGTGACCAGCTCACATCAAACATTGAACCTTGTCTATACTGTGGTGCTTGATTTACTTACATTATTGATACCTGTGACCAGCTCACATCAAACATTGAACCCTGTCTATTCTGTGGTGCTTGATTTACTAACATTATTGATACCTGTGACCAGCTCACATCAAACATTGAACCTTGTCTATACTGTGGTGCTTGATTTACTTACATTATTGATACCTGTGACCAGCTCACATCAAACATTGAACCTTGTCTATACTGTGGTGCTTGATTTACTTACATTATTGATATCTGTGACCAGCTCACATCAAACATTGAACCTTGTCTATACTGTGGTGCTTGCTTTACTAATTACATTATTTGCTGTAATGAGTGCACATCATTTTGTAACCAGTGCACAGCAAACATTGAACCCTCTCTATACTGTGGTGCTTTATTTGATTACAGTATGCATCATAATCTTACATTATTCACCGTAATGAGTGCATATCTGTAACCAGCTCATAGCAAACATTGTACCCTGTCTGTACTGTGGTGCTTGATTTACTTGGCATATATACCATAATGACTGCACATTCTGTAACCAGCTCACAGAAAACATTGATCCCTGTCTGTACTGTGGTGCTTGATTTACTAGCACTATTCACCGTAATGACTGCTCATCTGTAACACGCTCACAGCAAATACTGAACCCTGTCTGTACTGTGTATGGTGCTTGATTTACTTACACTATTCACTGTAATGAGTACACATCTGTAACCAGCTCACAGCAAACATTGAACCCTGTCTGTACTGTGGTGCTTGATTTACTTACACTATTCACCGTAATGACTGCTCATCTGTAACACGCTCACAGCAAATACTGAACCCTGTCTGTACTGTGTATGGTGCTTGATTTACTTACACTATTCACTGTAATGAGTACACATCTGTAACCAGCTCACAGCAAACATTGAACCCTGTCTGTACTGTGGTGCTTGATTTACTTACACTATTCACCGTAATGACTGCACATCTGTAACCAGCTCACAGCAAACATTGAACCCTGTCTGTACTGTGGTGATTGATTTACTTACACTATTCACCATAAAGAGTGCACATCTGTAACCATCTCACAGCAAACATTGAACCCTGTCTGTACTGTGTTGCTTGATTTACTTACATTATTCATCGTAATGAGTGCACATCTGTAACAAGCTAACAGCAAACATTGAACCCTGTCTGTACTGTGGTGCTTGATTTACTTACACTATTCACCGTAATGAGTGCACATCTGTAACAAGCTAACAGCAAACATTGAACCCTGTCTGTACTGTGGTGCTTGATTTACTTACACTATTCACCGTAAAGAGTGCACATCTGTAACAAGCTAACAGTAAACATTGAACCCTGTCTGTACTGTGGTGCTTGATTTACTTACACTATTCACCGTAAAGAGTGCACATCTGTAACCAGCTAACAGCAAACACTGAACCCTGTCTGTACTGTGTATGGTGCTTGATTTACTTACACTATTCACTGTAATGAGTACACATCTGTAACCAGCTCACAGCAAACATTGAACCCTGTCTGTACTGTGGTGCTTGATTTACTTACACTATTCACCGTAATGACTGCACATCTGTAACACGCTCACAGCAAACACTGAACCCTCTCTGTACTGTGGTGCTAGATTTACTTGCACTATTCACCGTAAAGAGTGCACATCTGTAACCAGCTCACAGCAAACATTGAACCCTGTCTATACTGTGGTGCTTGATTTACTTACATTATTCATCGTAATGAGTGCACATCTGTAACACGCTCACAGCAAACATTGAACCCTGTCTGTACTGTGGTGCTTGATTTACTTACATTTTCACTGTAAAGAGTGCACATCTGTAACCAACAAACATTGAACCCTGTCTGTACTGTGTTGCTTGATTTACTTACATTATTCATCGTAATGAGTGCACATCTGTAACAAGCTAACAGCAAACATTGAACCCTGTCTGTACTGTGGTGCTTGATTTACTTACACTATTCACCGTAATGAGTACACATCTGTAACAAGCTCACAGTAAACATTGAACCCTGTCTGTACTGTGGTGCTTGATTTACTTACACTATTCACTGTAATGAGTACACATCTGTAACCAGCTCACAGTAAACATTGAACCCTGTCTGTACTGTGGTGCTTGATTTACTTACACTATTCACCGTAATGAGTACACATCTGTAAGCAGCTAACAGTAAACATTGAACCCTGTCTGTACTGTGGTGCTTGATTTACTTACACTATTCACTGTAATGAGTACACATCTGTAACCAGCTCACAGTAAACATTGAACCCTGTCTGTACTGTGGTGCTTGATTTACTTACACTATTCACCGTAAACCGGCCCCGATAGCTCAGTTGGTAGAGTGTCCGCTCCGGGGAACGGGAGGTCTGGGGTTCGACCCTGGGCCGCGACATACCAAAGTCGTTAAAAATGGTACTAGCTGCTCCTCGTTTGGCACTCAGATTTACGGGGTAGAGCTAGGACTGGTCGATCCAGTGTCAGGATAATGTGACTGGGTGTGGTATCATGTAATGTGTCTGGGACATGATACTTCAGTGAGGCAGCACTATAAATGTGAGCATTGAGCTCCCTGTCGCAACCAGACACCGTCGTGATACGACTGAAAAATTGTTGAAAGCGACGTTAAACCCGAATTCACACACACACACACACACTATTCACCGTAAAGAGTGCACATCTGTAACCAGCTCACACTAAACATTGAATTTGGTGCTTGATTTACTTACACTATTCATCGTAATGGATGCACATCTGTAACACGCTCACAGCAAACATTGTACCCTGTCTGTACTGTGGTGCTTGATTTACTTATCATATATTCGTACCATAATGAGTGCACATCTGTAACCAGTGCACAGCAAACATTGAACCCTGTCTGTACTGTTGTGCATGATTTTCTTACAATATTCACCATAATGAGTGCACATCTGTAACACGTGCACAGCAAACATTGAACCCTGTCTGTACTGTGGTGCTTGATCACCATAATGAGTGCACATCTGTAATCAGCTCAAAGCCAACATTGTATCACAGGGCTTGAGAAGTCATTTCATCTCAATGTCGGGTAAAAATCCCACAAAATTGGAAGCAACGTCTCCAAAATGACCTATACAGTGTTGATGGGGACGTTAAACCATAATGAGTGCACATCAGTCTGTGACAAGCTCACAGCAAACATTGTACCCTGCGGCCCCCACCCATCAGGGCTTGAAGAAATAGATGGCTGCATGATGCTTCCATGCAGAGCTGAAACTGGCCGCACATGAGTACTGATAAACTGCTTGGAGGTTTCAAGCCTGCCCAGGCAAAGTGATGCAAGTCGGACAAAAAACAGTACTGTAACAAGCTCACATTGTTGTGCTCTATAAGCTCACCTGGAGCAAAAGCAAAGCTCCAGGTCATCTTATACTGATGCCTGTTGTTGGTCTGTTTGTCATCCTTCTGTTAGCCATTTGTAAGCTTTTCACATTAACCCTTCTCTTGCTGAATATTCATTTAAGCCACACCCATTTCTGTCTATCAACCAATCAAATTACTTGATGTAATTTATTGCCACAAATTCATAAAATGAATGCCAAACAGTGTAGATCCTGATCAGATGGCTTCTTCAGAAGCCATCTGATCTGGATCTACACTGTTTCCAAAGATAGGGGTTGTCGTGAACAGCAAGATAAGAGTTAATTTTCTACATCACCTACAGAACCGTGAGTTTGAGCTGATACTAACTTGGTGACTGGCATTTGGAAACATGAAAATTCAGAACTGCTAAAATCGTTCCATTCTGATAGCCAAAATGATCACCATTGCGACCATCTTGAAATTCTTCAAACAGCATCTCCTCCTGAACCAATGAGCTGAAACTTGATGGGAGGAATATTGATGACAGTGATTTTCAGAATTGCTAAAATCATGCCGTTCAGATATCCAAGATAGGCAACTTCTTGAACTTCTTTAATGGCCCCCGCCCATCGGGGCTTGAAGAAATGGATGGGCTGCATGATGCTCCCATGCAGAGCTGAAACCGACCGCACACGAGTTCTGGTAAACCGCTTAGAGGATCTTATCTTGCCCAGGCAAAGCTGTGCGAGTCGGCCCGTCCATGCTTAATACTCTATCGGTTTCATTAGGCGACAGGGCTTGAGATGTAATCTCATCTCAATGTCGGGTAAAAGTCCCACAAAAAAAACAGAAAGCAACGTCTCCAAAATGACCTATACAGTGTTGACGGGGTCATTAAACCGAAAATTGATTGGAGGCATATCAAAAGTCAACATAAAGAGCGTACAGTTTAACCAGATAGAAACACTGACAGAGCTTCTTCGTGATTACTGTAAAAGTCCTAAAAACTCGGACACCTTGAGGACTTGCTGTGTTAACCCTTAGCTTGCTGAATATTAAATTTAGCCACACCCATTTCTGATTTTGAACCAATCAGATTACTTGATGTAATTTATTCCTACAAATTCATTAAACTGAATGTCAAACAGTGTAAATCCTGATCAGATGGCTTCTTCAGAAGCCATCTGATCTGGATCTACACTGTTTCCAAAGATAAGGGTTGTCGTGAACAGCAAGATAAGAGTTAAAGTGTTAGCAAATTTGTTTCGCCATCCAGCAAGGAGTCCAAAAAGTGGAGACAGAATGGAAAACAATGAGGACCCTGATCAGACCTGTTTTAAATCTGCACTGTTTGCTTAGGCCTGTCTATCCCAATACTTTGGATCAATGTGTAAGCACACCGTGCCCTTACTTTGGCAAACATGGTAGGTCTGAAACTGGGGAATCCATAAAACATAAAATTTATTTGGCATAGAGTGCAGGCCCTGATCATTTTCTAAATAAATTACTGAAAAATAACTGAACTTAACCTTTATCCTGCTGAATAAATAAATTTAACCACACCCACCAATAAAATTACTTGATATTATGTATTCATTCATTTCACAGATTGAATGGCAAAACAGTGTAGATCCTGATCAGATGGTTTCTGCAGAAGCCATCTGATCTGGAGCTACACTGTTTTCAAAGGTAGGGGTTGTTGTGTTCAGCGAGATTAAGGGCTAACAAGTCCCCTAGATTTTAAAGTTGACACTGCTTGTGGACTGAGTGAGTTTTACATCTCACCAACAGCTAAGGTCATATGGAGATGGGACCTCGGTTTAAAGACTCATCCCAAAGTCTGGTTTACCAGGGGAGTAGCATAACCACTGCACCATGGAGGAAGCCCCCGCCTATAGGGGCTTGAAGAACTATATGGGCTGCATGATGCTTCCACGCAGAGCTGAATCCGGCCCGCACACTAGTACTGGTAAACCGCTTAAAGGATCTAAGTCTGTCCAGGAACCGCAGTGCGAGGCGGACCATCCATGCTAATAAACCCTATTGGTTTCATTGGGCGACAGGGCTTGAGATGTCATTTCATCTCAATGTTGGGTAAAAGTCCCACAAAATTGGAAGCAACGTCTCGAAAATGACCTTTTCAGTGTTGACGGGGACGTTAAACCTCAAATCAAACAAAAGCACCATGGAGGCTTCTACACTCTTGTGGAAGTTTCCAAAAAGGGTCGGATAATAATTGAGGCCATTGATCTGAGCATGCTATTGTTTCAGATGGCAATCACCTGTCTACTTTATTCATTTGTTAACCAGTTGCTTTGTTATCCACCTGTTGCCAATCAACAGGTTGCTACATTTAATAACTTCTACCTGAATTTTGAACAAAAGCATTTTGTGTGTATCTTTACTTTATTGGACACGTGAGTGTTGATAAATAATCAACAGCAAAACAGTTTTTTTGCTCACCTGAGCACAAAGGTGTGATAGTCACTTGGCCATTTTCAGATGTGTTGATGGCTGTGTAGGCTGATAAACAGAAAACCTGTGAAAAGTGATTACTAATTATTAACCCTTACATTACGAAAACACACCCGTAAGACATAGTGCATTTTTCACATCTCCAAAATGGCTACTTTTCTGATGAAAATCTGTCATATTTTTGTTATTTTTACTTCAAACATAGGTTGTGGGTGCTCGTTAGAACCGCCTCATTGAGGCGGTTCTAACGAGTACCCACAACCTATGTCTTGGAGCTGAAATAAGAAAAATAATGAATACCCCCGTCAACCCCAGTTTTCTCTATATAAAGTGGGGTTTAAGGGGGTGTTCATTTCACGGACTTGTTCACGTGATGTCTTGCTGTTCACGACAACCCCTATCTTTGCAAACAGTGTAGATCCAGATCAGATGGCTTCTGAAGAAGCCATCTGATCAGGATCTACACCGTTTGGCATTCAATTTATGAATTTGTAGCGATAAATTACATCAAGTAATTTGATTGGTTGATAGACAGAAATAGGTGTGGCTTAAATGAATATTCAGCAAGATAAGGATTAAGGTGATTGTGTCCCTGTGAAGGGAAGTCAGTGTGATTTGCACATACATGCAGTAATCAGCTACCTGCACACTGGGTATTGTTCTTGTCCAACATCCTACAGTGCCACCCCCCTTGCCCCCGCCCATCGGGGCTCGGAGAAACAGATAGGGCTGCATGATGTTTCCTGATGATGCAGAGCTGAAACCGACCCCACACAAGTACTGGTAAATCGCTAAGAAGGTCTAAGAATGCCCGGGCAAAGTGGTGCAAGTCGGCCCGACCATGAATATAAACCCTGTTGGTTTCATTGGACAGCAGGGATTGAGATGTCATTTCATCTCAATGTCGGGTTAAAAGTCACACATAATTGGAAGCAAAGTTTTCCAAAATGACCGATATAGTGTTGAGGTTCACGTTAAACCTCAAATCAAACAAAAAAAAAAAACACCCCACACTTAACCCATAACATGCCAATAATGACAATAATTGTTGTCTGCTTTGCCATCTGCACAGGTTACCTTAAAAGTAATTATTTGCAAACAGTGTGGACCCAGATCAGACTGTTTGCCTGTATGCAATTTTTTTTTTTTAAAGTTTTCTAGAAGATTCAGCAGAGGACATAAGCAGATGACATTTTCAGATGTAGATTTTCTCAGCGTTTTAAGGTTTAAGTTAACTTTAAGCCACATTAAGGGAAAAGGTCTCTTCACATATGTGTGCATAAAAGACAATTACCCGCCTGCTTGCCTACTCAGGCAGACATCAAACAGCCTTCCTGGTTGATACAAAGTAACTTCATCCTTATCCTGCTGCATAAATTGATTAAGCCAAACCCATTACTGATTATCAACCAATCATATTACAGTCGAACTTCAATGGCTCAAACACCTTTGGGACCATGAAAATCTGTTTGAGACATGGGTAGTTCGAGCCACTGAGGGCTAATAGCAGGGGGCATAACGACATACCTTAGGACATCTTTTTCTTGGTTCTATAATGAATAATGTATGCTGTGTGTACTCATTAGAATCGCCTCAACGAGGCGATTCTAATGAGTATACACAGCATACATTTGCAAGATAAAAGACAAAACTATCCCAATTTTTACCCTCCCTATTTCTTATGTACAGAAATTCCCTAGGGACTCAAAAACGGGTTCGACTCGGCCATGGTAAACGAGCCATCAGTGTTCGAGCCATCGAAGTTCTACTGTACTTAAAATGATATATTTGTTCAAACCATGCTGCATAACAAACAGTGTAGATCCTGATCAGATGGCTTCTTTAGAAACCATCTGATCTGTATCTACACTGTTTGCAAAGATAGGGGTTGTTGTGAACAGCGGGGATAAGGGTTAACCATCCGTATCCTGCACATGAGTGCATGCTGCCAAAAACTTTCTGAATGACCCTTATTCCTTCACATTTGACATGGACATGGTAGGATTTGCCATCTCTACTGATGTCTATTAAGTCAGTGAAGACCATATTAGGTTCATGCCCTGTTGGTACTACATGTTCCCATGTCCTTATTGAGTCCCTACTGCGTCCTGATTCCATCATGTTCTCACCACGTTTTTGGTTTGAACATGTTCAAAATTTATCCACGTCAGCTAACACCATAAAGATCAAATCAGGTCCTTATTGGTATCTACTCATTATGAAAACACACCTATTCAAATATACCACCAAAAAATGAAATTTTTCAGATAAAAATCCAGATATTTTTCATATTTCTGCTCAAAACATAGATTGTGGGTACTTGTAGGTCACTCTACACCACAACTTCATTATAACACGGTTCATTATAACACGGTTTTGAATATAACACTATTTCAACATTGATCCCAAAAATGTGAAGATTAAATAGAAAAATGACCATTTATGGTCATTTTTAGCTCGTCTGTTTTTTTGAAAAAAAAAAACTTTCGAGCTATTGTCATCACTCCGGCGTCTGCGTTGTCGTCGTCTGGCGTCGTCGTTCCAAAAAAACTTAACCTTGGCTATAACTTAAAAAGTATTAGACCTAGCCTCATGAAACTTCATACACACACTCATCATCACAAGAGCTACATTTTGACCAAGGACCATAACAACATTGTTGATTTTGGCTGAATTATCTCCCCTTTTCCAATTTTTTTCTGAAACACATTTTTTGCTCTCATTTTAATACTATTCACAACAGAGCCTTCAAACTTCACATGAATGTTCCTTGGGACAAGACCTTTTCAGTGATACCACACTTTTTGATCTGTGACCTTGACCTTTGAACTTTGACCTATTTTTCGAAAATTTAACCGAAAACCTTAACCTTGACCATATTTCCAAAAGTATTTGGCCTACCTTCATGAAACTTCATACACATACTCACCATCACAAGAGCTACATTCCCTACAAGTTTTATAACTCCATTTTGCAATTTGATTGAATTATCTCCCCTTTTCTCTTTTTTTTTAAATTGTTTTTGTCTCTTATTTCAATACTATTCACAACAGAGCCTTCCAACTTCACATGAATGTTCCTTGACATGGAAAAACAGACGAGCATGGCGCCGCTTGCGGTGCTCTTGTTCTAAATAATCGTCACATTTTTGTTTGGATATAACACAGTTGTTTAACTAGCACGGTTTCTGGCCCCCGCCCATACGGGCTTGAAGAAATATATGGGCTGCATGATGCTTCCATGCAGAGCTGAATCCGGCCCGCACACTAGTACTGGTAAACCGCTTAGAGGATCTAAGCCTGTCCAGGAACCGCGGTGCGAGGCGGACCGCCCATGCTAATAAACCCTATTGGTTTCATTGGGCGTCAGGGCTTGAGATGTCATTTCATCTCAATGTCGGGTAAAAGTCCCACAAAATTGGAAGCAACGTCTCCAAAATGACCTTTACAGTGTTGACAGGGATGTTAAACCTCAAATCAAACAAAACAAAAACTAGCACGGTTTCTGCTTTGGACCCCAACAATAGTGTTATAAAGAGGTTGTGGTGTATTTGTCATACAAGTTCATACTGTGTCCAGTTGGTTTTACATTGACATAGTGACCACTTTGTCTGGTGTGTCTACCATGAAAAATTTACAGAAAAAATCCTAAAAATTCGGACACTTTGAGGACTTGCTATAATTCTCCTAAAATTTTATCAAATTTGTTTCACGTTCCAGTGAAGAGTCCAAAAGGTGCAGACAGAGTGGCAGACAGTGTAGACCCTGATCAGACTGGAGCAGTCTAATCTGGGTCTGCACTCTTTGCTTAGGCCTATCTGTCCCAATTCTTTAGATCATTTCTATTTACAGTAGAACTTCGATGGCTCAAACACCAATGGCTCGTTTACCATGGATGAGTGGAACCCATTCTTGAGCCCCTAGCGAAATCCTCTACATAAGAACTAGTGGGGGATAATTAAGGAGATTTTAGTCTTTTATCTTACAAATGTATGCTGTGTGTACTCATTAGAATCGCCTCATCTAGGCAATTCTAATGAGTACACACAGCATACATATTCATCATGGAACACCGAAAAGATGTCTAAAAGTATCTTGTTATGCCTCCTGGCAGTAATCCTCAGTGGCTCGAACTCCCCCTGTCTCGAACAGATTTTCGCGGTCCCAAAGGTGTTCGGGCTATTGAAGTTCGACTGTAGTTGCAATCGTTAAAAAAATCTGTCACAGTGATGATTTTGAACTTTTCCAAATTGTCACACAAATCAAGAGAAAGCTTTACTAATGATATCCTGCAGTCAACAGGAATCTTTTAATTGATTAGTTTTTAAGATATTCGAATAAAAAAATTGAAAGGCTTCTGGCAGAGCCAAATATATAGAGGATATTTGATTTTTTCAGTGTAAGATCGAATTTTATTTCATCGAATGAACACCAAAACTGTTATTTTCACGAGTGGCGTAGCCACGAGTGAAAATAGCAGTTTTGGTGTTCATGAGTGAAATAAAATTTGATCTTGCACTGAAAAAATCAAATTTTCTGTTTCTTACATGCTTCAAAAGGCAATATTTAGCGTCTTTAATGGTGTCGCTCACATTCGGAGAAAATTATCTTTGTTCCTGTTCGTTTCGCGTCAATTTAGTGGTGTCCATCGTGTTTAGTGGGTATACTGTTGGGTGTAAACTGAAAGTTTGCACCTGAGAAATGGCCTGGGATGGTATTATTATGAATGATTAATGAAATAATTGAGAGAGTAGTTTTCCAAAGAAGTTGCTGGCAAGTCTAACGTCGCGCGACAAAAGACGTGACGTCAGCGTCATAAATGACGTCAGTAACGTCCCTGTCACACATGAACGGGCTATGCGTCAATTAGAACACATTTCAGTATTGTTCAGTTATCTGACAATGATAAAATTGAAATTAGAGTTAGATTTGAAGAAAAAAGTAGTCCCAAACAGTGAAAAATAAAAAATCGTATTTTCACTGTTTGAAACAGTGAAAATATCGATTTATATTTCACTGATAAATCTCTATCATTCATTGAAAAGCATGTAAGAAAATGCTGTTCTTGCATGCCCTAAACAGTTTCTCAGATATTTGGCTCTTTCTAAAGTGGAGGAGGTGGGGCAAGGACCGGGCACACCCAAATTTAACGCTGCTCTCGCATTCCCTCATGATGTGAGGAAGTTATGTACCAAATTTGGTTGCATTCTGGCCAGTGGTTAAGGAGGAGATAGCATGATGGATGGACAGACAGATGGATGGATGGACAGATGAATGGATGGAGAGGCATTCACAATTTACCCTTATGCTTTTTGGAGCGTAGCTGTTGCAGCGTAGCTCCAGTGAGATGAGAAGTGATTTCGGCACTACTTTCGGTGTTAATGCATATGACCTGAGAATATAGTACCCCGTGTTAACGTAGTAGATTATTACGCCATGCGGTATCTTCTTATAGACTGCTTCACAGACCACCTATTTCAAACGGAATAGATGAATATTTTTAATAGATGAACTGTGTAGCAGTCTAATCGTTTTACAGTTCAGTTCATATAACCCAGTTTACAGCCCATTTGTACCATAAAATCCCAAACCTGGCAACTTGCAAACAGGACAAACCCAGATCAGATACCACACAACGCGGAGTCTCATTATGCCCTTCACTGCATACTTACAAAAAAGGTTCAGCCATTTTTTGCCAAATATTTCGTGGAAGCCACAACCTGACATCCCTGATTTTAAAATGAACTCATCCCATGCTGATATAAGGTGTTGAGGATTCCATTCGTTTAAAATGGGTTAAAATTACGCAATGTGGGTCGATAATGTATTACCAAAATAAGACAGTTGGAATGAGTTTGGACAGGTGCACGTCAAGGCTTATATTGAAAGGAGTAAATTTTGCAGTTTAGACACAGATGAGACGCCACTTGTTGTAGCGTCTGATTTGGGTCTGCTATGTTTGTCCCTAAAAAGGCTGCTAGACATATACTCAGAGTATGGGTTAATGTGTGTGTGTGTGGGGGGGGGGGGGGTGTTACTTTTTTAAAGCGACCTGTCTGCGTCCTAGGCACGTGACCATAAATAAAGCAAATTTTCAGCTCAGACGCAAGTTCGATACCTGCCGGGTTCGGCAACATTCTTTCCAGGAGATTGATCGTGAAATCTGTTCCACGGTGATTCTATCCCTTTCGCTGATCCAAGAAGGGCAGTTGTTGGTTTCCGGTAAAAGACTGTGTACTGTGCTGTATTGACAATATCTAACCAAAGAAATTGCCTTAATGCCAGATCATTTCATAAATGGCCTCGTCGAGGCAATTTATTTTTATATAATAATAACGGAGTATAATGTCTAAACCTCTTCAAATATTCCTATGGATTGATATTGACAATAACTAACCCAAGAAACTGTCGTATGCAAGATCACTTCATAAATGGCCTCACCGATGCAATATATATTTAGAAAAATGTTAACAGAGTATAATGTTCAAACCTCTCTGAATATTCCGATCATTTTTGGCATTCGGGTTGATATTGACAATACCTAACCCGTGAGGCTGTTTTATGCAAGATTACTTTATGAATGGCCTCGCCGAGGCAAAATGATATAAAAAATGAATACAGAGTATAACATCTAAACCCGGCTTTGATCATTTTCGGCATACAGGTTGATATTGACAATACATAACCCGTAAAATTGTCTTATGCCAAATTACTTTACAAACGGCCTCGCCTAGGCAAACTGAAAAATTATTTCGAAGTGTAACTTCTAATCTACTTGGAATATTTTTGACAACTGTTAGCATGCAGAGAGATAATGTACAGATCTAACCAACGCGATTCCTGAATGCCCAATTACTTTATTTTAGCCTCGGCAAGGTAAACAATTCACCCACTGACACGGTCTTATAACTTTCAACCCGACAGGTATATTTTTATAATGTTTTGCATTCAGGTGTAAATTGACAAGATCAAGCTAATGGTATTGTCTAATGCCAGATAGCTTTATAAACAGCCTCACCGAGGCAATTTTTAAAGACTGATTGCGGATGTATAACTTATAAATTGCTGGGAAAAGTATGATAATTTTTCACAATCAAGTCGCAACCAAGAAGAATGTCTAATGCAAGATAAATAACCTCCCAAAGGTAATTTTTCAAAAACTGATTCCATAAAATAACTTTAAAGCCGCCAAACAATTGCGCAAGCCGCAGTTATTGCACGAACTATAGCTCAGCAGAAATCTTCAAGTAAACTGTTGAACTGCATGGTTGCTGTATTGCTCAAAAACATTGATTGTGGGTTCTTGATAAAACTGCCTCGCCAAGGCGGTTCAATCAAGTCCCCGCAATCAATGTTTTGAGCAGAGATAAGAAAATATCACAATTTTGTATCTTAAAATTTCCATTTTTTTTTTTTTTTTTTTTTTTTGCCAAAAAAAAATGACAATGTATTTGTACAGCCTTGTTTTCGTGATGGTTGATGCGGGGTCTACACCTTAGCGTGAGTTAATTTCAATATTGGACTTGTTGCTTTAACACGACTTCTGGCCCAGAATAGCTTCAAACAGCTATGTTCATTGGATCAATATGAGCCTGAATTAAAATACCAATCAGACGCTAAATCAAATTTTCAAAGCTACGCTCCATCAGCACTCTCAGTGCTTTGATTTAAACCGTGTGGATAAAAATAGCTGAACCATTTGCAAACAGTGAAGGACCAGATCAGACGCTGCATTCTGCAGTGTCTGATCTGGTCTCGCACTGTTTTGGGGGTTTCTAGGCTGAAATGGACTAATCAATTTGATCAAGTTTCCATTTGTATGCTCTGAAAATCTTGAAAAACAGAAGAAAAAAACATAAACACAAAAGAAAACGTGCATCTTTTGTTGACACTAATATAATGAATATCTTTTTTATATTTTGCTTTTGCCATTGGAAACTTTTGACCCTGCTTAATGAAAACTAAGCCATTCTTAAATCAGATAATTTCAGATCGCTGTCTCCTTCATGACAGAAAATATCATTGGAAATACAACATTCCTGACATTCAAATACGGAAAGATCTGGCAAACTCTGATTAATCCGAGAAAATGTGCAGAGTGGGGGAGGTGGGGGATGAAAATGCACGGAGGGTCATACTCATATGTATATTGTCTCAGTATGTATATTGTCTCAGTTGGGCAAGACCTACTGTAGAGGGAAAATGTTTTGGCTCAACTACATTACGATAACACATCCGTGAGATATAGTGCATTTTTTCATACCTCAAAAAAGATGTTTTTGTTTTTTTCTGATGAAAATTTGTGATATTTTTCTTATTTATACTGAAAACATAGGTTTTGGGTGCTTGTTAGAACCGCCTCATTGAGGCGGTTCTAACGAGTACCCACAACCTATGTCTTGGAGCAGAAATAAGGAAAATAATGTATATCCCCTTAAACCCCAGTTTTCTGTATATACAGTGGGGTGTAGGGGGGTGTTCATTTCACAGACTTGTTCAGGTGAGGCATGTGGTAGTGAGGAGGTGGTTGGGTAAGGCAAAGGTGACATGTATCTTGTGTCAATGGGGCATCCAACTGATACTGGATTGCAGTTGGGCACGGCCTGCTGGCCTTGCAGCAGGTAGGGGTACAGGACGTACATTGTTTCTTCTTCTGTCTACACGTCCATTCATTAGCTCGTCTGTTTTTTGAAAAAAAACTTTCGAGCTATTGTCATCACTCCGGCGTCTGCGTTGTCGTCGTCTGGCGTCGTCGTTCCAAAAAAACTTAACCTTGGCTATAACTTAAAAAGTATTAGACCTAGCCTCATGAAACTTCATACACACACTCATCATCACAAGAGCTACATTTTGACCAAGGATCATAACAACATTGTTGATTTTGGCTGAATTATCTCCCCTTTTCCAATTTTTTTCTGAAACACATTTTTTGCTCTCATTTTAATACTATTCACAACAGAGCCTTCAAACTTCACATGAATGTTCCTTGGGACAAGACCTTTTCAGTGATACCACACTTTTTGATCTGTGACCTTGACCTTTGAACTTTGACCTATTTTTCGAAAATTTAACCGAAAACCTTAACCTTGACCATATTTCCAAAAGTATTTGGCCTACCTTCATGAAACTTCATACACATACTCACCATCACAAGAGCTACATTCCCTACAAGTTTTATAACTCCATCTTGCAATTTGATTGAATTATCTCCCCTTTTATCTCCGTTTTTTTCTAAATTGTTTTTGTCTCTTATTTCAATACTATTCACAACAGAGCCTTCCAACTTCACATGAATGTTCCTTGGGACAAGACCTTTTAAGTCATACCACGCTTTTTGACCTGTGACCTTGACCTTTGAACTTTGACGTGGAAAAACAGACGAGCATGGCGCCGCTTGCGGTGCTCTTGTTTTCCTCTTTCAATTACCCTCACTATCATCTCTGTTACTATCTCTTCTATCCCTTTCTCTGTGTTTCTGGGAGACGACAAAATATCGCCCACAACATCAAAACATCATTGACTCATTCTGTGGTTCTGTACTTTAGAAGCTTTCATGAGATCATTACTGATCTGTAAACTAACCTATAAAATGCCAATCACGACAATTGTTGTCTGCTTTGCCGTCTGCCGGTTACCCTGAAAGTATTTTTTTTTTTTTTGCAAACAGTGTGGATCCAGATCAGACTGCTCCTGTAGGAGCAGTCTGATCTGGGCCCACACTGTTTGCCTGTATGCAAAAATATTTTTAAAAAGTTTGCAAAAAAAAATTTAGCAGATGACAAGCAGATGATAGTTTCAGGTGTAGTTTTTCTTGGCATCTTTAGGGTTAATTCTTTCACCAACTATTTAATCAGACTTCATAGGAATGTTGCTCAGGTGACCCTCTACCAAAATAGCTAAAATCCTTTTGGCTCGGAGGAACAAAATGGCTGCCTGAGCTAAAAATAGAAAAAGGTCAACAATTTGATTTAAATGCCAACTCCTCCTAAACCCTTCGGCCAATTTGATTTAAACTTCACAGGAATGTTGCTTAGGTCACCCTCTACCGAATTAGCTAAACTTGTTCTGCTCTGATCAACAAGATGGTCACCAGAGCTTTCAGAAGCTATATGACATCTTTGAAATCCAGTGAGCGAATCAGGGCCATCTTGGCCCTCTTGTTAAAGTAATAGCAGTAGATCTCAGCAGACATATCAATTTCAGAAGCGTGTTTGTCTCCCAGCTTCTTCTGTTTACTGTTGTCATCAAACCTAATGAATCTACAGACATCAGAGCTACTTTTCCCAACAGGGCACCAGCTGTTCAAACAGGCTTATTAATGACCAATTGGAATAGTATGGAACATGGAATGAAACAAATTTTAATGGAATGGAATGAATTTGGTTAGGGATAGATATTATGCAAAATCAGGAGAAATAATGGGGATGACTTTGGGAAATCTTTCATCAGAGGAAAACATACATTTTCAAGATGAAATCAGTAAAAAAATAAAAAAAATAATAATCCCTAAGTTATCTAGAATATATGCATGTTTGACCATGGAATTGATTTTCCGTGATCATTCTCTCCCTTCCACGAATTCAAGAAGGGTAGTTGTCAGTTTCTGGTGAAAGATCATGGACTACGGTTAATTGCTTGGCAAGACGTGTAATTAGGTAAACTGGCCAGCATGATATGACCTTAATTATGTTGACTCGACAGTTAAGACTCCAAACCAAACATTCCCTTTAAAATGAACAATCACAGTTCATAAATTATTCATGAAATGTTCATAAATATTTCATATCCAGATTTCAAGAAAAGTTCATGAAAATACTTGAAAGTCTAAATGAGACAAATTAATGAAGTATCCATCAAATTTGAGTTCATGGACTGTCTATGCTTCATGAACTGTCCATGATATGTCATGAAGGATTATTCAATGTCCCCTTGCCTGGCAGTGTTCATATGTTAGAGATTTGTTCAGACTTAAACAGAGCTAAACATACATTTTCTTTGCTTTCCAAAAACATGGCCACAAGAACAGGAGAACAGGAAGTTAATTCCTATAATTGTTAAATATTTCAATTTTGATATCAAATTAATACCGTATTCGACCTATTTACCGCACCGTGCGCTTAGTTTTTTCAAAATTGTATGGAAATATTGTGGTGAAAAATCTACCTAATAAGCGCACACTCAATACGAAAAAATACGAAAAAAAAGCTTCCGATATGATTATTTTATAGAGTTGAATTTCAGCATAGGGGTTCACCACATATACATATGATTGTCCGCAAATCTCAATATGAATTTGTTGGGAGGTTACTGTAAAGTGTGCGCTTGTGTATTTTTTTTTTCAGAAAAAGCTTGGGTGTGCGCTTATAGGAGCATGTGCGGTAAATAGGTCGAATACGGTACCTCAGCAGAAACGACTCACACACCCCCAACACACACACACCCCCACCCCCCCACCCCCCCCCCCCCACACACACACACCCACCCCCCCCCCCCCCCCCACACACACACACCCCCCCCCACACACACCCCCACCCCCCCCACACACACACACCCCCAACCCCCCCCCCCCCCACACACACACACACAGACACACACAATGCAGGGTTGTTATTAACTTTTATGAACTAGTTCATGAAATGCTGATGAATGATCAGTGATTATGTTCGTGATTATTTCAAGAATTATTCAAGACTATTGCAGTTCATGAAATATTGTAAAACACATACATTTACTGGTAGCAAATTTTGGCTGTATATATGAGTGGACCTTTTGACAGATTTATGTTTTTGTGGATTTTTGATTTCCAAATACATATAAAAGAAAAAAAAATCTGTGATTTCTGACGTAGCCTGTCTATCTTGTGCACGCAAGTTTAACCCTTGTCCTGCTGAGCCCGGATATGCCTTACTTTCCAAACAATGAAGATCCAGATCAGATGGCTTCGTCATTCAGATTGTGAATTTGTTACAATAATTTGCATCAAGTAATCGGATTGGTTGATAATAGGTAGTGGGTGCGGCCTAAATGAATATTCAGCAAAATAATGGTTAATATGGCGATTTGCAAGTTATACACTGTTTTCCACATGGCATTGTTCTTGGTGTGAATGTGTGAACACAAATCAATTCTATTGTTATTTAATTCCTCAGTTTATTTGCCGGCAAAGCCGTCAATCGATGTGATTTTGGCTAAAAGGCTTAATATTTGACAAGTTAAGCAAAGAGAAAGACTTGATAAAACATTGTATCACCCTGTATTATACTTAGAAATAAATTCCTGCCAGTTTTTAGTTTTTTGTTTTTTATGCCCCCGGAATCTAAGATTCTGGGGGGCATATAGTTTTTGGTCTGTCCGTCTGTTTGTCTGTTTGTCCGTCTGCAAAAACTTTAACATTGGGCATAACTTTTGAATGGTAAGTGGTACAGCTTTCATACTTCACATGTGCATTCCTTGTCACAAGACCTTTCAAGAGGTACCATAAATTTTGACCTCGTGACCTTCACCTTGCGCTGTCCGGGGGCATTTGTGTTTCACAAACACATCTTGTTTTTTTATCTTATTGGCGTTTTTAATTCTGGCAGTTTTTTTTCTTCACTACCAAAAATAAAATGACCACTAAATATAAGTGTTTTACAGTACCCATGAATGGTTAATGGCTATGTTTATGATCATTTCAAGGATTTCATCAGTGCTTCAACAGTTCATGAATATTTTTTAATATTTTGATGGACATAATTCAGTTTGGACTGTTCATCTCCAAAAGTTCATAAACAAAATTCAACAACATATGGAGACTCCCCCTCCCCCCACCCCCCATTGGGGCTAGGAGAAATAGATGGGCTGCATGATGTTTCCATGCAGAGCTAAAACCAACCCGCACACGAGTACTGGTAAACTGCTTAGAGGATCTAAGCCTGCCCAGGCAAAGCGGTGCGAGTGTCGGACCGTCCATGCTTATAAACCCTTTTGGTTTCATTGGGCGACAGGGCTTGAGATGTCATTTCATCTCAATGTCGGGTAAAAGTCCCACAAAATTGGAAGCAACGTCTCCAAAAAGACCTTTACAGTGTTGACGGGGACGTTAAACCTCAAATCAAACAAAACTTTTTCATGAAAGGTCTCAAAAGTTCATCATATTATGAACTGCATTTCACAGGGGAAGGCTCATGAGCCGTCACCTGTGAAATGCAGTTCATAACATGAACTACTAGAGATGAACAGTTCTTGAATTGTGTTCATGAAAATTGATCAAACTTTGATGATCTTAAGCTTAATGTTTTCCAAGTCTTAGCTGAACAATTCAATTTTTGTGGTGGGATATTTTTTTTTCTTTGTAAAACCATTCTAGCTGCTGTTTCAATCTGAGTGACATGCCTATACAATTTTTAGCCCGTTCTTTTGCTGCTTGTTATTGATATTGTCTCAGTTTCGTTTATCCAAAAACGACCTAATGAGATTGTTGCATGTTGTGGCGAATTTTCTTCTGGTATTGGCTGGAGACAAGAGGCATAAATATCAGCTTTAACGAAACTAATATTTATGGTGGTGGCCTGTGCTGTAGAAATCAAAGAACTCACCGCACTGATGGAGTGTTTGTTTGTTTGTTTTGGATTGGAGTTTTAATTTGAACAGCCAACACTATTTTAGGTCATTTTTTAGTCGGTCAGTTTACCTATCCCCACTCTCCTGGGCAGGCTTATACGTAAGTGGTTAACCAGTGCAGTGCACATTCTTTTGCCAGAAACTGACAACTGCCCTTCTTGAATCAGCAGAAGGCAGTGAATGACGGTAGAAAAGATTTCATGATCAATCTCCACGAAAGAATGTTGCCGACCCGGCAGGTCATAGACATAGGTAATGGGAAAACTATAATTTTTTTTTTCAAGTCTGTTACAGAAAACCTAGGCCTTTGATATTTGGTGCATAGGTAGATCTGGTGGGTCTCTACCAAGAATTTTCAAATTATAATCCTGTGGCTAAATTTTTCAACATAAAATTTAAACAAAGTCTTAAAGTAGTCCTATCTTGTGAAACTTCAATATTAAGTAACCTGTGTACAAAACAAGACATTGGTGATGAGTTCCATTATCTTTTCATATGTGATTATTTTCAAACCGAACAAAAACAATTTTTGAAACCATATTTCTACAAGAGACCCAATGTCATTAAATTTAAAGAATTGTTCACTACCGATAATGTACAAGACCTTATTTGTAGACATAATAATCAAAAAGTTTTCAACTGATTCTTAAGTACTGTGTGTGTGTGTGTGTGTGTGTGTGTGTGTGTGTGTGTGTGTGTGTGTGTGTGTGTGTGTGTGTGTGTGTGTGTTCTTTTACATTATGGAAACAAACCTGTTCAAATACACTGAATATTTACCACAAAAATATAAATTTTCTGGTTAAAAATTGTGATATTTCTCATATGTCTGCTTGGAGCATGGATTGTGGCTACCCATTACAATCACCTCTGTGAGGTGGTTCTGGCGGGTGCCCACGGCCTGTGTTTTTGGGCGTGTATAGGATGAATAGTGTATACACCTGTAAACCCCAATTTTACTTTGTAGACATGGGGTTTAAGTGAGTCAAAACTATATAGGTGTGTTTTCGTGATGATGTCACCTTTATTCATATATTTGTATGTTTTGTATATATGTTCTCTTACGCCACATGTGTGGCCTGAGCTTAGACAAATAAAGTTCTGTTCTGTTCTATAAAAAACTTAGCTCAGGTGAGTGATATAGGACCATCATGGTCATCTTGTTCATGAATTGGGCTCTTAAGGCTTAAGAGGTCAGTCAGAAGCTAATTGCCTTAATCCAGAAGAGCAATCAATGGTCATTGCCTCTATCTCTCAGGAACAGTATGAAAATTACATGTTTTGTAATTCCAGTAAATTATAGGTCTCCAATCACAAGAAATAAAGTAGATAGTCCAGCTTCATTGGCTAAAACTGCCAAGCCCTTAGCCTGCTGTTTACGACAACTCCTACCTTTGTAAACAGTGTAGGCTTCTTCAGAAGCCATCTGATCGGGAATTACACTGGCAAACAGTGTAGATCCAGATCAGATGGCTTCTGAAGAAGCTATCTGATCATGATCTACACTGTTTTTCATTCTGTTTGCAAATTTGGATGAATTAATTACATTAAGTAATTTGATAGATTGAAATGTAAATTGGGGGTGTGGCTAAATTAATTTATGCAGCAGGATCAGGGCTAAAACAACATTGGATCCATGGAAATTTGTTTGAGAAAGGGGGAATTCTAGACAATATAGGTCATTCATAGTATCCGGTCAGAATGATTTGTTTGTTTGTTTGATTTGAGGTTTAACGTACTTGTCCACACTATAGGCAATTTTGGAGACTTTGCTTCCAATTTTGTGGGACTTTTACCAGACATTGAGAGGAAAAGACATCTTAAGCCCTGCCGCCACATAAAACCAACAGGGTTTATATGCATGGACTGACTGGCTCGTTCCACTTTACCTGGCCAGGCTTAGACCTTCAAAACGGTTTACCAGTACTCATGTGTGGTCAGTTTCAGTTCTGCATGGAAGCACCATACAGCCCAATTTATTTCTCCATGCCCCGATGGGCAGGAGCTCAACATACCTCTTGAAGATAGAACCAAATAAATAAGTATAGAATATGTTGTGTTCAGAGGTAGAATTCCCTCATTCTGATGAGTACACATAACATACCTATTGAAGATAGAACCCTATAAATAAGTACAGGTCAGTCGCGTTAGTACTCGACCCGTTACTACGCGGATACACTTATAACGCGGTGTTTTCATGCCTCCCAAATTTTTTCCCGAAGGCCCAATTTTTCCCCACCCACTTGGTTGACTGAAGAATGCTATTTTCTTTTTCAGGTTTCAGTTTATAGAAACGTAAAATCAAATTAAAGTCATGAATAAATAAAATTGATTGTGTCTCCCTAATTGTTGTTGTTACCGTTTACAGCCATAAATCGGTCTTTTGTAATATTAATGTGACATCTGTCTTTTGAATGGAACAAACAAACCAATTAAAATTGCTTACCCCAATTAACAACTTATAATAATAATGGGCAGAGGAAGGCACCTTGCGGTCCTCCTAATTTGTTTACACACACTGAGGATTAAATTTTATGATTGAGGGATTATTCGCCAACTGTGACGGGAACAGCTGAGACATAATTAACGACAGACCTTAATCTTCACACCTAGTCACGGTGTTGATTGCTTATCGATAAGGCCCCCCCAATATTCCATTTGGACGGTGGTGCATACCGTAATGCCCTGTGTATACCACGCACTTTTTTCACCCAGAAAACGGTAAAAAAAATCCCCTGGGTGTAATACAATGGCATAGAAAAATGACATTGTTTTTCTCGAAAAGTCGGCAGGTCACGAAAACCCATTACAAATACAATGTGACACTTTGAGACCCTCATAAAGTTCGTTTGACATATTAATTCATTGAATCATTCATACCATTAAAAATGCAATCAATATTCCTATCTCAGACATCAACCTTTCATCCCTTTTTGGGACATCGGCAAACAGTGCAGTCCCAGATCAGACACCTCAGAAAGACGCCGCAGACATCTGATTTGGATTTACTCTGTTTGATGATTTATAAAAGTTCAATTATGACACTATTGTTAATCCCTGTCATATAATTGCCACCCTGCGGTGCATGTCGATAAGGTGTGAAAATATGGTCAAGTTATGTCTCTAATTTGCGTTTATTCCCCGATCATAAAATTTAATCCGCAATCAATGTGAAAATTATTTAATTGCTCCTAAGACGAGTTGCTACGACTATTCTACTATCTCGTGAATGATGTTTTGCTATCGAGAATTTTTTTACCGTTTCCAAACAATTTTTTATGAAAGAGATACGCCCCATTAAGATAAAACAATAGACAATTTCGGATGCGCGGAAGTTCTATGTGCCGGATTCAAGTCTGCGGGTTGTCAAAGATCTATTTCAGCGAATCGGCTGATTCGCCCCCGTCAATATCGGACGCTCGAAAAAAATCGGCCGGTTCGCCCCAGTAAATTTCGGATGCGCGGAAGCTCTACTATGCGACAGATTCAAGTCTGCCGCTTGTCCCAAATCTATTTCAGCGAATCGGCCGATTCGCCCCCGTCAATTTCGGACACTCGAAAAAAAATCGGCCGGTTCGCCCCAGTCAATTTCGGACGCGCGGAATCTCGCCCGACGGAAAAAAAATTGTACGTGATTTTTATTTTCTTTGCGTGATTCACGTAAGATTTTGCGTGAGTGGGAACTCTGATTAATTATGATAGTTAATGCATGTCAACAAAGTTTCAAATTGCACAGGAAATCGGGTTCCTTGAAGTCAGGCATGAATCACCGTTTTATTAACAGTAAATGCAAAATGGGCTTCTTTAATTGAGTGAGATGTTTGACTCACGCTGAGAAGGTGTTAATTATGGGGTTAGCATAGAGAACGTGTGAATAACCAGAGGTGTCAAAATACTCAATCTACCTGTAGAAATTTCTGTCAATAACGCTATGGAGCACCTGCCTTGGAGGCATGTTGTCACAATTTTACCTTTGGAAAGAAACCTGTTTCTATCTTTCCTTGTGAAAGAAAACTGGGAAAACGCATTGTCATCTTTCATAACAAATGAATAACCGCACCCTTAAAATGTCACCTTGTCACACACCACCGTTATGGGTAAACGGAGAACTGCCTATGCTGCAAGAGAGAAACTAACCACTATTCTATTCTATAACTACTAGGAAATATACCTATAACCAGTCAGGCTATTTTGATAGTAGCCAATCAAAATTTGTGTACTTTCATTTTCAATCAAAATGGCGTCTGAGAAAAGCATTCTGTGATACTGGGGAAAAGCATGTGCGTGTTTTAGACTGGAATATTTTTTTTTCACATATCTTGGACTCAGAATTGAGGTGCGTGTTATAGATGAGTGCGTGGTATACACAGGGAATTACGGTAATAAATTTCGGCAACACACCATGTTTATATTTTTTCATCACTGATTAATATTTTCACCAGACAAGAGCGTGTATATCTAAAACTAGATTATGAAAATGATCGTTTCTTAGTTGGGTTGTGGGGCGGTGGAACACACACAAAATAAAATCAAGGCGTATTCTCTGTTACCGGCAGTGAAAATGATTCAACCCATCTTAAGGATATTCTGCGACCAACATGGCTGAAATAGCACAATATGCACTTGAAAAAAGAAATTAGGAATTTGAGCATTAAGCAAAGGTCTCAGAAATTTTTTTCTTATTGGTGTAAAAAATAACAGGGCAAAGTTTACTCAAGACAAAACCACTTAAATATCTGAATTACTATAACGAGAGAAATGTAAAACTAATATTGCAATAAATGCTTGTTTGTTTTAGACTTAGAACCAAATTGTTTATGAATAAATAAAAAATATATTGCCACTTATGTATGAGTAATTGCACAGGGAAGGTGCACCGGGACATATTTTTTCATAAAACAGCTCCAAAAGCGAATAATTAATTTTCGTTCACGTGGTGTGTAGAAAATTTCGAAACAAAATTCATCATGGCCGAACATCTGGGGATGTGTTTACACGCAAGTTCACACGTTCGTATTGACGTAACCATGACGGGATCGCCAAGGTACTTGATATAATCTGAAACCCCAAACATACACCTTTAAAACCGCACCATTCGATTTTCACATAGGAATTATCAAATACTAACATTTCGACAATACATTTGTTGTGTTACTCTGTGTAAAGTTTTTCGGCAAGGAGCCGAACAACACCCTGGCTAAAACATTAGATCAATACGCCAAGGCACTTTTTTATCAGCGAAAGATCGAGTTATTTTTCGTCATATTTACATTATTGTAATGAATTTATGTACGTTATGAAATCTTCTTTTAGGATTCCAGGGGATGTCACCGGCAAAGAAAGATTATACACATTTATTCAATAAATACTTTTGAAACTACTTTTCATCCACGATTTGTCTGAAGGGAGAGCACTGTTATAGAAATGCTGGTTTCCGGATGGAGCCGAGTACTTTAATTTTTGAACAAGTTTGGCTTTTACAAGAATTTTGTCATCGCTAAAAACGAGATAAATGCATCGAGGAAATGTGGTTCAGTGTAGCCTACATTTACTTTGGCAGCATTTACAAGCTAAATTTATGTCCACACCAGCTCAGTCCTGCTCACGCACACTTATAAACGGCACAGACCGGTCGTTAGAGAAGAGTGATGTTGTAAACGCCCAAAGACGTAGTCAAAGAATCTTGAACCAGATATGAAGCCGGTAACCAGATTGATGTCACAAACTGTCAATTTTTCATGGAGGAAAATAATGGTCGCAGCGACGAGTTTCATTTGTTTTTATAAATATTTCTCTTTAAACCACAACCATTTTTCGTATCTTTCGCCTATACTTATTAAGTAAGTAATTTTACACCGCCTGGTCAATATACTGCATATCGATCCGTCAGTATTTTATGAGAATCCTCGTGCAAGTCGTTGGTTACAAATGTAAACATTAGACACGTGTGAGAAGTATACTCCACCACCTAGTTTTACAAAATAGTGACACAGCATTAAGCACGATTGTATTGCATTTTTTAGATATAAATGATATGTTTGACAAAATTATATAAAGTTAATGGAGATTTTTGGCGAAAGAAAATTTAATAACAACTTTAAAATCACAGTAGCTAGTGTTAAAGATTGGTCTTAATTTGTTCCCTTTCTTTTTTTCTACCTTTAAACATTACACAGGTGTGTTCAGTCAGCCACAAAAAATAAACTTATCTGCATATTTATTCCAATGAATGCAAGTTTATCTCTCCATACACAGAAAGGACTTCTTTTATTGTGTCAGGAAATGTGTAAAATAAAAAGACAAGATTTTTTTCCTGAACACAAAACATGCCTTGGTTGAAAACACTTTATTTGAAATTAGTGCAGCTAATCAAAATTTAGATTCCTGGTGCACCTTAAGGAAACATGTAACTACTCAGTGATTTCTTTTTGTCATTGGTACTTGTGGGAATTTTCCAGTTTTGAAACACAAAGTTTGGCATTTTTCAGGTGAGTGAAGAAAAAACTCTGAACAATATTTTACTTTTCTAACAGGTATTTAAATAACTTTCAGAAATCAAGTTTATGTTCCAATTATATTAGTTGGCTAAAACAAAAGGGTTGCATTCAATTTCTTGCATATTCAGAGCCACTGTCATTTTTGCTCATTTGTCCAGGCGGCCATGTTGAATGTCCTTAATAGCAGTAGTGTTTGACGTACCGGGTCAAATGAATAATTAAGACCGTTTATCCAATCAGAATCACAATTCGCTGACGATCAAATATCAAGAAAGAATTTGCCGGAGCAAATTCTTTTCTTTTTAGAAAAAAGCGCCTTCTAGGCAGGGAAATCCAAACCATAATGTTCATGTGTCGAAAAAAAAAAAAAAAAAATCAGCTTTTAATATCCATTCGAGATATTATGCAAAAACGCGACTGACTTTGCCGCCGGACTTTTTTTGTGTATACCCGTGTTTATTTCATCACCGTACACCATTATGGCGGCTTGAGACACGGAAAAGAGACTTTTATTTGTCATTTTGTTTATAATTATTACAGGGCAATCGAACCAAACGGATAAAATAGATAAACTGATACTGTTGATGCTTCGTTAATTGATGTAGATAATTCATGAAATTAATACTCGTCTGTCAAAAAATCCCCGCATGGCTTGTAATTATGTCGGTTCCCCACCCACTAGACATCGTAAGAAAGGCCTCAGCAAGTCAGATGCTATAACGCGCCTTGTTTATAACGCGGTTCCGATATGTGCACCCCGATAGGCGCGTTATAACGAGGTTGCACTGTATAGGTTTGTTGTGTTCAGAAGTAGAATTCCCTCATTCTGATGAGTGCACATAACATACCTATTGAAGATAGAACCCTATAAATAAGTATAGGTTTGTTGTGTTCAGAGGTAGAATTCCCTCATTCTGTTGAGTACACATAACATACCTATTGAAGATAGAACCCTATAAATAAGTATAGGTTTGTTGTGTTCAGAGGTAGAATTCCCTCATTCTGATGAGTGCATATAACATACCTCTTGAAGATAGAACCCTATAAATAAGTATAGGTTTGTTGTGTTCAGAGGTAGAATTCCCTCATTCTGTTGAGTACACATAACATACCTATTGAAGATAGAACCCTATAAATAAGTAAAGGTTTGTTGTGTTCAGAGGTAGAATTCCCTCATTCTGATGAGTGCATATAACATACCTATTGAAGATAGAACCCTATAAATAAGTATAGGTTTGTTGTGATCAGGGGTAGAATTCCCTCATTCTGTTGAGTGCTTGAAGATAGAGCCCTATAAATAAGTATAGGTATGTTGTGTACTCAGATAGATTACCTCATTCTTATGAGTGCACACAATGCCTTTTGAAGATAGAACTCTATAAATAAGTATAGGTTAGTTGTGTACAGCTGGAATTACCTTGTTCTAATGAGTGCACACAACTTACCTCTTGTATATATGCCCTGTAAATAAGTAGAGGTATGTTGTGTGCACAGGTAGGATTGCCTCATTCTAATGAGTGCACACAACATACCTCTTGAAGATATAATAAGAAATACGACTAAGTTTTCCCCCAAAAATAAATTTTGTTCAGTGGCTTGAACATACAGTCATGTGGGTCCATGAACATTTGTTGAGATAGGAGGAGTCGGAACCAGCCACTGTGTTAATAGGGATCAATTATTTGGTGGGTTTGAGCTATTTATAGCTGGGCTATTCTTAGCACTCAGGGGCATCATTAATTTCAGACAATGTTTTGCCAGTCTAGTGTGTATAGCACGAAATCCTAACTAAACATTTTTATTATCGCAATATTTGGGCAAAATGTATGCAAGTAACTGAAAAGATCGGAAAACCTTTGCAAAGGCTGGGGTTCCAAATTAGCCTGTATGTACTAGGTGATTTGTAGAAAAGGGGTGATCGATTAACCCATTTGTACCAAATGGAATCTTCCTCCTTATATATAGCGGAGTCCATTTCATAATAATAGGGGTATCAGGTTGTGTTTTCTTCAAAAAATTATGAGAAAAATGGTTGAACCTTTTGCAAACAGTGTAGGCCCTGATCAGACACCACATTCTACGGCATTGATCTGTGCCTGCACTGTTTGCCAGTTACCCATTTTGGGGTTTCTGGTACAAAATGGGTCAATTGTTACAGTGCATGAGCAGGGGGCATAATGGGGATATTTCTTGATTCCTTTGGAGACGTTGCTTCCAATTTTGTGGGACTTTTACCAGACAAAATTGGAAGCAATGTCTCCAAAATGACCTTTACAGTGTTGATGGGGACGTTAAACCTCAAATCAAACAAACAAATCAGGACAAAATTGGTTGACTTGGTATGTTTTCAAATGCTGCAATTTTCTTCTTTTTTCTTTTTCAGGTAAGTGATTTCTGATAATTTATGTTAGCGCAACTGATCAGAGAAGAGGGGTTAACGAAGGTAAGTAGATAAAAAAACACAAAAAAAATACCATGATTCCTTTGTGATATAGTGGTTGTCCTGCTGAATGACTTAATTTAGCCACACCCATCTGTTACTTTCATCCAGTCAGATTACTTGATGTATTTTATTCCTACAGATTCACAGACTGGATGTCAGTGTGGATACTGATCAGATGGCTTCTGCAGAAGCCATCTGATCAGTATCTACTCTGTCTGCAAGAGTCAGTGCATATTCTTGTAAAGCAGGACAAGGTCTAAGCTACTCACCTAAAAAATGAGGGATTGTATGAGGGCAAGTCAATAATAAAACAGCCTAACTTATTTCTTGGTGAGATCGATCTCTTCTTTTTCGATGTATTTGCCCTCTAGAATGATATACTTGAACCAATGCTGTTCCAGTGCTGTCAGCCCCGAACTGAAGAAGCCAGGGTCCTTGTCTCCGACCCACTCCTCAACTGCCTCCACGACTTTTTCCTTGAACCTGAAATGATGTCCACGGATATCCTTTGTCAAGTTTGGGAATAGGAAATAGTCACTAGGAGCTAAGTCCGGAGAATAGGCAGGGTGCGGTAATAGCTCGTACCCATTCCGCTCAACAGCATCCGTTGCAACTTGCAAGTGTGGACACCTGCATTGTCCTGTTGGAGCAGAATCCCTTTGGGGAGTTAACCTCGGTGTTTTTCACTGATCACGGTTTTCAATTGGTCAGGCAAATTTGCATAATATGCAGTCCTGTCATTTACTTTTCTTTGCTAGAAAGTCCCAACACAATAAAAAGCCTTGTGCATCCCAAAATACAGTTGCCATCACCTTGCCAGCAGAGGGTTGCATTTTGAACTTCTTTGGCCTCGGAGACCCCGGACGTAGCCACTGGCGACTTAGAGTTTTATTTTCTCTGGCTCATGATATATAGTTCCAAAAGTGATCTCCTTTTTAAAAATTAAAAATATGCTGGGGTATCCATTCGTCTTCAGTTATTCACATTACTGGGCTGGCCTAACAGTTTGTCTAAGTAGGTCTTTGTAGGCACATAATGAAATTTAGAAGTTTTTAACCAGTTTTACAGTATTGTAGGCAACCTACGAGCCTTGTGAGTTTGAAATCTCTGGCTCAGACAGCCCTGTCAGATTCTAATCCAATTTGGACGGTACTTTGGGGTGATGTTATAATACTCTTAGTATGGCATTAACCCATTTAGTACCAGAAACCCCAAAACGGGTACCCTGACAAACAGTGCAGGCCCAGATCAGACGCCGCGAAATGCGGCGTCTGATCAGGGCCTCCACTGTTTGCTAAAAAATCAGTCATTTGAAGAAAACACAACCTGACGACCCTAGATTTTGAAATGGACTCTGGTAATACATAAGGAGGAAGATTTCATTTAGTACAAAAGGGTTAAGAATAATAGCATAAAATTCCCAATTTATACACAACCAACAAGATAATATATTGAAACTATTTTAATAAAATACATAATAAACATGGCTGTTCCTTCAACTACAATAATTAACAAATACCCTACTTTACAACTTACATATACAATACATTTGGCTCTCTTTTGGGGGCTGCTCACTCGAAGGTACTTGAACCACTCTGAGAACAACCTGATCAGCAGTTGTGGTCATAAAACATGACCCGGACATAAACTGATACTGTGATGATATGGAAACTGACAGTGATACTGTGAGACTGATATAGATACGGTGATAAGCAATACAGTTGTGCATGATCTGCATCATTGAACATGCTGATCTCAGGTGGTTCAGTGTCAAGCCATAAAATGATAAACATGAACTTTCTGTGTCATCTCAAATAAAAAAGCAACATTATTTTGGGGTTTAAAAGGCCATATCAAGAGTGAACAACCCCATGAGTGACATGTGGGCAAACTATAGTCATATACAAAATTAATTGGCTGCAAAATTATTACATTTCTAGATATATTTTTGTTTTGTGTGTGTGAACCGAAAGGAGGTGCTGGGGTGGATGGCTGGGTTGAGCTAGTCTGAAGACCACTGTTCATATTCCTATCCAGGCCACAAATGACAAATCTCTCTTCTATGATCATCTTGGTACCATTTGATTGCACTCTCATAATCTCTTATTACATAACTCTTACTCCCAGTTATCTTTGATCTGGTCAGAAAGTATCTTGGCAGCTGGAGTTACATAATTTAACATAACTTAAGTCTGTAAATATTACTGATAAGCCCAGCAGACAGTTAACAGGTTTTCCAGAGTTGCAACAGAAATCTTCTGATCATGGTCTGCACAACTAATTTTTTTTGGACCTCAAAAATATATTCTACCAGTCAGAAGTGGCAATAATAATACTAATGTGATACTAGAAACAATATGTTGTGTATAAACCACAATTAAATAAATTGCCATTTTATACACAACCAACAAGATAATATATTGAAACTATTTTAATAAAATACATAATAAACATGGCTGTTCCTTCAACTACAATAATTAACAAATACCCTACTTTACAACTTACATATACAATACATTTGGCTCTCTTTTGGGGGCTGCTCACTCGAAGGTACTTGAACCACTCTGAGAACAACCTGATCAGCAGTTGTGGTCATAAAACATGACCCGGACATAAACTGATACTGTGATGATACTGTGAGACTGATATAGATACGGTGATAAGCAATACAGTTGTGCATGATCTGCATCATTGAACATGCTGATCTCAGGTGGTTCAGTGTCAAGCCATAAAATGATAAACATGAACTTTCTGTGTCATCTCAAATAAAAAAGCAACATTATTTTGGGGTTTAAAAGGCCAAACGAATTTGATTGAAAATCAAATGAGGCCCCCAAAATATGAGCCAACCAACACTAGTACTGACACTGATACTGCTGAAAGGGCACATTCTAGCCCATCTCAAACCAGACATTGGCAAACAGTGCAGTTCCAGACAAAATTTCACGAAACATGATGTCTGGTCAGGTCCTTGCTGCCTGAACATTTCAGATATTCACCTTTTAGTGTAAAGTACTCAACATGCCATGATCTCTGAAAATGACGGAATACATAAGGTAACTGTGTGTTCTGGACATTTCCATACAAAACAACAACAACTAAAAATAAACAATTTTGTGCATATTGCGAGGTTAATCTATAGGCCTGACAGTGGGTGTTTCCAGACGGAATGTGACAATACTTGAAAAACATGTTTATACAGGTAATATATATATCATAAAGTATTCTTTAAAAGGCTCTATATTCAATGTGTGGTCGACTCGCCCAGGAAAAACAGAGATAAAAAATTCTATAAAAACTCTGAAACCTGTGCCCGTTTGTCAATGTCTTACCACAGAATGTCGGGCCGCATTTTTACAATTGAACATTCAATATGAATGAACTGAGCCTCATTGCAAGCTGAAAAAAAAAAAACTTGACACAATGTTTTAATGTGATGTCATTGTCATATGATCGATCTACTGTTTACAAATATAAATATATATTCAAAATTTTTCTGATACAGCAGTGTTTACTCAATATACATGTGAGTGAGTGAGTGAGTGTTTGAGTTTTACGTCCCACCAACAGCTAAGGTCATACGGAGACGGGACCTCGGTTTAAAGACTCATCCGAAAGTCTGTCAATATACATGTACTCTGAATATTGATTTTTTGAAAGAGAAAAAAAAAAAAAAACTATGATGTTTGTTGGACTGATTGCTAAAACTGAACAACTCCTATAGGCTTCTCACCTGAACACAGATCACACGTGTATACAAAACTTGTCTTACTCTTTGTAAATCACCAATCGGCAAGGATAACATTGTCTACAACAGCATGTGCTGTAGGAAAACTATTACCGTAAAAACTTAAAATTTCTACAGTTAGTACTTGCTGCAATTAAGCAAATCAGTTTCATGATCCAGCAAGGAGTCCAAAAATTTCAGACGGAATGACAAACAGTACAAACCTGGCCAGACTCTCCTTCAGGAGCAGTCTGATCAGGACTGCGCTGCATGCTTAGGCCTTTCTGTATCATATTCAGGAACATTACGGTAATTATAGCTATGATTTCAGACCAATACTCCTCTTTGGATTCTCAGCAGGACCACAATGCTGAATATTCTTTCCTTAACTAAACTGTTTCAACTCTAATCCAGCGCTGCGTGCCTGCCAGGTGCCAGGTAATGCAAGCATACTCCAAGGGGGCATACTCGGTCTACTACAAAATATGGATGTTTATTGAGTCAAATATCTGCATAACCCTAAATTCTGTCTTGGCATAGAGCCAGTTCAATGTATATTAATCTTTACTTGTTCTGGAAGTTGTATTCTAAAACCACAATTTCTAGTTTACTTGTAAATGTTGGCATCACCCTTAATGGGAAATAACATTCATGTCACATTAAAGGTAAAAAATCTGCTTCTTGTCAAGTGGACTTTGATTCTGTTCAAGTTTTACTCTAGTTCATCATGTTTGACATCCAAAGCAACTGCATAAGCCATAGCTGACCAGGCTAGAACACCCAGGATTGCTCCATTCTGAAACTGACACAAATAATCATAAATATGGTACTAGGACAACTACCAATTTTTGGCTCTATGACTGTTTTCTGAGATTGTCCACACATACATGTACATAGTTGTTGAATTAGTACTACAATTACTGGACTGGAATTCAACCCATTTAGTATTGTAAACCCCAAAAGGGGTACTTGGCAAACAGTGTAGGCCCAGGACGTCTGATCAGGGCCTTCACCGCTTGCCAAAAGTTCAGTCATTTTCCAAATAATTTTTTTTTTGTTGATAACGCATCCTGACACCCCTAAATGTTGAAATGGACTCCTGATATATATGAGGAGGAAGATTCCATCTGGTACATAAAGGGGTTAATCACTCCACAATGCCAAGCATGTACATGTATCATATACTGTTAGAATTGATGACTATATAAGCCTTACATTCTGATCATGTTGCACTGATAGAATTTGAGACAGTCTTGTCAGCTGATATTATTCCACTGTTATAGTAGGAAACATTAGAATTATAGCCATGATTGTATGTCATTGTTGAATATGAAGAAACAGTTAAATTATGCAATCTGGTTGCTTGATATGGTAATTGAGACTGAACCAGGCAGTTGAATCTTCTGGACTGTTTGAATAAGAGACATAGCCGTGCAACTGATCGTCTTACACTGTTAGAATTGGACTGATTGCTGCTTATCGATTCTCTCAACATTGTCAGAATAACTATAAATTAGTGTGCTCTTACAAAATAGAAGTGAAGGCAATGATCAGAAATCGATACAATTGTCCTCTTACAAACCTTGACTGGCTAGCAAAATCTGCTCATGAGGATGGAAAATAAGACATATCATGTATACACTGTAAAATTTGGAAGCTTTGAAAATCTAAGGTTTGCAACAATGTCAAGGCTTATGCTGGTTATTACTGCACTTTGGAGACCAAAGTCTGATAATATTCTGAATGAAGCAGCTTAACATCCCGCTGATGTGAATCAGAATGATCAAAGTATATGTTTGATATCTTCCTTTCTTCTCCTTTTTTTTTTTTTTTTTTTTTATTTTATTATTACCATATGCACAAAGTCACAATCTGGGAGAGCTTGATCAGTCTTGAATGCTTGATATGAGGTAACTTGACTGATGATGAATGATGGGATGATCCCGAGTGAAAAAGCCAGAGGGGAGGCGTGACACAGCAGTCTCTAGGCTGAGGAGGCGTGAATGCTATACATCTTACGGTAGTATACCGAGTGAAGGCCAGAGTGGAGGCGTGAACGGTGCTCTCTATGAGGCCTGAATCAGGCGTGAATGCTATGCATCTTACGGGAAGACCCCTGATTATGACTTGAGTGATGATAGATAGACGATCCCGAGTGAAAAGGCCAGTGCCGGGGCACCTTATGAGACCTGATTCAGGTGTGAATGCTATGCATCTTACGGCCGATACCGAGTGAAGGCCAGAGTGGAGGCTTGATCGGTGCACTCTATGAGGCCTGAATCAGGCGTGAATGCTATGCATCTTACGGGAAGACTCCTGAAGTGAGGCATGAAAACGGAAGCAAAACGAGGCCTGTACGAGACACAGACTTAATCAAGCTAACCCCCAGATGATGAATTTCAGACAATATCCATGAATGTATCCATATATGAATAAAGGCACAACCTAGCCCTTAAGGAAGGCATGTTATAGCAGGCTCAAGTCCCAATGAAGGAAAGAATTTGATTAGCATGATGCATGTTGCAGCTAACAACATGACATGGGATACAAGACAATTGTCACCCAGAGGCTGGTGAAAACTGGAGTACCCAGAGCAAAACTACCCGACTTCCATTGCAGAACTTGGTGTCCCACACTTTATTTCACCCTGGTATGAGAGCATTAGCGTTACATGTCGACTTACGTAATTCTACACATGAATTGGGATGCAAGGCAATTATAGCTCAGAGGCTGGTGAAAACTGGAGTACTCGGAGCAAAACTACCTGACTTTCATTGCAGAACTTGGTGTCCATGCTTTATTTCACCCTGGTATGAGAACATTAGATTTGCATATCGATTGTATGGAATTCTACACATGAACTGGGATACAAGGCAATTGTAACTCAGAGACTGGAGAAAACTGGAGTACTCGAATTAAAACTACCTGACTTCCATTGCAGAACTTGGTGTCCCACACTTTATTTCACCCTGGTATGCGAGCATTAGTTACATATTGATTTACGTAATTCTACACATGAACTGGGATGCAAGGCAATTATAACTCAGAGGCTTGTGAAAACTGGAGTACTCGGAGCAAAACTACCTGACTTCCATTGCAGAACTTGGATGTCCCACACTTTATTTCACCCTGGTATGAGAGCATTAGAGTTGCATGTCGACTTACACATTCTACACATGGACTGGGATGCAAGACAATTATAACTCAGAGGCTGGTGAAAACTGGAGTACTCGGAGCAAAACTACCTGACTTCCATTGCAGAACTTGGTGTCCATGATTTGTAAGACAAGCATTTACCACTGCATTTAGAATATACTGAAATTAAAGAGTCACAATAAGTCTGTTCATGTGCATGTAACAAAGCTATCCTCTGAATATTCTACCTATGATCTTGCTATACTGTAAAGGGTGATTTGGAGCTTAGCAGCCCAGTCCTCCCTAAGTTTAGGTCCTATTGAGCTAGTAACTCTTCCGTGGGCAGACAATGGTGAGTAAAGTGTATCTTTTCTAACATATAATGACAAATGATTTCCTTATGCTGTTGACGAAGATAAGCTCTGTTGCAGCCTAAACTGGTGCATCAGTACATTGAGAATTAAGGCAAGAGTTTCTTAGAATCAGCTGATTTGAAAACTAATGGACAGCAATGACAATACTTATCTTTTATGTCTGTAACAGATCAAGGCCTTCTTCCCTGACACACTGATGAGTCTAAGGTAACTTATTTGATGTGGTTCAAGGCAACTTCTTTCCTGACACTGACACACAATTGAACTAAGTCTTGTATAGGGGTGTACTTATATGAGTAAGTTGAGACAACACACTTCTTCTGCCGCATACAGCACCAGCAATGTTCATAAAGTATTGTCAGCTTCTACCATTTTTTTTTTTTTTTTACAAAGGTTAGCTAAAATCTCACTGAAAGATTTCCGATTTAGATAGTGACCTGGATAACACATTTTATGCTGTGATGCCAAATAAGAAATTGAGTCAGCACACTGATACTGTTTAAAATGAGATGACAATGAAAATGTTAGATAAACAATTTCTGTGTAAAAGTACACTGAGATACTAAAGCACTCCTTTTCAGAGTAATGTATCCAATCCATGAATAATGTTAAATCACAAAACAGAAAAGAAGAAAATATTGAGCTAGTCTGAAGACCACTGTTCATATTCCTATCCAGGCCACAAATGACAAATCTCTCTTCTATGATCATCTTGGTACCATTTGATTGCACTCTCATAATCTCTTATTACATAACTCTTACTCCCAGTTATCTTTGATCTGGTCAGAAAGTATCTTGGCAGCTGGAGTTACATAATTTAACATAACTTAAGTCTGTAAATATTACTGATAAGCCCAGCAGACAGTTAACAGGTGTTCCAGAGTTGCAACAGAAATCTTCTGATCATGGTCTGCACAACTAATTTTTTTTTGGACCTCAAAAATATATTCTACCAGTCAGAAGTGGCAATAATAATACTAATGTGATACTAGAAACAATATGTTGTGTATAAACCACAATTAAATAAATTGCCATTTTATTGTATTTAT